>CM067558.1:23289530-23889530 GCA_034509755.1 Anisodus tanguticus | reverse complement strand
AGCTTAACAATGAACCGTATGGGAATTGTAATATCCCGTAATTTTGGGCGATGGTTTGAGCATCTAAACATAGGAAATTAGACCCGGGCTCGGGGAATATATATTATATTTATGTATGTTAATAAAAAAATTGGTATATAAAATGATAAAATTCCAAAATAATTTTCGACGTAACAAGTGTGACGACGGAGATCGAAAATAAATTTGATGCGTGCATAAAGAGGCGATGCACTAGTATTATATTGAATGGTTATGACATTGAGTATACGAATGTCTTATAAGTCATTAAGATTTAAGTAAATTGGAATCACAAAATTAATTATGTGTATAATTAATCAATTATGGGATAAATTGGTTAGTGGATACAACCCATGTGTGGCATGAATATAAGCCACGAAACCATTCAATGTTCATGTAATTAAGTGTGTGTCGTGTGATTAGGAATTTAGTGGGACATTACGTGGGGTCTCTAAGGGATCACCTAAATGACTAAAGCCTAAAGCCTAAACCCTAAAGCCTAAAGGGTGTTTAGGTGTCATAGGTAATGATAGTGCATGAAAAGGAGAGACCAAGGATGGCTATGAGTAAAGGAGGGAGTGTACGTGCATATGGCTAGTTATTTACTTAAAAGAGTGATGAGATATATAGGGTAGCATAGGTAGATGTGACATAAAGTAGTACAAGAAATCTTTTTCAAAAGACATACCAATGCCCATTTTCTCGTTCCAGTACGAAACAAAGGAAAGGTTGCTATTTTCTAATTGGACGCATTAATTTTTAAGTGGAATTGAGGTATTGTTCCATAAATTATTCTACTCCTAGTAGTTAAGAATATTCATGTTATTGATTCCTATGTTAAAAGTATGCCTAAATATATTCCTAAATCCTTATTGAGGTATATGAGAAAGATGTTAATATTCTCAATGTTAGCCGAATGTAAAGAATATTATTTCATTCGATAAGTTCAAAATGTTTCATTGTCATTCACACATATATACATATATACATATATATATACATATATACATATATACATTTATACATATATATATATGTATATATATATATATGTACAATATTGGATCGGGTTGCACGTTTAGCAACATATACATATACTGGATCGGGTTGCACGTTCCGCAACATACATATATATATAATATATTGGATCGGGTTGCACGTTCCGCAACATACATATATATATAATATATAATATATTGGATCGGGTTGCACGTTCCTCACCATATACATATATTGGATCGGGTTGCACGTGTTCCGCAACATATACATCTATTGGATTGGGTTGCACGTTCCGCAACATACATATATATATGCGTACGCATTTACATTGTGCATAACATTTAAGCATATGTATTCGGGCCCTCAGAGGCATTTACTGTTGGTCAGCTGTTTCTGTTTCAGTTATTGTTATATCCCTGTTATGTTGTTATTCATGCCTGACATACTCAGTACATCAGTCGTACTGACGTCCCTTATGTCGGGGATGCTACGTTTCATTCCCACAGGTTCACGTAGGCAAGACGACGATCCACGTTAGTAGGTTGCTGATTCAGCGGATTTTTGGAGCACTCTCCTTGTTTCGGAGTGTCGGTCTATCTTGGTAGGGTAATTTTTGTCTTGCATATACGGGTATGGCGGGGCCCTGTCCCGACCTTTTGATATCACATACTCTTTAGAGTCTTGTAGACAGATGTCCTGTGTGTAGTAATCTTGTATGGCTTTGTCGGCCTTGGTATGAGTATGTATATATATAAGTTGGTTATCTGATTTTCCATAATTCTTTTTCGGCTTAGGGACGTAATGAATTCATTTTTTACCTAGAAGATTTTAATTACTCTACCCTCCATGACTGTACGATTGGTGGTCATAACAGGAATTCATGTGATGTGGTTGTTAATCTAGTCTTTTTTATTAGTTTAAGTTGATATGAGTCAATCATGAATTAGTCCAATTGTTCTTTCATAGGGTCTTAACTGTATAAATACTTTCTCATCAGTCTATGTAATTATGCTCAGTGATTAAAATGAACTAAAGCCTTACAGGTGTTAGTCTAATAGGGTGTTGTTTGGATTAGTTTTATAATAGAAATCTGAAAGGTTAAGAGGGTCAATGTGCAATAACTTATGGTTCAGTAATTATGATTATATACTCTTGATGCATGTTTAACTGTTAGTATAACTAGTTTTCATTTAGATGTCCACCTAGTGATTCTAAACTCACGAAAAGTTAGGATTAAACTAAGAATCTTGTTTTGATCTAGGACATCTTTGGGATAGTAAACTTAGGTTGAATCTTGATAATTAGTGGTTATTTAAGCCTGTGTGATTTATAACTTGAGGTCAAGGTTCTCTTTAAAACATTTAGTTTTAGAATGACTATTCTGTGCTTTAAACTTAATGTTGTCTCTTGTAAGCCTTTCACTACTTCTGTGTTTATCTGGACTGTCATGTGAAGTTTGAAATCATGATTTTCTATCTTCTTTTTCTTTACTGATTGAGATTAGCTTGAGTTTTAGATGGTTCGAGGCTAGGAGATATATTGCTCATGATTATACTGAGCAGAGTTTGGGCATCATAATGGTGCTCAGCCTCCTTTGCCATAGTCTTGGCCCAAAAACCAGTTCATTACCCTTTCCTTTTTCCCCTTATTCCATGTGGCTGCAAGTCTATGTGAGCATAATATGAACTTGTGTTTACCTATATAGTATGAGTATGTGTCAGTATACTTCCATTAATTGTCAAGCATGATCCTCTTCCCCTTTTCCTCATCTTTTGAAATCCGTTGAGTTGATGAATACATCAAGCATGTTTAAGAACTAGTTAGCTGATCGCTATTTCCTAAACACATGTTTAGAATGAAAACTGCATTGGTTTAATACTATGAACAAGAGTAAGAAGTTTAAATCGAGTAAAAACATCTCCTAGTTGACCAATATAACCTTGTATGAATAACTGATTAAGTGAATACTTGCCACACCTAAAAGGTAATAAGCCTACTGAGTCAAGAATGCTACTGTTATTGAGTTCATTATGGTGTATATGTGTAAGAGGTTCCAAATACTTGAAGGATGTAATTGATTGATGTCCCTATCTCATGAGCTCATGGTGAAGCTTGGAGTAGGGGCAACTCAGCTTCATTATGGTTTTCTTTGAGTTAGGAGTTGCTCCTTGAATTTTTTTTAAGTTGTGGGGGCCCTCTAAGTATGTGTAATAGGTGTAGGTCTGAGTCTACTCTTTAAAAATGATTTAGACAGATAGGAATCCCCCAACTGCTTTAAACAACATGTTTTGTACTAATCTCTGAATAGTCTGATGCATGCTTGAATGAATTTGAATGACAACACAGTAGGAAACCATCTAGTATTACATGTTCCACCTAATGTCAAATAATGTGAGTGCATAGCTATTATATTTGCTTAAATTGGTTCAAGTTGATTGTGTTTTGCCTTTTTTCTATTATGACTAAGTAAAACTATAAGCATATGTCTTATCTTAATCATTTTTATCTCCTTGTTGATGTTAAACTTGACCATCTGCGTATTATTCATTTTATTGTTGCAAGAATGAGGTCATTCAGGCCTAGGTTTAACGAGGGGTGGCCTTTTTGTATAATGTCATATGTTAGCATTAAGACATCTGAATTGTGCCAAGTAGTTTTGATGAATGAAAAAATAAATATGCAAGATGCATAAACCAAGCATATCTATATGATAAGTGATCTAAGCTAAACATGGAGAGCAAGAACACACACGTTAAATAGAACAAGTCCAAACACATGTTCTATCACAAGAAATAGTTGCAACAAAGAAAATGAATCACGTCCACAAACTTGATCTATCATAATACAAGTACAGAGGAAGAAGAGGTGAATCAGTCAAGAAAAAGAAGCAAAAGAAATAGATGTAACATAGACAAATGCAGACATATGAACACAGATTGCAAATATATATGCCAATGCAAAACCAGGTCATCAGGTGCAGGGAATGAATGACTCAGGATTGAAAAGGTTGAGCAGCTAAATGAACCAGGCCTATAGACTTGTTCCTTCAAAGGAACAAATATAAACAAGCTCAAGGGAGGAAGAGATGATTCAGCTACAGAACAGTTGAAGTTTAATGATTAATATAACAAGAAGGTATAATGTTCAATCTTATGAAGTCATTGCATGGAGTGGAAGATTGGATCTACTAGAGATCAGATACAAAGATGAATAAGTCGAGCCAAGAGACTAGTTGAAGAGTTGCAGACAAAGCGCATGAAACAGGTTTGTCAACATGTTCCATCTAACATCTTAGATGCATGTCAGAGTTAGATGATGCATGAACGAGAGAAGATCTATGGAACATGTATGTGAACATGCTCCAACTCAGAAAACTTAGAGGCTGGAGTACCAGGTGGTTGAACCATGTCCAATAACATGTTCCAAACAAATCCTACAGCTACTATGATTTGTGTGTCTTAATGGAAAAGACGTGGTGTCCAAGGTGGCAGGATTATATACGATATTTATCAGGATTTCTCACCATACTTAACAAGAAATTTTAGAGTCCTACGGAAACTAAATATATGAGGAGGTGTAAGAATCTCAATCAACCTCAAAGCCTATGGGTCATGTCAAGCAGTGTTTAGGTCACCAATTATTAATGAAGACAATTGCTATAAATATCAATTCATACTATGAAGAACCTCATGCACTTAAAGATTGAAATCAGAATATATTGAGAGAAAAACTTTCTATGCTACAAAGAATGTTCTCATTCAAGAAATGCCGCCCTAATATGCCAAAGCAAGATTGAAGAAGTTGTGTTATAGAGTGTATGTTTATAGTTCTTGAGTCTAGATTTGTGTATTAGATTTGTCCTTCGAGTTGTATATTTATACACTTTATTAAAATAATACAGTTAGATACAAGATGTTGTAAATTTAATTTCAAGTTAGAGGTTGATTAGGAAGATAGGATACAATTAGAAAGAATCCTAAAAAGGTTTAGGTCATTTGTTTTACTTGCTTTGTAAATCGGGTGGTTTCCACATAAAAATGATTGTGTCCGTACTTTATTGATCTTATTTTTATTCCGCAAAGCGCTAGTTTGGAACAGGTAGAGTAACATGTTCTATCCTTAGGAGAAATTAGGGCAGTAGGTTGCGCAAACTATCAATTGGTATTAAAGTGGGTTCTCTTTAAATAAGGTTAGCACCTTAAAAGAACGATCATGATGAATGTCTCACCACCTACAGGAAAATCCACCAGAAGGCCACCACTATTCAACGGACAATATTATCAGTGGTGGAAGGCTCACATAGAGGATCACTTGCAAGTGGAGGATTATGAGAAATGGGACAGGGTAATAGAAGGACCCAAATATCCCATAATGGAGACAAAATATGAGACCAAGGTAAAGAAATAAAAAGTTAAGTATCTTGACAGCGACTACATTATTCTTGAAAAGAATGCAAAGGCAAAAAATGCCTTAATTTGTGGCCTTGGACCTGATGAATCATACATAATCTCCAGATGTACAACCACCAAGAAAATTTGAGATGCTCTGCAGAATGTGCATGAAGGCATCGTTCGAGTGAAAAGTTCAAGAAAGCCATGTTGGCCACTAACTATGAGAACTTCAGGATGAAGCCTAGAGAAACTATTGAAGAGATGTTTACTAGGTATACCTCTATTGTGAATGAACAAACATCTCTTGGTAAGGTCAATATCACTGAGGACTTCCATGGATAAAATTTTGAAAACCCTTCCAAGTACCTTGAAGATAAAGGTTACTGCAATACGAGAGGCTAAGGACATAAGAAGTATGTCCCTTGATGAATTGGTAAGCAACTTGAAGACATATGAGATGGATATAGATATCTCCAAAAATCAGGAAGCTACTATGGGGAGATCCCTTGCACTTAAAGCGTCTAAAGTCGAGGATGAAAATGAGATGGCATTGACACTAGACACTTTCGAAAATTCCTCAAAATGGAATAACAATATGGTGGTAATATTTTATCTAACCAACGAAGAAGCTCAGACAAAGCTTAATTCGGTGGGTTTTTTAAATGTTATAAAATGAATCACATAATTAAGGACTGCCCATTGTGGGAAATTGAGTGGGAGAAAAATAGAACAGAGAACGAAAAGAAGAAAGAGAAGGCGAATGAAAAGAAGGAGAAGGAGATTCCAAAAGTTATGGTGGATGCGTGGGGATCAGATGATGAATTGAATGAAGACAATGATCACACTGCGCTTGTGGCCATTAAAGATTGGAACTTTGATCGTGGAAAAGAGGAGTATGAGAAGGACCTGCAGGTAAGCGTCATTGATTCAGAGGATAAGTTGGACCAGTGTTCAGAGAAGAGACTCACATCCTTGATATTCACTCTATGTGACAAATATCAAGAGATACGGACAAAGAGGACTGATTCACTCTATGACCTTGGAAGATCTACTAATGAGAAGTCAAGATAGTAGAAATAAAACTGAAAAACAGAATCAGATATTGAAAGAACATGTTGCTCAACTTGGTTTATATGTTTTAGGTCTTCAATCTGTGGTTATGAGTTAATAAGGGTAAAAGGGAACTGCACCTGGAAAGGGAAAAATCCAAAGACATCAGCTCAAAACTACATAGAACAGAGCATGATCTTGAAAGAGCAAATCACTGGACTCAAGCCTCTATACTACTTTCAAGTCTCACAAGTCAAACAAATAATATAACTATTGGACTGGGATTTGACAGGACTATTGAACATGATGGGTCGGAAAAGGTACTATGCACTATATGTGGTAAGATAGGACATTACAAGATGTAATGTCCAATAGATATGAGCTACAGGATAAGAAACCTGAAGATAGAAACTTGAAACACTAAGCTCGTCAATAAGAGCACAATAGGTGTTGGAAACATGTTCACATGGGCTTTGCAAGAATGTACAAACTTTCCTGGGTGCTCAAAATTAACCTTTGATTGTCTTGCAGGTAAAGGGAACAGAGATAAAGCTATAATGATATATGATATAGGGCTTTCTCATTTCATAAAGAGAGTTACTATAAACGATGCTCACTCTTAGAAGGAAGGAAATACAAATGCTCCAAAAGAAATTTGTTCAAACAAGAAGGCAATCAGACGAATGGAACCTACGTGACACATATAGATGAACCTTGTCCATCACTAAAAGTTTAGTTCAAGAAATGATGCACGAGACGAAGACAGTGGGAACACATGATATAGTCATCCTAAACCAAATTAAGCTGTAGAAACAATCATACCTACATGATACGAGTCTCAGGTGAATGAGCTATAGGGAACAAAGAGATGTCTACTAGCTAACAGAGCATGTAGAGGATCATTAGAATTATGGTTGTCCTTGCGCTTATGAAACAGGTTCAGAAACCTGCTCCTTGAAGGGAAGAAATATGATAAACGAGGTCTACTCCAAATAATTAGGTCTGGGATTTCGGATAATAAATGAAGCAAGACCTGGAGGAGGAATTCTCAGTGAAAAGTAAAAATATCATCAGGTTTTGTTTTATGCTTAGCATACATTACCGCTTAAACTAAAGAGTCTGGGTTTGATAAATTCCTCCGGTTGATTAAATTTGAAAAGGCTATCCTAGAAGGAATGCAAGAACTATGAAAGCATTAGGGATGATTAAAGCTGCACATATGTTCCCTAAAATTGGCTAGGAATGTTGTCTCATACTGTGTTGTAACTAAGATATTTTACTCAGTCTTCTACATTTAATTGTATGTCCTATGCAAAAATAGATGATCTCTTGAAAATCAAACCTGATGATTGTCACAAAATAGGCCTCGAATCAACAAGTGCATATGGTTAACAAATGCTTCAGGTATGTATTCTTTTCCCTACAGTTAATTATATACTCAGATCATGAAACAACATTGACAACCTGCTTTTTCTATCCTAGTTAAATCTAGACATCTTTGAGAGAATATTGAGAAGAGGAAAAAGTGAGTCATGATGGCACTTTTTAATAACCACCACAATCAAATCTAACTCTTCCCAAAAAGGGAATATTCAGTTACCCTCTTCACCCCTACATAAACCAGCCACTACTCCTCAAATCGTACTCATAAAAGAACCAAAATAAAAAAAAATTACTCGATTCCTCTTTAGGTTACGATCAATCTATCTCTTTTACACACTGCTTTGATATCACAAAATTAGACTATGTTCTCCACCTTAACCTAACAAACCCATCTTTTCTCATTGTTTGGATGAATACATCAACTGGAAAGGTGAAAGAAGAAAGGAAATTTAGTGGGGCTCATAAAAAGGGGGAATATCATAAGGGTCTCAATACAGGGGTGAGTATAGAGGAAGTCAGTGATACGACAACTTATCAAGAAAATGAGTTGGATAACACCGATAGAGCATCTCAAAGCGATGCATCTGGATCATTAGAAAAGAGATGTTATGGATACATAAGGGTTCATGGAGAAGTATTAAATTCTGAAATAGATAAGAATCCTCTATCTTCTAAGAAAAATGAGCAGTCTGAATCTTCGTCCTCATGGGCAAAACATAAGAAAAGGGTGGTGCATCTTCTTGGGGTAATAGATGGAGATCTATCAAAGAAAAGGGGTTGATTCAAAAGGTTATTATGGGGAAATAGACTATGAAGAGATATCCTCCCATTACGACCATATCAATTCACACCCATTAGCTTAAAACGTCCATAAATTAGAACTGGGGTGTAACCTCAACATTGATTACATTCACTAGTATAGTGACTAGGTTCTCCCTAATTTTATCCATGTATACTTCCTAGAGTCTGGTTCTAAGTATGTCAAATTGATATATTGTAATCAGGGATTTGAGTTGTACTGATTGAAGTTAATAAAAATAACTATTGCATATTTTACAAATCAATGCCTTATTTGAGTGATAGAAATGTTTTATTCTAATTAAGTGACTGATTCCTTCTTTGCGTATATGTGATAGCCCAGTGGCCATGAGTTCAATATCTATCATTAGTTATTAACCACAATCTGAGTTAACTTTTTAATGATGCCAAAAGGAGGAAGATTGATCACCATGCTTACTTGTTTTATGACTCATGTGCTAACATAGTTGAATCTTAGTTCAAACTTTAAAACTCGATGCTATGAGTGTATGGAACTGGTTACTCTTGACGTGAAAGAAAATGGGATTTTTCATCATCAAAAGAGGGGAATTTTTTGGCATTAACATATCTGAATTATGCCAAGTAGTTTTTATGATTGACAAAATAAATATATAAGATGCATAAACCAAGCTTAACTATATGATAAGTGAACTAAGCTAGGAAAGAAAAGGTAAGGATGTTCTTATGAGATGGTTTGGAAATATTGAAATGATGAAAATGATTGATATGGCTCAACAAATGAGTCTTGGGCTATAGTCATATTTATAACTATATGATAATTGAACTAAGGATGTTCTTTTGACTACGCGAGTCTCCCATGGGTCACGATTCATAAAATTTGAACGTGTGTATACTAGGTTGATGGAAATTTACCTTGTATGGAATTGCATTACATTCACATCATTCATTCATACACATTGATTACATTGAGATTCTTACTTGAATTGGATTGAATAATCATGATGGGGTGGATACATTTGATTGAACTTCCATGATTGTTGGGGTCTAAGTGCTGGACCATTTATGTGATTGAATGTGACTTATGTGAATAATTTCCTTACTTTATAGGGAGTCTAGAAGACTAATGAGTTATTGTGTTTTCATTGTAACTACAGTCTCGTGTATTTGTATATATGTGTCCAACTTCATCTTAATTATAAGATTCGTGACTTAATCAGTTACTTGAATATAATAGTGTTATGTAATAAACTAGCATGTACCCATATTTTTATGTGTATGGATAGTAACCAAATTTACAAGCTAGGGATAATATTAGGTCAATGATGCGGTTGTATGTCAACTATATGTGTCGTGAATACTTGTTATGTGGTTGTATTGTTTAAGTGATTGGTTGTATATATTAGAGGGTTAATGAGCTATGCGGTTTAGGATAAGTATGACTTAGACATTTGATTTATGACCAGTTGACTTATTTCTATGAATTCTATGTAGTGTCACAATTTGGATTATAAGTTGAGGGTCGAACTATTTCTGCCAGTGATGGTGACATATGTGTTATGAAATATGAGTTGGTTAGAGCTATTTGAGAGCCAACTTGATATTTATGCCTATTAAGTATTGTCTATCGTTGTCGGCCTATGATGCTTACGGGGGTAGGTCATGTACTCATACTAAATTTGTTGCATCTTTTACGTAGATGTAGGTATACAATTGGTTCAACTTGCAGCTTCGGAGTACGTGGAGGTTAAGGCATGTCACTCATCCTATCAGCAGTCTTGGTTTTCATCTTAGTCAGGTTGTCCCTATTTACTCATGGCAGTGTTGGTTTTACTTTTCTTTTCATTGTAATCTTAATTGTCCTTGTACGAGTCAGACCAGGTTCGGAAAAAGTAAAGGGATTTGACATTTAGTAATTTGAATGAAAATTGTTATATCTTTTTAATTTCTTCATATATATTCCACAAAGTTTTAATTTATGTTAAAGGATTTTGGGGATGGTTTGCCTACCGGGGGGATAGTGTAAGTGCCATCATGACCTATGATTTGGGTCGTGATAAGAAGATAACATTCACTTGTCCCTATAGGACCCTTATGTTTAGCCTAATGCCATTTGGGCTATGAAATGCCCGACTACTTTCCAAAGGTGTATGAAGTCCATTTTCTCCGACATAGTTGGAGATTTCTTGGAGGTCTCCATGGATGAAATTTCAGTTGTTGGTGATTCATTTGATGAGTGTCTTGACCATCTTGGTACGGTGCTAAAGTTATGTGAAGATACCAACCTTGTCCTCAATTGGGTAAATGCCACTTTACGGTGAAGGAAGGGATTGTCCTTGGTCACAAAATTTCTGAAAAGGGTATTGAGGTCGATCAAACAAAGATTGATGTCATTAACAAGCTTCCTCCACCTATTTATGTCAAAGTAGTTCGTAGTTTCTTGGGATATACCGGATTCAATCGGCGCTTCATCAAGTACTTATCGAAGATTACAAATCTTATGTGCAAGTTTCTTGAAAAAGAGGGCCCAAATGAACTACACAGTGGCTGAGCAAGAATTACTCATCTATATAGGCTTGAAGAAGCTGGGAGACCAATGGGAGATCTTGAAATTGATGATGCTTTTCTGGATGAAAGACTCTTAGCCGTGTCTTCTGAAATAGCATTGTGGTATACAGATATTGCAAATTTCTTGGTAATTGGTTTCATTCTCGAGGAAATCAAAGCATATCAAAAGAAGAAGTTTTTGCGAGATTTTCGACACTATTATTTGGATGAGACTTACTTGTTCTGAGCATGCGGCCACAATACCATTAGGCGTTATGGCTATCTTGAAGGCGTGGTATGACTCTCCAGTCGAGGGTCATCATGGTGGAATTAAAACAGCGGCTAAGGTGCTTGAGTGTGGGATTGGCCTACCATTTATCATGATTCAAAATTGATGGAAATATCTTATGACCAATGCCATTGACAATGGACAATTGCAAAATGCCATGAGATGCCTTTGAACTTTGTGTTAGAGGTGGAGCATTTTGATAATCATGGAATTGATTTCATTAGTCCCTCTGTAAGCTCTCATGGCATGAAGTATATCTTGGTAGCTGTAGATTATGTATCCAAATGGGTGGAAGCAGTGGTTTTTCCTAACAATGAGGCTATAAGTGTCACACGCTTGTTGAAGAAGAACATGTTTACTCGCTTTGGTACCCCGAGGGTGATTATTCGTGATGGTAGTTCTTATTTTTCAATAATGCCTTTGTGGGACAGCTAGAAAAGTATGGTGTCAAGCACCAGATGGACACTCCATATCATCCACAAACAAGTGGCCGAGTGGAGGTCTCTAATGGCAGATATAGAGAATCTTAGCCAAAATGATTAATTCAAATCGGATCGATTGGTCTCCGAAGTTAGATGACGTTTTTTGGGCTTATAGAACGACATTCAAAACTCCTATTGGGACTTCACCTTAATGGTTGGTGTTTTGTAAGGCTTGCAATTTAACAGTCAAGCTAGAACACAATGCCAAATGGCCACTGAAGAAACCAAATCTTGATTGGAACAAAAATACAAAGCTCTGGATTTCTCAACTCAATGAGTTGGATGAGTTTTAATTCCATGCATATGAGAGTAATGCACTGTACAAGGAAAGGATGAATCACTATAATGACAAAAAGATCTTGAAGAGGGATTTCCAGCCTGATTTTTGTCTTGCTTTTCAATTCAAGGTTAAAGCACTTCCCGGGAAACTATCAAAATTATCCAGGCCTTTCAAGGTGGAAAGTGTTTCACCCTTCAGTGCAATTTAATTGGAGTTCGGAGATACAACTCAAACTTTTAAAGTGAATGGACAAAGGATGAAGCAGTACCATGATGCAGTTGATGGAGATCAAATTGTTGATAAATTTCATCTAAAAGATAGACCCATGCCTAAATCAATGCAATAGGGTAACACCGTCGTGCCGCGATGTTAAATTAAGCGCTTCTTAGGAGAAAACCACATTTACTTTCATGTTATGTGATTTCTATTTTTTGTGTTTTTTAACGTTTGTTCATGTGTGGGAATGGAAAGAGTACAGGGAAATTGAAGACCAAAGGTTGACATGAGAGAATAGGGTAAAATAAAGAAATCATCTTAAAGTACGCATGATCTGCACTACATTTCACTGAAGGCGGCTGCATATGCTAACATATTCTGGAACAGTTCAACATGCAGTTAAGCAAGAAAAATGGGTAAGAATGTGATGATATGCTGCACATAACAACTTATTAATTCAGGTATGCACCGCATTTTGTCCAAAATATTTTATTTTTCAAAACGAATCAAATACGGATCAAAAACCAACCCGCTTCATTTGCTTCCTCGTCTAGTCTTTAAATTAATCCCGTTCACTTCCCTCTACCTATTCTCTACCAATTGCACCACCCTCTCAAACACAAAAGATGTACCGATTAAACGATCTCAATACCAATCCCCCAATTATATTGGATCATATCAAATTCTCACCATCGATCATCTTGTGTCTTCTCCTCTCAGTCTACCATCAGGTAACACAAGCAAATCCTTGCTCTCCAGATTGTATCTCTTTTCCCTTCTTCTTCATTCATATATTGACAACTAGGTTTGTTAAGATTCAAATTTTGTGATGCAATTATGGTGAGGATAGTTATGAGTGTATGTTTTGGTTGGGGTGTAGGGTTTATGTGTTTTCTTTGGGAATTGATGTCATTATAATGGCAAATGGGGAAATCTGAGTACCTGTAGCTTTTGACAATGGAGGAGACCATATTTTATTGTTTAAGTGTTCGATAAAAAGGCCCGAATGAAATTCTTAGTCAAACAATTGAACCTTTCTATGGTTCAAAGAACACTATCTGATATATTATTTGTTAGTTGCCTCTCAATTGCCTGAAATTCATCTATTGATACCCTAGATTGTGAATGTTGGTTGCTAGTGTTCTTTTGAGTCTCTGTAATTTATTGGGAGGGTATTTCAATCATTGATATTGATAACTAATGTTTGAGGTGGTTATGCCCGCCATATGTTTGATGAAATACGTCATAGGAAGTATTTTGATTAAGGTAAAGTTTGAGTAGCCTAAAAGCCTTAGATTACTATATGTTTGAGCGAACATTATGATATTCGAGGGTATGGTACTAGGGTGAAGTCTGAGTAGCCTTAGAAATATTTGATAAGGTTTTGCCTTAAGTTTCCGTGTTAAGAGAAAAAAAAAATGTGTTGGGTTATGCGTTGTATAATCCCTTATGTGTCCACATTTCCCATCAATGTTCAAATTAGTGATAAAAGATTGGGAAAGGTTGATATGGTAATTCTGCAATGCATATTCCCTTATGCGGCCACATTCTCCATAGCATTTTTCAATTAGTGATAAATGTTTGGACAAGGCTGGTATGCATCCATTTCTGTGATGCATATTTCCTTATGCATCCCATTGTGATGCACGCTGATTATGTGACCCACTATTCGATGCATATTTCCTTATGTGTCCTATTGTGCGATGCCTATTGATTATGCGACCCACTCTACGACGTAGATCACATGTGCATGTTTGTATTCCTTTGTTTCTTTTTTTCTCTTCTTAGTTTTGTAAAAACCTTTGAAAAATATAAAATCACAAAAATATGATCTCTTCGTGTTATGTCGACTCATTATTTATAGAATGACTTCCCGCTGAAGTTCATATCCCAGGGAAGTAAGGAAGGATGGTAACAAAAAGGATACTGAACCATCTAGAGCAAGAGCTAAACATGTAGCTGACAATGAGTCCTCGTCTGATTCAGAGATAGTAGCAGCACGAATGCAGTCTAAAGAGAGGAGCCTAGGATTATTGATCTTCGACAAAAAATGGGTAAGATGCTATTCGTTTCAGTGGGACCCCAAGGATGGAAGAGTTCTCAGAAAACAAGGAAAATCGAAACATCAATGAAGAGAAACAATTCAGTTTGAATGGCTTGAAAGAAAACTTCCCCAGAGTATTGGAGCTGATCGACAAACATGTTTGGGATATTTTCACAACACCACCGGGGAAGTACAATCCGACCTTGATTCGTGAATTATACGCTTCTTATGCAACAGCCCTGAAGAAACAAAAGTGGCCAGGGCCCAAAATGAATCAACCTTGCCTCGACAGTGTTCAAGTTAGGGGTATCAAGGTTGACTATAGTACCAAAGCAATAAACAAGGATTATTTCACGTGTGATTTGCCTACAACTAAGGAATATAACAAGAGATTGGAAAATAGAGAAAGTGAGTTTTAGTAGGTTGCATCAGTGAAATCAATTAAAGAAAACCCGGAGTGGCTGAACCTGAGATCCAAAATCAAAAGGACTGCCTCACTGTTGAGGTGAAACATTGACTGAACTTCATCACTTACTGCCTGATGCCGGCAAAGAATGACAAAGACATCCCATTGAAAAAGGTCATTCTCCTAGCTTTCATCATGTCAAGATACCACATCAATGTAGTGGAAATCATTGCCGTTGAAATTGGACACAGAGCAGATCTAGATCAGATATCATTGCCATGCCCATATTTGGTAACATGGTTTATGTCTAGAGACAAAAATACAACGCTTGTCAGGGTTGATAGCATAATAGAAGCAGATTGGGAAATTGATATTCGCAAAAGAAAGTTGAGATGAACCCGACCACAAAGAAGAGAAAGAGAAAGTCATCTATTGTTTTGTTGATTGATGCTAAGCTTGAGTTGGTGTCTTGGACCAACAATGAGACAGTCGCTCCCGCTCCCACTTATATCCCCTCAGAGACTCTATCCACCTCTGCTACACTTGATCCTACTTAATGTCACTACTCTTTACAATTAGAAGATGAACAATTTTGTGACAGAAGTCCCGAAGGTGATTGAAAAAGCTCTTGCTCCCATCCACTTGTCTATAACAAAGATTGAAGCAAGGGTTAACTGCCATGAGGAGAAGAATAGAGATAGCGAAAGCATAGATATCCAAGCTGAGTATGCTAGGGTCAAAATAGATTTTCAGTTGCTCAAGCCTGACTTGAGCATATTTGATATCCCAATGCCACTAATAGAGAATTTAACCAATCTCGTTGAAGATAGTGATGAGGCTTCAAATTCGGGGTCAAGGAAGGATGATGATAACTCGGAGACATAGAAAGAGAGTGAGCAACCTGTTAATGATGAGAAGGGAAAAGTAGTTATTGATGAGGTGACAGGAAAAGGAAGCTTGCAGCGTTTCCCGAACAAGTACAGATCGAGCTACTATATCCCGATCTATAGAATAGTTTATTGATATGCAACAAGGTTTCGAATAGAGTTCATAGGGAACTACTGAGCAACAACAGTCCTTGCTTTCTCCATGGAAGAGCACATTTGGTCTTGTTGATCAGGTTTCTCATGATAATAGTTTAGGCATCCCAACCCCTCTTTCACTCTAGTAGCTACAGAGGTAGCAGTTCATGAGCCTAAATGACCACCCACATATATTTCCACTACTCATGCAGCGACTACCATTGTGCTAGAGGCTACCACTCCCAATTTTGAGTCTCATGCGGCCAAGACACACGTCTGCGTCTTGTGCACCTCAGGGGGCTCCTACCCTCCATATTTTGATATTTTATTGCATTGGAGACAATGCATGTGTTTTTTGTTAGGGTGGTGTAGCTAAATTTTGGAGCTGGATATGTATGTCATGACTAATATTTTTGTGCTCTTTGATTTTCATTGTCGTGGTTCTTTTCCCAAGAGCATTCATTTCTGATGAACTTGGCATGTTTAGGTAGGATCGTATGTTGTTTAGATAGAGTAGAGTAATTTTCACTAAGTTTGGTAATGGTTTGGGTAATTTATGGCATGTATAATATTGGATAAATGAAGTGACCCCTCGAATGTGTGATTTTCTTAGATGTTGTTATGATATTGACATGCATGTCTCCTTTTATGACCTTATGATTATTGAGATGAGTTGTAAGTTGAGTACTTGTTTGGAATCGTTCTAAAATGAAGTGATTTATCTGTATGCCAATGTGTTGTCGTATGATGTTCATGTGTTGCATTTTCAATCAAAAACTTTCCAAGTTAGTCATACCATTTTGCTAAGGATAGTTGGTTTTTGATATGATCTTAGGCTTTCTTTGATATGATTTTTGAAACCGTGAAGCCTTTTTGTCTACCTACTCACATATATGATCCCTAGTGGCAGCCTTTACCTTTGTTTCAAATGTTCCCATTCTTGCGCCCGTTTCCTCCCTAGCACTTTGTAGGTGAATTGCAAAGTATGTGGAAATTGAGGCGTATAGTCTATGACACAATGTGGATGATGTAAATTCCTTTGAGATATATATAAAAAAAAAGATAATATATGTGTGGCACAAAGAAGGGAATAAAGATGTAGTTTATTGAACCACATCGAGGTTGTAGGATCAAAGAGAAGGAAAATGAAAGGGTAATGAGGAAAGTAAAACGTAGAGTTCAAGAAGGGTTGGTCACTATACCTAAATATTTATCCTACCAGTCCCTAAGCCTACAACCCATGAAAAAGTCATATGTGATCACAATTAAACCGTCCAAAGTTGAATGTATTGAAGATAAGGGCAAGCTTATGGTATTTTCATTTGTGGTGTTTAAATCTCTTTGTGAGTGTGAGTGCCTCTCTTCTTTTTTGTCTCTTGTCCCGGTTGTACTTGTAAATGTGTGTGGAACTTTCTTTGGACTTTGTGAGGGCATACGGGTTAAGAAACTTGTAAATCTGAATTTAAATTCCCAAACTACCACTCTATGGTGCATCTTTTCATACCAATAACTTGATGTCAGTGATTGAGGCTTCATTGTGAATATAAAGCAAGGTTTGACTAGTGCACTGTGTTAGAAAATGTGAAATAATAGGGTATTGTCTTTGTTAGAGATACATGCTTGTAGTTGCTTTCCAATACCATAATAGACATTTTTTTCTTGTGAAATCTGAGCATTTGTGATAGTCGTGTGTGTTGTTTTAGTTGCTTGAAGATAGGAAAAGATTTTAAGTTAGGGGTGTTGATGTGCCGCAAAATTATGAAACATTTAATATCTTTTACCTGATGTTTTTGTTGTTTTAAGTACATTACATGTCGTTTCTTAGTTATTTTATGTTTTGTAGTGAAAATCAACTCAAAGTGTCAGAGACAAGCAAAAATGGCAAAGTGAAGTGGGAAAATAGGAAATGCGGCGTAGATGGAGCTATGTGACCGCACATGCATACGCTTATCGAAATAGGAATCCTAGAAATCTTGCATCTAAAATGCGGAGCTGAAATGCAACACAGAATGCACAATGCAGCGCAGAATCTATCCGCCAATGCTGCAGTCTTCCCATGGTTTACGATAGAGAAACCACGAAATGTGCCTCATATCGCCAAATGTAGTGGCTTATGCGGCGCAAAATTGGTCGTCAGTGGCGATTTTGTCTGAATGTTATTTCACATTTTTGGACATTATAAATAGTTTGTGTAGGGTTTTGGTGGGTCATTCTTGTTCAGATTTTGGTCTCATTTATTTAGAGCATTGAAGACACCATTTGTAGGCTTTTGAGAAGAATATTCCTTTCTTTTTCTCATTTTCCATTAAGTGTAAGCTTTAATGTCTCCTTTAATGCTCTTTGTATTGCTTTTTCTTGTAACAAAACCACGAGTAGCTAGGTTTTAACACTAAGGTTGTGGACCCAAATGATGGGTGTTATGTGAATGGATGTTTAACATTGAATGTATGCATAATGGTTTGTTTGTTTCTATTTATTTCTTGTGCTTTACAGTTGGTTGGTGGTTGCGAACATATACATATGCCAGAAACCATTTCTTTACTTTGAAAAGTGAGCTAGAGTTTGGTAGAAATACATAGCAAGAACTCGAGGCCTTAACTCTCATTTAATAAACTCACTTATGGGTAAGAAGAATTGTCTTGGCCTAATTAATCGTTCTTCATATCTAACTCTTTTGTATTTGAGAAAATCATAAAGAGGAAATACTTTATACTAGTGGGAAATAATATAGATTCATTTAGAGATTAAGTGCAAACCATACAACGATACCACTCCGACCTTGTCCCGTATAACTTCGTTCCTTATCATATCTGTCCTAGTATAACCACACATTCATCTCAGCATCTTCCTCTCCGCTACCTTAATCTATTGAACATGGACGTTCTTGACTGCACAACATTCTTCCCCATATAAAAATGCTAGTCTAACAACCACTCTATAGAACTTGTATTTCAGCGTTGGTGACACATTCTTATAGAAAAGCACCCCAGAGGAGAGCCTCCATTTCATCTATCATGCTCCAATATAGTGTGTGAAATCGTCGTCAATCTCCCCGTCTCCTTGAATTATAGATCCAAGATACTTGAATTTTCTCTTTAAGTATAGCTTGTGCCTCAATCTTTACTTATATGTCTGCCTCCTACCTCACGTCAGTGAACTTGAACTCCATGTACTCCGTCTTCGTCCTGCTTAGCCTAAATCCTTTAGACTCTAAGGTCGTCCTCCAAACTTCCAGCCTATCATTAACTCCACTGTGTGTCTATTCAATCAAAACTATGTCGTCTGCGAATAACATACACCACTATACCTTATCTTGAATATATCGTGTTAATTCGTCCATCACTAATGCAAATAGAAACAGGCTAAGGGATGATCCCTGATGCAACCCCATCACAACCGAAAATGTTCTGAATCGCCTCCGATTATCCTAACCCTGGTCTTGGCACTCTCGTACTGTCCTCAATTTCCCTGATATATGCTACTGGCACACATCTACACTCCAAACATCTCCAAAGAACCTCCCGAGGGACTTTATCATACACCTTCTCAAGATCAATGAACATCATGTGTAAGTCTCTCTTTTTATACCTATACTGCTCCAACAGTATCTTGACAAGATGAATCGCTTTAAAAATGTCACGACCCCTATTCAGGAGTCATGGTGACACCTACATAATCCCACCAGTAGGCCAACCACTTCCCAAATATTTCTCAAGATATGATATAAATAAAAGCGGAATAATACTACACTAACATCTTTGTCTCATAAATAATGCGGAAGAAAGTAATAATCTGAAACAACAAAAAATGCCCCCAAGTTATCTAGTCTTGGCATACAATAGCGCTAATCAAAAAAACATAAGTCTGAGCAAATGGTCACGCAAGCCAAAACTGGATACATAGTCTGAATATGTCTCTTTAATACGAACAAAATATAATAAGTAGAGATAGAGTATCCATGGGCATGCTAGAAGGAGCATCCTTACACGGTATACTGAGGATCACAGATCTGACTCAACCACGTGGTCCTGCAAAAGTGGAAGGTACCGAATCTGCATCCAAAAAGAATGCAGCAAGTTTAGCATGAGTACACAACGAACCCCCATAGACATCATAGGCCAACAACGACGGAAGATACATAATCAGAGATAAATACCAAGTTTACACCAAATAATCCTATACTAACAGTTTAATGACCCAAGTACGTCAAATAGTCAACAAGTTATTCAGAGAGTTCAACAATATATCAGATATCAACAACAGTAAATCACCCTTCAAGTTTAGAAGCCAACCATGATGTTCATAGTCACACAATGACAAGTTTCAATAACATTGTATCAATGATATGGAATAAATATGTACGATATGAATGCAATGCATATGCAAGGTACCTTTCTCAACCTGGTATACAATATGCCAAGGTTTAATTATGATCCGTACACTCGTGGAGGACCCGCAAAGTCCATATACCGCACCTAAACAGCCAGAATTCCACACACGAATCTGACTAGAGCCCATGACTCATCTGTCGAGTCTCAATCATGTTGCATGCGTGAAACTCCGCTCCCTGCATATTAATATAGTCTGAAGTGTCATAATCTCTTATTACTCTTACCTTTTCAGTCTCTTGAACCACAACATATCTATACCACTCTCACATCAAGTCACAGAATGATGAGTGTATGTATGCAATGACAACACAAGGCAAGATATCATGATGTAATGAGATGCAATCAAATTTAGATATAATGTACACATGCTTTCAAGAGTTCAACAACACATAGGCAAATCCAAGTCAAATCAGGATATCAATCGAAACCATATGTGATGAGTAAACAAATAATAGCAAACATGGCGACAAGTCAAAATAAATAGCAGTCGGAACCAGCATAAGGTTGATTCTCCAAATCATCCCATCATCACAGTTCAACACCGGTACCCACTCAAACGGTCATCACAACCGCCTGAATGGGACCCTCAAACACACCAAATACCCCTTAATATTTTTAACTAATTAAATATTCCTATCAGAGTCTCAAAAAGCTAAATGGTAGCCTACCTCAAAACCAAACAGGTGTGCTACAAACTCAAGCCTCGGAGATTGCCTTGCCCTTCCTTTGCACCTCGCGATAATAAAAGTCTATTCACGCATATTACATCATTAATATAAAGCTAATACAACAGAAGCAAGACTTTAAATATCCATCCTGCGCCCATGCTACCAAGACTCTAACTTTATTACATAAAAACCTCTATTACATACAAGGTAGTCACATCCTTAAATTAATTGCAAATGTAAACACAATTGAACCTCCAATTGAACAATGATCTAAAAGCCCCAATTTGAAACCCTAGATTTTCAATCTTTTGAAAACATGCTTCTATAATCAAATTAAGACTTACAACATGATAATCTAACATAATCCAATCCTAATTCATGATATTAACACCATTTGATCCATAATTCTCCATTAAAATGACATATATAGCTCTATTATTCCCACAACATGCATAATTATTTTCCCCCAACTCAAATAATATGCTAAACCACCATTAATAAGCTTAGAATCATAAACTTAAACCAAATAATGAAGGAAACTCTTACCCAAGGGTGGAAATCGTTTTTAAGGCTTTGGTTATTCTCCCAAATGGTGCTGGTACTGAGAGACTATTTTGGGAAAGACATTTCTGACCTAAGAATATTTATAGTACACCTGAACAGTGATCCACCCCAGTGGAATCGACTCCGTTGGAGCGGACCCGCTGCGGTGGAAAACTTGCCACGGTGGACCCGACTCCGCTATGATATAACTCCCCCGACTACAAGATTTCTCTTCGGCGTGCCAGCCTCTCACTGAGGCCGACCCACTGGAGCAGATGCTGGTGCTGGTGCTGCTGTGGCAGACACCAACAATGGTAAAACATCCAAATCCTCCATCTAACACACAAAACACTCCCGGAAACACCCATACATGCATGTCTAAGGTAAACAGTGCTACAAACTCGCTCGTACCCTCAAATTTCACATATAACTAAGGTAAGACATACTTTTCTAAAGAATCATCGGAGACAAACCAAAAATTAAAATTTACAAATAAGGCCACAAATTATATCTGGATGCCTCGGGAAGAAAACCAATGACTCAAATAAGTCATAAATGACCCTTCAGAACTACAACAAGTGACGGAACCCAAAAATTAACTCATCTAGTCAAAAGTCAACTTTGAGTGAAACTAACCAACTCTAAGTTTTTAGACTTGGTCTTTTTCATCCGAAACTAATATAAATGGACTTCGAGATCTATGCCATCTCTGCACATCACAAACCCCACAAATAGACCACGAGAAAGGTAAAATGGGAAAATAAGGGTATTTAGCTAAAAATGACCAGACGAGTCGTTATATCATATACCAATTAAAACAACGTTCATCCTCAAATTGAGAGAAACAAATAAGGAAACATACCTGAAGTAGTGAATAAGCCAGGATATCTGCTCCACATTTCAGACTCGGTATCCCAAGTCACCTCCTCGATAGGATGATGCATCCACTGAACCTTCTTTGGAGTTATCTCCTTCGATATTCTTTTCACCTGCTTATCTAAAATAACCACAAGCTCCTTCTAAAACTCTAGATTCTGATCAACCAATACTGAGTCCCATTGGATAATGTAAGAAGCATTGGTATAATACTTCTTCAGCATAGACACATGGAAGACTGGATGAACGTCTAAAAGACATGGTGGTAGAGCCAACTCATATGCCACCTCTCCCACTCTCTGAAAAACCTCTAATGGTTCGATGTACCTCAAACTCAACTTTCCTCACTTGTTGAATCCCATCACACCCTTCATGGGTGAAACCTTCAGAAGAACCTTGTCACCCACCATAAACTCTAAATCCCAGACCTTCTAGTCTGCATACTTCTTCTTCCTGCTCTGCAATTCCAGAAGCATGTCCTTGATCACTTTCACTCTCTCTAAGGACTTCCTCAACAAATCTGTACCCCATGGATGAACCTTGAACGCATCAAACCAACCAATCAAAGATCGACATCTCGTACCATACAATGTCTCGAACGGTGCCATATTGATACTGGAGAGATAGTTGTTATTGTACGTAAACTCTGTCAAGGGTAAGTTCTAGTCCCCATGACCACCGAAATCAATCACGCATGCTCATAACATGTCCACCATTACCCGAATAGTCCGCTTTGACTATCCATCGATCTAAGGGTTCAACATTATACTGAGATCCAAACATGTACCCAACTCTCTCTGTAAAGTCTTCCAAAAATGCGAAGTGAAATGAGTACCCTGATTTGAGATGATAGAAATAGGAACCCCATGAAGATGAACAATCTCCTGGATGTAGATCTTAGCTAACTTCTCTGCATTATACATCGTCTGAACTGGAATGAAATGTGCGGACTTGGTTAATCTATCAACAATAACCAAAATCGCATCAAACTTGCCCAAAGTATTGGGCAATCCCACAACAAAATCCAGAGTGATCCTCTCCCACTTTCACTCGGGAATGGGTATCCTTTGAGACACACCACTGGGATGATAGTGCTCATACTTGACCTTCTCGTAATTATGACACTGAGACACAAAATCAACAATGTCTCTCTTCATCCTACCCCACCAGTAGTGCTCCCTCAAATCATGATACATCTTAGTAGCACCAGGATGAATCGAATACCTAGAGTTATGGGCCTCCTTCATAATCAATTTAGTCAAATCTCCCTCACGAGGTACACACACTCTACCCTTGATCCTTAGGATGCCCTCACCATCAATCATGGCCTCCTTGGCCTCGCCACTCACCTCCTTAACTCAAATCTTGCACAACCCTACATCATCATACTTGTATGCCTGAATCTGATCCAAAAGAGATGACCTCACATCCACACAAGCCATAATCCTACTCGGATTCCAAAGATCAAGCCTCACAAAACTGTTGGATAAATATTGGACCTATAATGCCAAGGGAGGCTCAGAAACAACCAAACAAGCTAAACTCCCCATACTAAGCGCCTTTCGGCTCAAGGCATCCATAACCACATTGGCCTTTCCTGGATGATATAAAATGGTCATGTCATAATCCTTCAACAGCTCCATCCACTAACGCATCCTAGAATTTAAGTCCCTTTGATTAAACACATGTTGAACACTGCGGTGGTCAATATACACCTCTGAATGAACACCACAAATATAATGCCTTCAGATCTTCAACACAAACACAATGGCAGCCAACTCTAAATCATGAACAGAATAGTTCTTCACATGCGCCTTGAACTGCCTTGATGCATAAGCAATAACCTTACCCTTCTGCATCAACACATAGCCCAACCCAATCCTAGAAGCATCACAATATAGAGTAAAGTCTTTCTCCTCCACCGAAAGAGATAAAATCGAGGTTGTGGTCAATAAAGTCATGAGCTTTTGGAAACTCTGCTCACACTCATCAGATCACTGAAAAGGAACGTCCTTCTAATTCAAACGCGTCATATGAGAGGCAATAGAAGAGAATCCCTTGATGAACCAACAATAGTAGCTAGCAAGGCCTACGAAACTCTGAATCTCTATCACAGAAGTCGACCTAGCTCAATCCCTGACTGCCTCTATCTTCTTAGGGTTAACCATAATCTTATCATCAGACACTACGTGCCCCAAGAATTCCACAGAACTCAACCATAACTCATATTTTAAGAACTTAGCTTACAACTTCTTCTCCTTCAAAATTCCAAGAACCACACTCACGTGTTGCTCATGGTCCTCCCGACTCTTCGAATATATCAAAATGTCATCAATAAACACAATAACAAAATAATCCAAGTATGGCTTGAATATCCCATTCATCAAATCCATGAATGTTGTGGCGAATTCGGTAAGCTCGAATGACATCACCAAGAACTCATAATGTACATAACAAATCTGGAAAGCCGTCTTGGGCACATTCTCAGCCCGGATCTTCATCTAATGATACCCGGACCTCAAGTCAATCTTTAAAAATATAGAAGCATTCTAAAGCTAGTCGAATATGTCATCAATACGCGTAATCGGATACTTGTTTCTAATAGCGACCTTATTTAACTTTCTATAATCAATGCACATATGCATAGTGTCATCCTTCTTCTTCAAGAACAAAATAGTAGCACCCCACAGAGATACACTCAGTCAAATAAAGCCCTTACTCAACAAATCCTAAAGTTGCTCCTTCAACTCTCTTAACTCTGCTAGAGCAATATGGTACAAAAGGATAGAAATGGGTCTAATACCCGGATCGAGATCAATACAGAAGTCAATGTCTCTCATTGGTGGCATACCCGACAAGTCTGAAGGAAAACAACCGCGAACTCACTAACTATCATAACAGAATTAAAGGAAGGAGTCTTCGCACTAGTATCTTGAGTATGAGCAAGATAAGCTAAACAACCCCAGTCCACTAACTTCTTAGCCTGGATATAATAAATTACCTTCCTAGGAGCAGGGCTGGGAGCGCCTCTCTACTCTAACCTCAAAATACTAGGCATAGCTATAGTGACAATCATAGAATAGCAATCCAGAATTGCATGATATGATGACAACCAATCCATACCTAATACAACATCGAAATCCACCATATCTAATATAACCAAATCTACCAAAGTGCCGTAACCAATAAAAGTAACTACATACATGCGATATACTCTATCAATAATCACAAAATCACTAACTGGTGTAGACACACGAATAGAATATCAAGTATATCACACCACATCTCCAATTTAGTAGAAAAGTAGGTAGACACATAAGAGAAAGTAGACTCTGGATCACATAACACAGTAGCAGCTCGATGATCGACTGAGATGATACCTGTAATAACTGCGACTGATGCCTTAGCCTCAACCCTACCAGGGAATGCATAGCAATGAGTGCACTCCACCTCAGACTGAGTACCCTACTAGACACTTTAGCCCAAATGAGCTCCACCTTTCCCCGACTAGGATCCACTATGACTAGGCTGATGGTCACTACGGCCCGACTGAGATCCTCCCCGGCTGGTCTGATTACTACCTCTAGATGTCTGTGCTGGGGTCCTAGGTGCATGAGAGCCACCCGAAAACTGCCTAGGGTAATCTCTCCTGAAGTGCCCAACCACTCCACAAGTATAACAAGCTCTAGTCGCTGAATACCGAGATTAGGAACCTTTCGATGATTGGCCCCACTACATCCATCAGTGATTTGAAGAGTTGCCTGAATCGGTCGACTAGGATGTGACTACTGATATCTCCCCCGATAAATATAACCACGGGAAGTAGAACCACTGAACTATCTAAAGCGCCTAGCCCTCTTATCGAGATCACGTCTGGGCAACATGCCACTCACAGACTCTACCATCCTAGCATGCTTGACAACTGTCTCAAAAGAGGCTCCAAAGGCCACCAACTGCAATGTAGCCAACTAGAGTGGAATAGACAACCCTCTAACAAAATATCTCACTCTCTCCGCCATAGTAGGGAGCAGCAGTGTTGCATATCTCGATAAGGCATGGAAGCGAGTCTCATATATACTGTGCAACTATAGAATAGCCCTAGACAATCTTCTGACACTCATCTCACTTGCACAAACTCAAGCTAAAAGGTACATACTTCCCAAGAAACACTCTATAGAACATAACCCATTTCAACGGAGGCGTACTTATGGACAAACAATCCAACATATTCCCTCCACTGCTGCTTTGTGTCGCCTCTAAGCTGATGGGCCACAAAACTAGTCTCCATAATACCAAGGGTATGCAACCTCTTATGGATGCTCACTATGAACTCATACGCGTCCTCCTCAAGCTGACCAAAGAACTTTGGAGGCTTAATGTTCGAAAAGTGCTCCCAAATCTTCCTCTCACCGAGGGTCATGTTGTCCCATCAATAGGACGGGGACAAAACTCTGGAGCATAAACCTCATCTATACATGGTTGTTTCATTGCCACAAGATGAATACCAGGTGTATGAAATTCGAGGGTCTGAGTCTACCCCCTTCCTACACAGGTTTGAAAACCACCCGGCGTAGTAGGAGGTACACCTGTCTAAGCAAAACCATCTAGAACACTCAATAATTGGCCCAATGTATCCTGAAAGACTGGTGTAGCAATAAATCCAGGCTGATCCTGGGTTGGTTCCACCTCCTCCTTTAGCATATCATCTGAGGCTCGATATAAGGCTCTAGGGACTCTTACCTAACACGAGCCTAACCGGCTCTCTATGCTCCGCCCCTAGCTAGTATTGCTACTCTGGCTATACCTTGACCCCGAGCGCTTGCTCTACCACATCCACACACGGCCTGTGCTGGTGTCTGCACCTCTTCTTTCACCGTATCGGCACGAGTCCTCAGCACTTGTGAGAGAATTGAAACAAAGGTCAGATACCAATTTGATTCAACATAGCACGAGGGAATGAAAAAATGTGAAATTTCCTAAATGTCCCATAGCCTCTCGAAGATAAATACGAATATCTCCAGATCGATCGGCAAGACTCTACAAGACATTGCTCTTGTATTTAAGACTTTTTAACCGAGGGCTCTAATACTAACTTTGTCACGACCCCTTTTCAAGAGTCGTGGTGGCACCTACATAATCCCACTAGTAGGAGAACTACTTTCCAAATCTTTCTCAAGATATGATATAAATAAAAGCAGAATAATACTACACTAACACCTCTGTCACATAAATAATGTGGAAGAAAGTAATAGTCTGAAACAACCAAAAATGCCCCAAAGTTACCTAGTTTGCGCATACAAGAGCGCTAATCAAAATAACATAAGTCTGAGTAAATGGGCACGCAGGACAAAACCAAATACATAGTCTGAATATTTCTATCCAATACGAATTCTACACACAAATTCCACATATGAATCTAACTAGAGCCCATGACTCATCTGTCGAGTCTCAATCACGTTGCAAGTTCGCTACAACTAATTACGTATTTATATCGGATTCTCAAAAAGCTAAAACGTAGACTACCTTAAATCCAAACAAGTTCGCTACAAACTGAAGCCTCGGAGATTGCCTTACCCTCCTTTGCGCCTTGGGATAATCCAAGTCTATTCATGTATATTACATCGTTAATATAAAGCTAACCCAACATAAATAAGATTTTAAATATCCATCTCGAGCCCGCGCTACCAAGACTCTAACTTTATTACATAAAAACCTCTATTACATTAAAGGTAGTCACATCCATAAATTAATTGGAAATGAAAACACAATTGAACCTCCAATTGAACAATAATCTAAAAGCCCCAATTTGAAACCCTAGATTTTCCCTCTTTTAAATACATTCTTCTATACTCAAATTATGACTTATAACATGATAATCTAACATAATCCAATCCTAATTCATGATATTAACACCATTTGATCCATATTTCTCCATTAAAATGACATATATAGCTCTATTATTCCCACAACATGCATAATTATGTTTCCCCAACTAAAATAATATGCTAAACCACCATTAATAAGCTTAGAATCTTAAACTTAAACCAAATAATGAAGGAAACTCTTACCCAAGGGTGGAAATCGTTTTTAAGGCTTTGGTTATTCTCCCAAATGGTGCTGGTACTGAGAGACTATTTTGGGAAAGAAATTTCTGACCTAAGAATATTTATAGGACACTTGAATAATGATCTGCTCCAGCGGAATCAACTCCACTAGAGTTGACGCGCTATAGCAGAAAACCTTCTGATGTGGCGAGAGTCACTTGACACCTTACCACTTACCCTGACGGACACGACTCTGTTGTGGCAGAACTCCACCGACTTCTAGATTCTTCTTCGGTGAGCCAACCTCTTGCCGAGGCAGACCCGCCGCTGTGGCGAACACTAGACACCAGCAATGATAAAATATCTAAATCCCCCATCCAACACATGAAACAGTCTCGAAAACCCCCAGACACAAATCAGACATGCTCGTCATAGGTAAACAGTGCTAGAAACTCGCTCGTACCCTCCAATCTCAGATATATAAGAGCTAAAGCATCGTCTAAGACAAACCAATAGTCCAAACTTTACAGATAAGTCCACAAAATACATTTGATTGCCTCAGATAGTGAACCAATGACTCAACTAAGTAATAAATGACCCTCTGGAACTACCGGAAGTGGCGGAACATAGAAACGAACCCATCTAGTTAAAAGTCAACTTTGAGTCAAACTAACAAACTCTAGAAAATCTTAGGTATGAATATGTTAGATACTTCTGACTCGATTGGTGAAATAGTATCTCTCCCCCAAAAAGCATCTAAGTTTCTAGACTTGGGTTTTTTCATCCAAAAGTCATATAAATGGACCTCGGGATTCGTGCCACATATCTCTGCGCATCATAAACCCCACAAGAAGACCACATGAAGGGTAAAATAGGAAAATAAAGGTCTTTAGCTAAATATGACAAGACAAGTCATTATAGAAAAAAACTATTAAAAAATGGCTATACTTTTTTTTAAAGACATGTGACATTTTTTTAATTAAAAAAATAAGTGACATGATTTAAAAAAATAATTTGTCAGCAAAAATAATATATTTGCATCATTTGTGTAACATCAGGGGTATATATGCATCACTTTTTTAACGAGTGGTATATCTGCTCTATATCGCAAAGTTGAAGAGTATATTTGCACCTTTTCCCTTTTTTTTTACACATAAAGCCATCCATGATAACAATGATAGTACAAGAAACTCCAACATTAATTCCAACTATAATTTACTCAATATAGAATGTAATTATCTAAATTAAGGGAATATATATTTCCAAATCCCAATTTTAGTATACCAAAATATATTATTAACTGTAATTAATTTTTATATATCATGAAATGTAACTCAATTTATTTCTGAAAGGTATATAAAATCGATTAATATTTTATTCTTGGATTTTGTGTTTTTATATATAATAATTTATATATATAAATAGAGAGATTTTGTTTGCCCTTCAAAATATCAATAAGATTTACCAATTGTTTTAGATTGCCACCACGGCCCGACTGAGATCCCCCCCGGCTAACTTGACTACCACCTCTAGATGGTTGTGTTGAAGTCCTGGGTGCACAGGACAAACTCGATATAAGTCTGGGGAACTCTTTCTTAAAATGTCGAATCTATTCACACTCAAATCAGGTCCTATCTATTGAGGGTTGATGAAAAGATATAGAAAAACCCGAACCAACACAGTCAGAATACCAAGACTGTGAATCCCTCGATGACTGACACACTATAATTGTTCTGCCCCATAGATAAACCCTCAGTAAGTTGTATGGCTGCCTGAACTGGCAAACTAGGATGCAATTGCTGATATCTCCCATGCTACCCATAACCATAAGAAGTAGAACCACTGAACTGTCCATGTGTCTCGCCCTCTTATTGGACTCATATTTGGGCAAACCGCCACTCACTGCCTCCACCATCCTTGCGTGCTCGACCACTGTCTCAAAAGAAGATCCAGAAGCCACCAACTACAATATGGCCAACTGAAGTGGAATACTCAATTCTCTAATAAAACATCTTACCCACTCAACCTCTGTAGGGACCAGTGACACTGCATCAAGCGATAAGGCATGGAAACGAGTCTCATATTGTGCAATTGTAGAACCTCTCTACTCAATCTTCTGAAGCTCATCTTGCTTGCCAATCGCAAGCTTAAAGGCATATACTTCTCCCAAAAAACTCTATAGAATCTAACCCAAGTCAATGGAGGCAACCCCGCGGGTAAGCAATCAACATACACTCTCCACCACAGTTTTGCGTCTCCCAAACATTGAAGGGCTACAAACTAACTTTGTGCGACTGAAAAATATCCAGAGTATGCAACCTCTCATGGCTATTCACAGTGAACTCATAAGCATCCTCCTTAGGATGAACATAAAATACTGGAGGCTTCATGTTCAAAAAGTGCTCCCAAATCTTTCGTTCATCACTGGTCATAGTTGTCCCAACAATAGGTCGAGGACAAAACTCTAGAGCATGAACCTCATCAATACGAGACACTAACATCATCGTTGGCTGAATACTAGGAGAATAAAACTCAAGGGTCTGAGTCTTCGCCCCTCTGACAGGGGTCTAAGAACCAACAAGAGTAGTAGGATGTACGATGTCTAAGAAAATCCATCAAGAACACTAAATAAGCTGACTAGTGTGTCCGGTAGAAATTGAGTAGCAATGAATCCAGGATGATCCTGGGCTAGCCCCATCTCCTCCTTATGTAACTCATCCTGAGGCTCAATATATGGCTCAGGGGACTTTAATCTAGCACGAGCCTAACCGCTCCCTATGCACTGCCCTGAGATGGCACCGCTCCTCGGGCTCTACCTTGGCCCCCAGCACGTGCTCTACCATGACTGCGCATTGCCGGTGCCAGTGCTTGTACCTCTTCTCTCATTGTTGAGGCATGAGTCCTCATAATCTCTCAGAGAATAGGAACAAAGGTCAGATACCAATTTGATTCAACTAAGCAGGAAAGGAAATAAGAAAGTGGAATTTTCTAAATATCCCTCAACCATCTGATGATAAGTGCGGAAGTCTCCGCACCGATCCACGAGACTCTACTAGACATTGCTCTTGTATTTGACATCATTTAACCTAAAGCTCTAATACCAACTTTCTTATGATCCCTTATCAGGAATCATGGTGGCACCTACATATCCTACTGGTAGGCAAACCACTCTTGAATCATACACAATATATGACATAAATAAAAGTAGAAAACAAATAAAACTGAGTACAAGGTAGAAACATAAACTCAATTAAAACCGAGTACAAGGTAGAAACATAAACACAAGATATAAATCGTAAAAAATAAGTCTGAACATCTGAATAATATCCCTCAAAAATCTAGTCTGTGAATACAAGAGAACTAATAAAATCGAGTACAAGGCTGAAAGTCAAGGGCAACATAATGCCAAAACTGAATAGCCATAATGAAAATGTATAAAAATGTCTCAAGAACAAAGTAAAGACAATAAATTATATAATGGAAATCCGGGGTATGTTGAAGGTAGCATTCTCACCCTGGAGAATCAACCACTCGAACCCAGCCACACGTCTCGAGCTAGAAGGAGGATTTGTATCTGCATCAAGAAAAGAAGCAGCAATTGTAGCATGAGTACATAATGTACCCCCGTAGAATTGATATGTCGACAACGATGAAAGATACACAAAAAGATATAATTACTAAATTGACACTACAAACCCGATGCAAGATTGTTTGGTAGCCAATTAAGTCACATAGTTCATATAAAGGTCCACTGAATTCAACAGGTCACATTATTCATATAATACTTCATATTCATAAGAGTTATCCAATTCCAAAGAGTTCAATGACCGTGTTCAAGTACTTAACCACAAATTTGTGTTCCTCATTTATTCAGAAATCACCCAAGTCATCAATCATCAAACCATAAATTAATTTATGGACAGATAATTATTTCAATGATATATGAATGATGTAAATGCAATGCATATGCTAGGTACCTTTCCTTTCCCATGTACAGGCGCTCAAATTCAATGATATGCACACCCATAGGGGACATGTGAAGTCCATATACCCTCTGGAATGTCCCATCAGAGCCTAGCTTTTGGCTGTAATAATATTTGTTACAAGCATGCACCCCCGATCCCCGCGTATCATCGTCATCTCAAATGTTTCCATGATCTTAACGTGCTCTGACCTTTCCCAGTCCCTAGGACCCACATCATATATCATACCACTCTAATATCAATATCATTATAACCATGAGTGTATTAATGCATATGACAATTTAAGCCAGGATTTGATGAAAGAAAGCTAGTGAACTTAAGCTTTCAATGAGAACCGAGAGGCAACTTGATAGGGATGCCCAAAATTTCCAACCATCCAATGGTAACGTGTCTAACATGGGACGGAATATGGAGTAGGGTCGAGGACAAAACTTGAAGGCTCAAAGACTACAATAGTTTTGTCTGCTTTCATGTAGTCCTGGTCCAGACCGTGTTGTTTTCTTTTAGCTTAGTTTAGTTTCTAGTTGCTTACTGATTCTTGTTAGGACACAATTAATAAGTCGTGTAATGAAGAAAGCTGACTAGGCTAAGTGATGAAATGGTGACTAGGCCAAGAACCTTCTAGCAATAGAAGATTCCCACGGCTCCCAAAGTGATGATTCATGAATGGCTTAAGTTCATGAACTCACCCACATAGAACAAACAAAAGAGTGGACTAGGGGAATTTAATAGTAGGTTGAGACTATGCCTTCCACACTCGACCAAAGCGACCGTTCCCACCTTGGCCAAAAGAGTTCAAGTTGTGGCCCTTTTTGCCTTCTACAATTGTCCATATAGTAGTATAAATAGGACCCTTATGTTGATGTAAAAGACAGTTGTTGATGAATAGAAAAACTTGAGTTTTAGTCCAACAATAAAGTATTCAACTTGAGTTTTGTCTACATTAGTTGGTCCTTGTGTGGGCCTTCGATTCTTGTATGAACCAACCCCAAGCCAATAGTCTATCTTCAGGTTACCAGCCACCCTCACTTGGTTAGTACTCGAGATTGTACTTAGAAATCTCGGTCTAGTACTTGTCCAATTGGCCAAACACTACTTGGTGTCGACTCAAACATTAAAACCCTCATGTCATTATCCTTATTTATATCAAATGTCCAATACATGGATTTTATTCGGGATTGTACCTCACAACTCATATTCATTCCTTGTGTCAACCACCTTATTTCTTCCACCATCACATCCCGCAATACTTCAAAATCACCCTCAATAAAAGTCATCAACTAAAACCACCCATTACTTCATGTCCAAACCCGACAACCACAAACAGTCCATAAAGCAACCCTAACTGAGACCTCACTATTTTTGCCAACTTCCGCTACCTTGCCACCATCAAACCACCAATCCCCGATCATCCACATCACCATCAACATACTCGAAACACCATCGTAAAATGCCTTAACCCAACTCCACATAAATCTACCTGAAATAACTCCACAACACCACACTGCCCGACAGAAGTGTCCCATCCGAGAACACCATTTCAAGTCTATTTTCGCATCAACTCATTCCCTGCCAAACTCTGACACACTCACCCTCACACACCCCTCTTTTATACATGAGATTGGTATCAAAGCCAGGAATTCCCATTCCACACCTTGACACGATGGCTAATCTAAAAGATAACTTCGACGGTTCATGCATGAACTACTTGCGGAGCAATTACAACTCTTAAAAAAGGAACTTGCAGGACATACCGTGATAAGCAGCAATACCAAATCTGGGATTATTCAAAATATCCCAAGACATGAAAGCTACTCCAACGCGAGTTGGAGATCCCACGAGAAAGACTGGAGAAATCACAAAGAGATCAACTAATCTACACCCAGTGGAAAGTGAAGGAAAAGGTGTGTAAGCTGATTGTTGATAGAGGAAGTGGTTCCAACCTAGCCTCCATAGAAATGGTGAACAAATTAAAATTGCCTACTCGCAACCACCCTAAACCATATGACCTTCAATGGGTGAATGAAGACGGATAGCTAAGAATCACAAGATAAGCTCTCATGAGTTTTCAGATTGGCAAATATAAGGATAAAATGTGGTTCGATATCCTACCTATGGATACTTTCCATAGTTTATTGGGACGACCTTGGAAATTCTATCGGAAGGCGCAACACGATGGGGAAAAGAATACCTATTCTTTTCAGAAGGATGGCATGAAGATCCAATTGGTGCTACTATCACCTAGTGAGGTGAAGAAATTCAAGGGTCAAGATGCCACAACCCTTACGAAACTCGAGGCTAAAAAAGAGTGTCAAATAATCAAGCCTCGGTGATAGCCGTACCCTTTCTCCGCGCCTCGTGATAATTGAAGTCTATTCACACAAATTCTATTAGTTAATATAATGCTTTCACAACAACAAAGACATAATCCTTAACAAAGAAAACCCACAAATACCAATCCCGAGCCCATGTTACCAAGACTCAAACTTTAGTACCCAAATATTATCAATACATATTAGGTAAGCATATTCTTAAGTTAATTGGAAAGCTATACACATTTGACCATTCAATTTAACATTATACAAAAAGCCCCAATTCGGAAACCCGAGAATTTTCCCCCAATTTAAAATAGGTTTCTATAATCAAATTAGCTTTACAACATGATAATCTAGCATAATCCATCACTAATTCACAATATTTAGACAATCTAATCCCTAAAACCTCCATTAAATCAATAACATAACTCTCTTATTCTCAAATAAACTTACAGCTCATCTCTCCCAACTAATAATCATATTATATCACCATTAAAGAAGATAGAAACATAAACTCAAATCACAAAGGATGGAATTCATATCCCAAGGATGAAATCACTTTTGTTCTTTAGAAAATACCCTACTGGCGGCTCTAGGTTCGAGATATGTTATTTTGGGAAATTAATTCTAACCTATGGAATTAAATAGGACACCTGATACAGTGATTCCACCACAGCTGAATCGACCCCGCTGGCGTGGATCCGATGCCGCGAACATATTACTCTCTAGGAAGTAGTCATATGACATCTTGACCCAGTTCCATGGCGAACTCGATCCCGCAAAGGCAGACTCGCCCCTACGGTCATCCACAAATGCCAGGCGAAAATGCATAATTTTCCTAACCCCTACTTTTGCAAGCCAATTCTCACCGAGGAAGATACATATGAGCGAATAGAGTTACCGTCGAGGTAGAGCAGGGCTGGTAGCACCTCACCACTCTAACCTCGAAAGACCAAGCATAGCTAACATGACTTTCTTGGTATGACAGTCCAGAATTGCGTGGTATAATGTCAAATCAACCATGTCTAAAATGATCAAATCTACCCAGGTATCAAAATCCATAAAAAAGTAACCACACATATGTGATCCACTCTATCTACAATCACAAAATCACCAACTGGTGTTGACACCCGAAGAGGAACATCAAGAATATCACACTATGTACCCAAATAAGCAGAAAAGTAGGCTGACACATATGAGAATGTAGACCTTAGATGAAATAGCAATGAAGCAAATCGGTGACAGACTAAGATGAAACCTGTAATAACCGTGTCTGATGCCATAGCCGCGGGTCTACTCAAAAAAGCATAGCAGTGAGTATGTCCCAACCCAGATTGATTACTCTGTTGGACATCTCGGCATGAACGAGCTTTATCTCTCTTTGACTGGGATCCACCATGTCCAGACTGATGGCCACCGCGGCCCGACTGAGATCCCCTTCGGCTAACTTAACTACCACCTCTAGATGGTTGTGTTGAAATCCTGGGTGCACGGGATAAACTCGATATAAGTCTAGGGAAACCTCTCTTAAAATGTTGAATCTCTTCACACTCAAATCAGGTCCTACTATTGAGGTTTGATGAATAGAGATAGAAGAACCCGAACCACCAAAGTCTGAATACCAACACTGTTAACCCCTCGATAACTGACCCCACTATAATCGTTCTGCCCCATAGATAAACCATCAGGAAGCTGTAGGGCTGCCTGCACTGGTAAACTAGGCTCTGATTGATGATATCTCCCCTACTACCCATAACCATAGAAAGTAGAACCACTGAATTATCCATGTGCCTCGCCCTCTTATTGGGCTCATATTTGGGCAAACTGGCACTCACTGCCTCCACCATCCTTGTGTGCTCGACAACTGTCTCAAAAGAAGATCCAGAAGCCACCAACTATATTATGGACAACTGAAGTGGAATACTCAATCATCTAATAAAACATCTTACCCACTCAACCTCTGTAGGGACCAGCGGCACTACGTCACGCGATAAGGCATGGAAGCGAGTCTCATATTGTGCAATTGTAGAACCTCTCTACTCAATCTTCTGAAACTTATATTGCTTATGCAATCGCAAGCTTAAAGGCACATACTTCTCCAAGATAACTCTATATAATCTAACCCAAGTCAAGGGAGGCAACCCCATGGGTAAGCAATCAACATACACTCTCCACCAATGTTTTGCTTCTCTCAAACACTGAAGGGCTACAAACTAACTCCGTGCGACTCAAAAATATCCAGAGTATGCAACCTCTCATGGCTACTCACAGTGAACTCATAAGCATCCTCCTCAGGCTGAACATAAAATACCGGAGGCTTCATGTTCAAAAAGTGCTCCCAAATGTTTCGCTCATCACTGGTCATGGTTGTCCCAACAATAGGTCGAGGACAAAACTCTAGAGTATGAACCTCATCAATACGAGGCACTAACATCATCGTTGGCTGAATACCGGGAGAATAAAACTCAAGGGTCTGAGTCTTCCCCCATCCGACACGGGTCTAAGAACCAACAAGAGTAGTAGGATGTACGCTGTCTACGAAAATCCATCAAGAACACTCAATAAGCTGACCAGTGTGTCCGGTAGAAATTGAGTAGCAATGAATCCAGGATGATCCTGGGCTGGCCCCATCTCCTCCTTAAGTAACTCATCCTGAGGCTCAATATATGGCTCAGGGGACTTTAATCTAGCACGAGCCTAACCGCTCCCTATGCTCTGCCCTGAGCTGGCGCCGCTCCTCGGGCTCTACCTTGGCCCCCAGCACGTGCTCTACCATGATTGCGCATTGCCAGTGCCAGTGCCAGTGCCAGTGCTTGTACCTCTTCCTCGCTGTGGAGGCATGAGGCCTCACAATATGTTAGAGAATAGGAACAAAGGTCAGATACCAATTTGATTCAACTTAGCATTAAAGGAATGAAGAAAGTGGAATTTTCTAAATATCCTACAACCTCCCAATGATAAGTGCGGAAGTCTTCGCACTGATCCACGATACTCTGCTAGACATTGCTCTTGTATTTGACATCATTTAACCTAAAGCTCTAATACCAACTTTTTTATGATCCCTTATTAGGAATCATAGTGTCACCTACATATCCTACTGGTAGGCGAACCACTCTTGAATCATACACAAGATATGACATAAACAAAAGTAGAAAACAATATAATACTATATAATCTATCTCATAATATAAATGCGTAAAAAATAAGTCTGAACATCAGAATAATATCCCCCAAGAATCTAGTCTGTAAATACAAGAGAACTAATAAAATCGAGTACAAGTCTGAAAGTCAAGAGCAACATAGTGCCAAAACTGAATAGCCATAATCAAAATGTATAAAATGTCTCCAGAACAAAGTAAATACAATAAATTATATAATGGAAATCCGGGGTATGCTGAAGGTAGAATCCTCACCCTGAATGCCGCATAATCAACGACTCGAACCCAGCCACGCGTCTTGAGCTAGAAGAAGGATTTGTATCTGCATCAAGAAAAGAAGCAGCAAGTGTAGCATAAGTACACAATGTACCCCCGTAGAATTGATATGTCGACAACGATGGAAGATACGCAAAAAATATAAATACTATGTTGACACTACAAACCCTATGCAAGATAGTTTAGTAACCAATTAAGTCACATAGTTCATATAAAGGTCCACTGAATTCAACAAGTCACATTATTCACATAATACTTCATATTCATAAGAGTTATCCAATTCTAGAGAGTTCAATGATCGTGTTCAAGTACTTAACCACAAATTTGTGTTCCTCATTTATTCAGAAATCACCCAAGTCATTAATCATCAAACCATCACTGAATTCATGGACAGATAATCATTTCAATGATTTATGAATCATGTAAATGCAATGCATATGCTAGGTACCTTTCTTTTCCCGTATATAGGCGCTCAAATTCTATGATATGCACACCCATAGGGGATATGCGAAGTCCATAAACCCTCTGGATGTCCCATCAGAGCCTAACTCTTAGCTATAATAATATTTGTTACAAGCATGCACCCCCGATCCCCACGTATCATCGTCATCTCAAATATTGCCATAATCTCAACGTGCTCTTACCTTTCCCAGTCCCTTGGACCCACATCATTTATCATACTACACTAATATCAATATCATTATAACCATGAGTGTATTAATGCAAATGACAATTCAAGCCAGGATTTGATGAAAGAAAGCTAGTGAACTTAAGCTTTCAATGAGAAATGAGAGGCGACTTGCTAGGGATGCCCAAAATTTCCAACCATCCAATGGTAATGTGTCTAACATGGGACGGAATATGGAGTGGGGTCGAGGACAAAACTTGAAGGCACAAAGACTACAATAGTGTTGTCGGCTTTCATGTGGTCATATCCGAGACCGTGTTTTTTTCTTTTAGCTTAGCTTAGTTTTTAGTTGCTTACTAGTTCTTGTTAGGACACAATTAAGAAGCCGTGTAATGAAGAAAGGTGACTAGGCTAAAGGATGAAATGGTGACTAGGCCGAGAACCTTCTAGCAATAGAAGCTTTCCATGGCTCCCAATGTGATGGTTCATGAATGGCTTAAGTTCATGAACTCACCCACATAGAAGAAACAAAAGAGTGTCCTAGGGAATTCAATAGTCGGCCGAGAATCTGCCTTCCACACTTGGCCAAAGCGACCGTTCCCACCTTGGCCAAAAGAGTTCAAGTTGTGGCCCTTTCTGCGTTCAAGAATAGTCCATATAGTAGTATAAATAGGACCCTTATGTTGATGTAAAAGACAGTTGTTGATGAATAGAAAAACTTGAGTTTTACTCCAACAATAAAGTATTCAACTTGTGTGTTGTCTACCTTAGTTGGTCCTTGTGTGGGCCTTCGATTCTTGTATGAACTAACCCCAAGCCAACAGTCTATCTTCAGGTTACTAGCCACCCTAACTTGGTTAGTACTTGAGATTGTACTTAGAAACCTCGATCTAGTCCTTCTCCAATTGGCCAAACTTTACTTGGTGTCGACTCAAGCATTAAAACCCCCATGTCATTATCCTTGTTTATATCGACTGTCCAATACATGGATTGTACTCGGGATTGTACCTCGCAACTCATATTCATTCCTTGTGTTAACCACCTTATTTCTTCCACCATCATATCCCGCAATACTTCAAAAACACCCTCACTAAAAGCCATTAACCGAAACCACCCATAACTTCCTGTCCAAACCCGACAACCACAAACAGTCCATAAAACAACCCTAATTGAGACCTCACTATTTTTGCCAACTTCCGCCACCTTGCCACCATCAAATCACCAAGACACCAAACCCGGATCATCCACATCACCATCAACATACTAGAAACACCCCCGTAAAATGCCTTAACCGAACTCCAAATAAATCTACCCGACAGAAATGTCCCATCCGAAAACACCATTTCAAGTCCGTTTTTGCATCAACTCATTCCCTACCAACTCTGACCAACTCACCTTCACACACCCCTCTTTATATACATGAGATTGGTATCAATGCCAGGCATTCCCATTCCACGCCTTGACACGATGTTTAATCTAAAAGAATTGCTTCGATGGTTCATGCATGAACTACTTGCGGAGCAATTACAACTCTTAAAAAGGGAACTTGTAGGAATTACCGTGATGAGCAGCAGTACCAAATCTGGTCTTATTCTAAACAGCCCAAGACATGAAATCTTAGTACTCCAGCGCGAGTTAGAGATCCCACGAGAAAGACCGGAGAAATCACAAAGAGATCAACTATTCTACACCTAGTGGAAAGTGAAGGACAAGCTATGTAAGTTGATTGTTGATGGAGGAAGTGGTTCCAACCTAGCCTCCATAGAAATAGTGAACAAATTAAAATTGCCTACTTGAAACCACCCTAAACCATATGACCTTCAATGGGTGAATGAAGACAGATAGCTAAGAATCACAAGAAAGCTCTAGTAAGTTTTCGGATTGGCAAATATGAGGATAAAATGTGGTTCGATATCCTACCTATGGATACTTTCCATATTTCATTAGGCTGACCTTGGAAATTTGATCGGAAGGCGCAACACGATGGGGAAAATAATACCTATTCTTTTTAGAAGGATGGCATAAACATCCAATTGGTGCTACTATCACCTAGTGAGGTGAATAAATTCAAGGGTCAAGATACCAAAACCCGTACAAAACTCGAGGCTTTTCCACTTGATACAAGGGAAATCAATGAAGAGTTAAAAAAGGGGAGTCTCTTTCATGCATTGAAATACAAGGCTGAAAGGAGTTTGTTGGGAAATATGTTCAAGGATGCCGACTTGAAGATACTCCTAAAACAATTCGAAGATGTATTTCCGAATGATCTTGCACCCGGATTACCACTTTAGGGGTATTGAACATGCCATCGATTTCATTCTGGGAAGTTCACTACCTAATCGTCCGGCCTATAGGTGAAATTCGGATGATGCTAAAGAGTTACAAAGGAAAGTGCAACACTTGTTAGACAAAGGCTTTGTTCTAGAAACCCTTAGTCCATGTGCGGTACCCGCCTTGTTGGTGCCAAAGAAGGACGAAACTTGGTGCATGTGCATTGATAGTCGAGCGGTCAACAACATCACTATAAAGTATCGATTTTCTATGCCAAGAATGGATTACCTCCTAGATGAATTGAGTGGAGCCAAGATATTCTCCAAAATAGACTTGAGGAGTGGCTACCATCAAATGAGATTCCGAGAGGGAGACGAGTGTTAAACGGCCTTCAAAACAAAGTATGGGTTATAGGAATGGCTTTTGATGCCATTAGGATTATGTAATGCTCTGAGCTCCTTCATGAGGCTCATGCATGAAGTGATATGGCCGTTCATGGGGAAGTTTGTTGTGGTGTAATGGATGACCTCTTGATTTATAGTCAAGATAAGGAATCCCACTCAACACACTTAGAAGTCGTGTTTGAAAAATTAAGAAAGTGAAATTATACGACAAATTGGAGAAGTGTGCCTTCATGATTACTAGTGTCCCCTTTCAAGGGTACATAGTCACATCTGAGGACATTCATGTGGACCCATCCAAAGTAGAAGCTATCCATAGTTGGCCCGATCCTAAGAATGTAAGTGAAGTAAGAAGTTTCCATGGGTTGGCTTCTTTCTATCGTAGCCTCATCTGGGATTTCAACACCATCGCGGCCCCTATTACGGAGCTCAAGGAAAAAGTCGAGTTTAGGTGGTACCTCAAAGCATAAAAGGCCTCTGAAACATTGAAGTCACGGTTGTGCGAGGCCCCGGTTCTAGTCGTCCTAAACTTTGATAAACTATTTGAGGTGGAATGTGATGCGAGTGGAGTTGGAGTTGGTGCCGTCTTGATCCAAGACAAACGTCCTTTTGATTTCTTTAGTGAGAAATTAAGTGGGGCAAGACTCAACTATTCCACTTATGATAAAGAGTTCTATGCTATAGTAAGGGCCTTGGTTCAATGGGAACATTATTTGAGACCGAAGAATTTTGTCTTGTATCCGGATCATGAATCCTTGAAGTACTTGCATGGGCAAAGAAAGTTAAACCCAAGGCATGCCAAGTGGGAAGCCTACTTGCAAACGTTCACATTTTCCCCAAACACACAAGGATGTCAAGTCTAACATAGTGGCGGATGCACTCTTCCGAAGCCATGTCATGTTGACCGTACTCGAGCAAAAACTCATGGGGTTTGAGGTACTTAAGGAGTTCGATGCACAAGATCCCGAGTTCAAGGACATAATGACCAAATCTAATAATGGTGTTCATGGCCCTTATTCCGCAGAAGACATGTTCCTTTTCAAGGGAAACAAGTTGTGTGTGCCCAAATGTTTAATGAGAGAATTACTTGTACATTTAGGTGGACTCGCCGGACATTTTGGAGTAATGAAGACCTTGGAGATCCACCAATAACACTTTTATTGGCCACGGATGGATAAAGATGTGAATGGGGTGGTGAATAGGTTCTCCACTTGCCAAAAGGCTAAAAGTTTCTTCCACAATGGATTCTATACTCCCCTCCCGGTTCCGGAATGGCCATGGGAAGGTGTGAGCTTAGACTTTATTCTCGGCTTACCAAAGACACAACGGGGCAAGGACTCTGTCAAGGTAGTTGTGGATAGGTTCTCAAAGATGGCTCACTTCATTACTTGCCTGAAGACCGACGATTCAACTCACATTGCGGATTTATATTTGAAAGAAGTGGTGAGGTTGCATGGTGTCCCTAAGACCATTGTGTCGGATAGGGATGTGAAGTTCCTAAGTTATGTTTGGAAGACATTATGGAGACTCATTGGCACCAAGTTATTATTTAGTACCTCCCATCATCCTCAAACGGATGGCCAAATGGAAGTAACTAATAGAACTCTCGGTACATTATTGAGAGGATTGGAAAGCAAGACCACCAAGGATTGGGACATTAAGTTGGCCCCCGCGGAATTTGCCTATAATCGGAGTCAATCTCGCACAACGGGAAAAGATCCATTCGAAATTATGTATGGCACCAACCCGTTCCTACCCATTGATCTAGTTTCCATTCCAAGGAAGGAAATCCTAAGCTTCACAGCTAGGGATCGAGTTGAGGCCTTCAAAAAGCTACATGACCAAATTCAAGCACAAATTCAAAAGGCCAATGATAAGTACAAAATGGATGCAAACAAGTCAAGGACTCAACCACAATTCCAACCGAGAGACTTGGTTTGGCTCCACCTATGGAAAGAGAGGTTTCCTACCCTAACGAAAAACAAACTAATGCCTAGGGTGGATGGTCCATTTAGGATATTGGAATGGCTTGGAGAAAATGCCTACAAGATCAAACTACCGGATGAATATAGGGGTGTTAGCTCAACATTTAATGTTGGATACTTTTCACCTTACCTAGATGACAAGAACTTGAGGGCAAATTATGTCAAAGAAGGGGAGATTGATGAAAGAAAGCCAGTGAACTTAAGCTTTTAATGAGAATCGAGAGGCGACTAGCTAGGGATGCTAACGTAAGTAAGGAGGAGTGATGTTTGGTAAGTGGGTCGGGTGTTGGTGATATTCGGTTTGAACCAAAATTAGATGCCAAAGTATGGGTGCTCGGGTTCTCAGTTTGGCCGGATAGGGTGGTGTTTGGTGGCTGTCTCAGGTAGCTGTGCTTGGAAACAGACTTAGGTGTTTTTTTGGGTTGTCACAGGTAGGTTTAGTTATAGTGAAGGTCGGTGTTCAGTGGTTTGGTAGTGGCAATGCCACAGAACAGACATGAACCAGTGAGGTTCTTGGTAGGTGTGTTATGATCGGGCAACATGGTGTTGATAACTGTTTCGGGTAGTTGTATATGGAAATGGGTCAAGACGTTTTATGGAGTTGTTTTGGGTACATTGAGGATGGCTATGGTGATCGAGGTTTGGTGGTTTGACGATGGGAAGGTCTAGGGAACGATCTAAAACAGTGAGGTTCCGGTGAAGGTTATTTAAGTGGACTGTTTATGGTTGTCGGGTTTGGATGATTATATACGTGTGGTTTCGGTCGTCAACCTTTGGGAGGGGTGTTTATGTGAAGTATTGTGGTAGGTAAGGATGGTAGTTATATAATAGGTTCGGTGAAGATTGAACACGAGTTTCCAGATGCAAGCTCGAGTGAAGGATGGTTGATTTGGTTAAGTGTTGGTTCGGTTGATATGTTTTAAGTGAGGTACAGTCGATACCAAGGATAGAGACACGGGGGTTTTACTTCCGGAGTCGACACCAAGGAGATGGTGACCAATTCAACAAGGTCAAGCCCGTGAACAAGCCAAGTAAGGTTGGTCGGAAACCTATAGATAGACCCTAGGCTTATGCTAGGTTGGATCACACAGTTCCAACGTTTTCTTACCACCAAGGGGGTTCCTCAAGCTTGGGTTTTGATTAGGTCACACAGTCCTAACTAAGACTTACACCGAAGGGAAACCTTAGCTTAGTTTTAACTAGGTTATACAATCCTAGCATCAACTTACACTAAGGGGTTTGTCTCACACAAGAACCATAGTTCCACACAAGGACCAACTAATGTATACAACACACAAGTTGAATACCTTAGCTTTTGAGTAAAAATCAATTATATATGACCAAACTCTGAATATTTACAATGCCCTAAGGGTCCTAGTTATAGTAGTTCATGGATTATTCTTGAAGACAAACTAAAGGACACAAGCTCTATCTTGAACCTTTCAGCCAAGTGGGGACAAATGGGAAAGGGTTCAGGTTTTCTTGGTGGCCAAGGGTGTTCTCGGCCTTGGTGTGAATAATGGAAAATGGTTTGACTTTTATTGTAGACAAGGATGAACTCAAACTCCTTCACACCTCTTTGTGGCATCCAAGTAAAAGAGTGGACGGATTTGGCTTCTCAAGGATCTCATCTTTTTGGAATGTCTTTGGAAGCATCCATTCATTGTACTTGTTTTGATGAACCATTCGGCCACCTCTTGACTTTCCCCTTGGACGATTTTGATGCCTTCAAGTAGTCAAATTCATGAGCTAGTTGGTTCATGAATTGCATTCTTGGAAGCCTTATCTTCTAGACCATTTTTGTCCTTGCCAACTTGTCCTTAACCTCTCGGCTTAGTCATCCTCTTAGAAGACTTTTTGGTCTAGTCACCTTATTACATGGTTTAGTCATTCCTTCCTATTACATGGCTCATTAAATATGTCATAAGAAGAACTAAAAGATAAGATAAGAAATAAAGACAAGCAAAAAGAAAAACAAACATGGTCTTTGGCCGAGACCTACATACAAAGTCCAAATAAAAACTTATTTCTTAGATCTTCAAGTCCAATCTTCAATCCCACTCCATATTCCATGCCATTTTAAGCACATTATCATCGGATGATCAAGCATCTTCGGAACTCCGAGCTTATCACTTCGAGGATCAAATTGGAACCTTAAGCTCACAGGTATTTTTACATCAGATGCCTAAAATTGCCAACCATCCAATGGTAACGTGTCTAACATGGGACGAAATATGGAGTGGGGTAGAGAACAAAACTTGAAGGCTCAAAGACTACAATAGTTTTGTCGACTTTCATGTGGTACTGGGCGAGACCGTATTGTTTTCTTTTAGCTTATTTTAGTTTCTAGTTGCTTACTAGTTCTTGTTAGGACACAATTAAGAAGTTGTGTAATGAAGAAATGTGACTAGGCTAAGGAATGAAATGGTGACTAGGCCGAGAACCTTCTAGCAATAGAAGCTTCCCAAGGCTCCCAAAGTGATGATTCATGAATGGCTTAAGTTCATGAACTCACCCACATAGAACAAACAAAAGAGTGGACTAGGGGAATTTAATAGTAGGTTGAGACTATGCCTTCCACACTCGACCAAAGCGACCGTTCCCACCTTGGCCAAAAGAGTTCAAGTTGTGGCCCTTTTTGCCTTCTACAATAGTCCATATAGTAGTATAAATAGGACCCTTATGTTGATGTAAAAGACAGTTGTTGATGAATACAAAAACTTGAGTTTTACTCAAACACTAAAGTATTCAACTTATGTGTTATCTACCTTAGTTGGTCCATATGTGGGCCTTCGGTTCTTGTGTGAACAAACCCCAAGCCAACTGTCTATCTTCAGGTTACCGGCCACCCTCACTTGGTTAGTACTCGATCTTGTACTTAGAAACCTTGGTCTAGTCCTTGTCCAATTGGCCAAACTCTACTTAGTGTCGACTCTAGCATTAAAACCCTCGTGTCATTATCCTTGTTTATATAGACCGTCCAACACTTGGATTGTACTCAGGATTATACCTCACAACTCGTGTTCATTCCTTGTGTCAACCACCATATTTATTCCTCCACCACATCCCGTAATACTTCACAAACACCCTCACTAAAATCCATCAACTGAAACCACCCATAACTTCCCGTCTAAATCCGACAACCACAAACAGTCCACAAAACAACCCTTACCGAGACCTCACTATTTCAGCCAACTTCTGCCACCTTTCCACCATCAAACCACTAAACCCCGATCATCAACATGACCCTCAACATATCTGGAACACCCTCGTTAAACTCCTTTTCCTAACTCCACATAAAGCTACCCGAAATAACTCCGCAACACCACACTGCCTGACCGAAACGTCGCACCCGAGAACACCATTTCAAGTCCATTTTCATGTCAACTCATTCCCTACCAAAATCTGACCAACTCACCCTCAAACACCCCTCCTTATATACATCAGGATTCATAATGTAATGAGATGCAACCAAGTATAGAGATGAATATCACATGCTTTCAGAAATACCACAATATATAATACAAATATCATCAGGATATCATATAAAACATGTGTGATGAATAAGCACAACAATAACAAGCATCGTGACAAGCCCACATAATGGTGACAGGCCCAATCAATCAGCAATCGAAACTAGTTTAAGGCTGATTGCCTAAATCACCTATCATCACGATTCAACATTGATACCCACTCAATCATTTATCATAACCATTTGAGTTGGACCCCAAAATACGCCTAATATCCCTCAATATTTATAACTAATTATGCATTTCTATCGAAGTCTTGATAACTAAAATGTAGCCTACCTCAAGGCCGAATAGGAGCACCAAACGATCAAGCCTCGGTGATAGCCTTACCCTTTCTCCGTGCATCATAATAATCGAAGTCTATTCACGGATATACTTTTCGTTAATATAAGGCTTACACAACAACAAGGGCATAATCCTTAATAAAGAAAAACCACAAATTCCAACCCCAGGCCCACATTACCAAGACGCGAACTTTAGTACCAAAATATCATCAATACATATTAGGTAATCATATCCTTAAGGTAATTGGAAAAATATACACATTTGACCCTTCCATTGAACATTATACAAAAAGCCCCAATTCGGAAATCTTAGAATTTCCCCCAATTTAAAATAGGCTTTTATACTCAAATTAAGCTTTACAACATGATAATCTAGCATAATCCATCACTAATTCACAATATTTAGACAACCTAATCTATAGAACCTTCATTAAATCAATAACATAACTCTCTTATTCTAAAATGAATTTACAGCTCATCTCTCCGAACTTATAATTATATTATATCAGAATTAAAGAACCTAGAAACAAAACTCAAATCACAAAGGATGGAATTCTTACCCCAAGGATGAAGTCACTCTTGTTCTTCAAAAAATATCCTACTGGCGGCTCTAGGTTCGAGATATGCTATTTTGGGAAAGGAATTTTAACCTAGGGAATTAAATATGACACTTGATACAGTGATTCCGCCCCAGCTGAATTGACACCACTGGCGCGGATCCGCTGCCATGAACATATTACTCGTTGGGGCGCAGTCACATGACAGCTCGCCACGACGAACCCGATCCCACAGAGGAAGACTCACCCCTGTAATCATCCTCTCCACCCAAGCATAAACTCATAATTTTCCCAGCCCCTATTTCTGCGATCTAACCTCTCATCGAGGTAGACACGCAGGAACGAACAGAGGTGCCGTTGAGGCGAACACCAGATCAGGAAAAATAACCTCAATTCCTATACCAACACCCAAAACACTCCTGAGACCCCAATGACACAAATAAGATATGCTCTTATAAGATACACAACACCAAAAACTCACTCATACCCTCGAAGTTTCCATTTAACCGAGCTAAGACATACTTTTCTAAAGAATCGTCCGGGACAACCAAATAATCAAATTTCACAAATAAGGCCACCAAACATATTTGATTATCTTGGTAAGAGAACCAATGACTCGACTAAGTCATAAATGACTCTCCGAAGCTACCGAATGTTGCAGAACTCGGGAACGAACCTATCTACTCAAAAGTCAACCTTGAGTCAAACTATCCAACTCTATGCTAGTTTTGGATTTTTCATCCAAAACTTATATAAATGGACATCGGGATATGTGCTACCCATCCCCGCACATCACAAACCTACAAGAGATCTGAGAAGGTAAAATAGGTAAATAACGGTTCTTAGCTCAAAACTACCAGACGGGTCGCTAAACTGTAGATTTACCATCACTTGGGTTGAGATGCAGTGGAGGGAGATGAGAGAAGGTATAGCATTCAATTCTTTGCCTAATTTGTCCCCGGACCACTTCAAAATAGGTCGGGTATGCTGTGATTTGTCATTTCCGGAAATGATGACAAAGAGAGAGAATGTGGAGGCGTGATGGCTAGGGTTTCCTCATGGAACCCTTCACAAAGGAAAATGAAAAAGGGGAAGGGGTTTTCTGCTTAAAGCGGTCCTTGGGTTAGGTCTGGTCCTTTTCGGACTGTGCTAGGCCTATTAAAATAAATAGGCCCAAATCGTGAGGAATTAAAGGGATGTTAAGAGAGAATGTGGCCATTATTTAATTTAAAAACAGTCAGACCCATTCCACTTATGACCAAAATCCATGCAAAAAAAATTCAATTAAAGACCCGAATGAAACTAATTTAATTTAAAACTTGCAATTATGGCCAGATGTTGAAATCTTTTTACATATAACCCAAAACATCATAAAATTGATTTACAGTCTGACAATTTATTTAATTAACTAATTTTATTGATTTAACTGGTAAGATATTTATCAGTTAACCATCAATAGCTTAAACAAATCAATTGAATAATTGTTTTAAAATCATAAAATATACACATGATATACAATAATATACTTGATGATATGTTGCCCAATGAAATAGCAAAATATCACCGAAACAATTTTGTAAAATCATTTTGACCTATGAAAGTGCATAATTCACTTTGTTTGTGACTAAGAAAAATTGAATAATTAAAACAATTATTGACGGGAAAACAATTAGGTGTCAACAATTGTCATCACATGTGTAACTCGAATGGAGATCTTTTGTTGGGATATTTATCTGAAATATTACATCATGGATTCTTTGAGAACCTTCTGGTCTGAAATGTTTTCCCCATTATAGGATGTATCTTTGAACTCTCATGTCGAGTCTTATGAGGGAAGATTTAAATCCTCTCATAGTTTTTTTCCCAGTTGAAGATTTATCGTGTAATGATCCGATAGGTTGTTTTGAGTTCTAAGCCCCCTTTTACATAAACGACCCTTCCCATAGCCTTAAAATAATGTTTTGTCAATTCCATGAGGTATGGAAATAGAAATGGTTAACCAACGTCAACACTGATTAACAACAAATGAGAATTTTGTCGATTCCATGAGGTCCGTAATATGATTTATCACTTAGTCGAGCTATGTGTTTGGATTTTGAGGGTCTTGAGTATGATTTGGGTCAGTGGTTGAGAAACTAGTTAAAGTAAGTATTGGAGTTGACCACGGTCAACATCAGGTCAATATAACCTTTGTTGAGTTTTTTGAGTGCGCGAGCAAGTCTGGAACATATTTTATGACTGAAATGCATATTTGGTTTCTTTTTGGGGGTTCCCCGATGAGTTTCAAGGGTCAATTCCGAGTTTGAAACACCCAAAAAGAATATGGTTTCTTGTTTGTTGATGTTATTCATCACGGTCATTATATAGTGGTTGTGGTTGCGACGATTGGGGAGCTTGGTCATTGGGATCGCAATGCCCCTAGCCATGATCGCGAAGCGTTGTGTTTTGGGTACTCGCGATTGTGCAGGTGGGTTCCTCAATAGCGGTTAAGGGATCAGCTGAGCTGATAATAAAACCCCAATTTGAACCTTGGACATTTCATTTAATATTTGGAGTTTGAGACCTCAATTTTGGAATATTTTTGAAGGGTGTTAAAGATACATCGTAGGTAAGATTCTCATCTTTTTTTTCGTTCTACCTTCAATTCTTATAGAATTTCATCATTGAATCATGTTTTGGGTTAAGAATTTTGGATTGAAAAGCCCTAAGTTGAAAATATGAATGTCGAGTTGAAGTCGGATTTCAGTCATTTTTGGGATTTACACTATATGGGTTGTGGGTAAATGAATTTTATTATAAAATTACAATTTTCCCTCCTAGGCTCGGGATTTTCTTTTTGGGTGACATTTTCGGTTAGGATTGGCAGTATAGTAATATGAGTGTGTACGGACTCATACGCTAATGTATAATTCATATTTAAACATATTGGGATTGTTTTGATGTTTTACGAAATGGCAAGGCTTTGTTGCAAATCGGACTCTACTCAGGCACTCAACCTTACTTGACTCTATTTAAAGAGCGTGATTGGTTAACATAAACTAATAAAGAGGGAGTAATGAGGTCCCGTTCTTGTAAGGTGACGAGCACTTGCATTAGATACTAGTGTCATATGTAGGGAAGTTTATCAAATGTTGTATTGTAGCTTTGTCACGCCTCGAACCTGGGCCTAGATGTAACATGACACTCGGTGTCTGAGTGTATGTGATTGAGCGAACCACATGGCTGGCTGAGTCAACATAGGACATGTACTAATGCAGAATATAATTAGAAACATGAATAATCTGGATAAAACATTATAACATCATAATAATGCTGGAAATATTGTTTTAAAACATGAGTGTGGAAATCATCTGAAAATGTGATAATGTAGCCCACAAGGCTAAACATAACTGAATACCCAATATGACATGACTGACTAAACTATGAAACCTCTGACATGAGTCTGAAATACTCAACTGCTACCAGGACAAGGCCCTGGCATACTTGACTGTCTATCATGACATGACTATTGAAAAGTAAAGACAGTGCCCCGAAGGAAGTAGGGCTCACAAATAGCTGATATGATGATGTACTAATGAGCTGATTCGTCATCCTGTAAATCAATGCTTGTATAGTAAAATACAGGCCTTGAGGATGTAAGTACACTAGAATTGTACTTGCATGTAAATCAACTGAATGAAAGAATAGTAAGTAGGGTGCTCGGGGAATGGGCAACCCAAATCAATAACATGGATACATGAAGTAATCTGAAATTGAAACTGTAATTGTAAGTTGTACTAAACATGGACATTATCATGATCTGGCATGAAAATGTTGTAACAAGAGTAAATCATTTTAAGTATATATATCTGTGGGAGAGCATTAGTAAAACTGACATGTAACCACTATGTGAGCACGTGGTGTCTGTTCTCTGCCCGATCAGCTAAGCCATTTCATACGTTGCCCGTGTATGATACATTAACATGATATGAATGGATCTAATAACCCACAATGGGTAATATGAAGGAATCTTATTAACTGGGCGGAGCAATCCTTATCCTATGTTGGCATACGTAGTTTCAGGTACTAAACCTTCTCGATAATATGTGCAACTCCCAAAACATGAATATAAGTGTCTTAACAGCCCATGGATTTCATAATCTTAACTTGTAAAAATGATTTATAAATTTAGTATGACATGTATAGTTGTAATATAACTTGCAAGAGATTTGAAAACATGTGAAGTTCATATATTGGAATGATATAGGTTCATGGCATGCATTAAAGAACTCATGAAATTCAAGTTATGGGTATTTATGGATTACGGATGGATTCATTATAATACAAATGAAATATCAAGAATACAATTAATGAATCGGCAATATAGACATGGTATATAATAATACGTGTAGTTAGGGTTATCATGAACTTAGAATGAAAAATAAAACCCTAAGCTTGTGGAATTTCATGTTTCATGAATAAACATAGCAAGGGGAAGAATAATAATGTTCCAACACGTAGATAGAAGCTCTACATACCTTTGTCGCTCCAAAACTTGAAGAAAAGGTATGAACTTTTGAACAAGAAACTCAAAACATTGAACTTGAGACTTTGAGAAGAGTTTTCACCATTTTTATAGCTACTGTTCATAGCTCAAAGGGAATTGCTCCGGACCTCCAAATCCAATCTCGACCATTTATATTTAAGAATTATATGTTATGAATACTCATATAAAATTTGGGCTTGATCCAATGGTTCGATTATCGGGAAACACCAATTGAATATGATTGGTCGGAGTGAAAATCAAGAAAAAAATACTAGAGTTTTCTCTAACTCTTCACAACTCTTGATTTTATAGGGTGCCCGGGGGATGGATTTATTCTAGTATTTAGAAATGATGTAATCTGGTACAATTCAAAGGTTCTTGATTGAAAGATTTACCTTAGAGGAAATCTCAGGAAACTAGATCGCCAAACCAAAATCTTGAAGTTTTTCTTGATTGCAAGTATGATTTTCTTACGGTTCTTGATGGATCGGAGTGCCTAGGTTCCTTAGAGATGGAGGTATAGAGGGTATGAATAGTCTATTTGAGTTTAGAATAGTGTTAGAGACATTTTTACTTCATAAAATAATAAAATAAGGAGTCCCAATTCGAGTAGGAAAAGGCTAAAAAACGTAAACAAAATCTGAAAATTCTGTTCCGACCAGTGTTAGTAGAACATGCATAACTCTTAGCAATAATCTATTTTTCATTGGGCCATATATAGTTGAAAATGTACTTCAATGGGATAAAACTCTAATAAAGGAAGTTTTCCCAAATTCTGTATATATTTATCCGTAAATGCGCTTTTATTGAAGCCTGCTACAAACTCAATTGAAAACATCCTCTGTAGAGTAGCTTCCGACTCTAATTTTTCCTAAGACCCTTATTATGCCTTGATTAGTTTTCAAAACACTTCCTACACTTTTCATATTGGTTTCATAATGTTCCTATCATACAGTTCAAACCATAGCCCTAAGGTACGAGTTGTTACAAGTTTGTCCCGGTCTGAATGTCATGCTTTGGGTATTAACTTAATGTGAGTGTGTGAATTGTGAATGAGATATGAAATCTCTTATTTGGTTCTTCTCTGTTATATGTCTGCCTTAGTTGTGACTATGTGTTATCACCACTCCATAAAACCCGTCTAAAAGTAGAAAAAAAGAGTTAGTGATTGAATCTTTTTACTTTATAGCCTTCTTGCTTATTATGTGCATGCCATATTAATTTTTCATATGGTATCTCATGAATATTACACTTGGGGATATATATGTGATGTTTGATGATAAATGGCTTCAGATCAAGCGATGCGAATAATGAAAAACGAATTGACCAAGGACATTAAATGAGAGCCGAATTGGCCAAGTATAGGTAATAATAGCTAAATAGGGATTACCATCAATAGCACTATTACTTATCATATGCATTCTGCATTTATTATTTTACATGGTATCTCATGCATATTACTCTTGAGGATACATATGCGATATCTGATGGGAAATGGTTCCAGACGGAATGATGTGATTGAAAGCCTAGAATGGTTGAGTGTTGAGAATGGTAGCCTAAATGGCTAACAACCTGATGGTAAATGGTTCTTGGTGGTGTATGAACCCCGTGAGTCTCCCATGGGTCACGAATTCTTAATATGGAGTGTGCGTATACCGGTGATGGAAGGCCTTGCATTCGCATAACATATCATTTCATTAATTTTGTATTGGTTGACTTACTTGAAGTGTTGACTGAAATGTACATATCTCACTTAATTGATTATTTGAATACTTAAGCATTTGGGTGGTTTTCCATATCTATACGTGTAGTTATGCCTCATTGGACTAATCGAGGTTAAGAGTAAAATTAAGGAATTGAAAACCAACCCTCGTCACTATTATAGGTTAGGATCTGTCGATGATGTTGTTGTTCAGTACACATTGATTTCGATAATCACTGTACACTTTCTACACCGTTTTGCATGTAGATTTTGATCCTAGAACGAGCGGAGTTTGAGACTTCACCGATGAGTTGAAAAGGTTGTTTTGGAGGACACGAGGTTAGCCGTTTGCTGAGCCCGACACTGGCTTCCCATTAGTTTTTTCCTTTTCATTCTTAGACATTGTATTCTAGATGATTATTTAGACTTGTACTTCTCATTGTAGTAGTGCATGTAGTTTTGACACCATATTTTGTGTTGTGGTAGTTATTGCGCATATTTATGATTATGAGACTTAATTCATGTCTCTTAAATGGTTTGTATTTATTTATTTCCGCAAATAAATTTATTAGAATTAGATTAATCTGTACTAGATGGTTCGCATATCGGGTGGGGGTAGGTACCTTCATGGCTTTGGAATTTGGGTCGTGACAAATTGGTATCACTACAGAGACATCTATACATATCTTCGAGGGGCTATGGGACATTAAGGAAAATTCCATTCTTTTATTCTTAATCGTGCGTATGTGATTTAGTTTAAGAACTAAGCTTCCTTATTTCACTCTTTTACCGATGGTGAGTAGTCATTTTGGCTACGCATATAAGTGGATGGATGTGACAATGCATGGTATGGTAAGGGATGTGTCACCATGATAAGTATGCGTTACCAGGTTAATATTTCAACTATGATTCAAAACTTAGTTGAGTGGACCTATGATTCTGACTCTCTAGGTCGATGATATCCTTGGTAAATGGGAGTGATGTTGGAAATGCCTACATGGTTGCTATTTTTTAATGTTTAGTTTCTCAAAAGCCAAGGAAGTGTGTTTATGGTATAGCAAGTGATGGGAAGAGATTTGCCGATTTAGATGGAATAGTAAGCAGAACAATCAGGTAATAATGTTGTGGCTTTGAAGACTACGCCAGAGAGTTTTGGGCATAACATAAGGATTTATAGAGATGCAATGAGATGTGACATTTACTAATATTCTGACGACAAAGGAAAACTTAGATGAATCAGTTGACCGGGCAAGAAGAATAGTTTATGAGGATATAAAGAGAAGTTTGTGAAACATATAAACTTGAAAATGATATTTTCTACAAAGATATGAGGAAGTAGGTCTTCATGTTGGGGTTTATGTGAAGACTCTTTAGTTACTCGATGGAACAAAGACGTAGTGAAAGGAATTCTAATAGATCATTCTCAGTTGTACGATGAACACAGGTGGTGTATGTGGTCATCTAGAAAAGCATTACTATGGATGATTCAATATTGTGGGAATAGCTGGGTATAGTCTTTTAGTAAATATGTTTGTAGGTTTACTTAATATCTCGGGGGTATGGTGATAAGAAAGATTCATTTTGAACTATGGGCTTCTTGATTTTGTGGGAATATTCTATTTATGAAGTGAATGTTAAAAGAACATGAATTGATTAGTAAGTTTTACTACGTTGTAGGTTTCTGGGAGGAAGAAGTAACCGAATAATAGGGATGAAACTAGCGATGGACGAGTGTAAAGATTTAATTACTTAAAAAGTAATATCAGTTGTTGCACCTTATTTTGAGAAGAAATGTGGATATTATATATGTTTCTTAGTCTTGATAAGTTTATATGATTAATGGTGGATGTTAACTATTTCAAGTTGCAAATTATATTTCAGAGGATTAATTGGGGATCGGTAAAATCAGTTAAGAGAAAGAGTAGTGAATTCACCAAAGGATTTTCATGTATCAATATTGGGGATGATCGGTACTTTCTAGTGAAAATATGTCGTGAAGAATTGTATATGTGTTCCATTTGACTTAGGGAAGTAGTCAATTTTAAGGTTCGAGTGAGGCTAATGGAAAGTTTCAGACGCTCAAGATTGTGGCTTATAAGTATCTCCATGATTGACTTGTCAATTTTACAAGATTTATGATGTTGGGATAAATTCCTTGAATAGGTTTTAGTGAATTTTGGTTGATAATGACAAAAGTGATTGTGAGTAAAACATGGAAATTAGAGCATCAAGATAGAGGTATCTTACTATTGGGTTTAAAGGATTAAGGTTAATAAGACATGGATTTAAAGTAGCGTGATTACTTGAATCATGTACGGGTTATGGTGAAATTATATCACATCATTTAGATATGGTGTATAATGGATTAGTATGATTGAAGAAGGAAGTATTTGGACAGTTCGACTTAGTGTATGACAACTGCCATGAGACTTTGCGATTGGAGATGGAGTAACTTGTGCAGTACCAAGATGGGTAATTTCATAGCATCCTTGAATGGACGAGTTAGAGTTGATTGATAAGAAGAAATATCTACAGTTGAAAGTTGAAGTCCTAGTTTCGAGGTAATACTATGTCTGTGGTAGTTGACTATGTCGAAGTGTTGATGGCTAGATAACATTGTTGAGTAAGGAACATGGATTGCAACATATGATACTTTGAATTTGATAAAGGCATAATAAGGTATTGCACTTTGAGATTTGATGGTTGTGAAAGGTAGAGTGCGAAGTCATAGGCCTTACATTAGAATTTTTAGAAGTCTGAACAAGTTAAGTGAAAGCACAAGGAGGAGAATTTGATGTATTTAGTTTCCATGAAGTTTTTTCATTTTGGGTGACTAGAGCAAGTTGAGGAACATGAATATTAAATTCATAAGGTATAGTTCATCCGTACTTGGTTGACGACTTGGGTAAATTTCAGCTTTTTATCATTAGTAATTGTAGGGTGTCAAAAGCTACTGAAAGTAGAAACAAGAGATGAATTAAATCGAATGTCAATTCTATTTCCGAATGTCAGCGATAATGTCGCCTGACTAACGTGACAACACTTCGATAAAATAGAAAACCTTTAAGAGTCAAATGCAGCGGAAAAATAAAGAACACAAAGGTTTATATTTTCATAAGTTATATGTTCATATAACTTATGATGGTCAATGACCAGAAGTATTGTATATATATTATATACAAAATTACAAATTCCTTTATTTACATATTTACAATATAAAATGGAAAGGAATTAAAAGTTGAAGTCGTAGATGACTTCCGCCTGAAAAATCTAACTACGGAAATATAGACAACCTCTCATTACAATCTCTCTATACAAAACAAAACTAGAATCTAAACAGAATGTTGTCGACACACTCAGGCAACACTTGTGATCCAGTTTTCTGGGTTGAAATCCCGAGAGCTCTCTTGGTATTTTTGTAGTCTAATTTTGGATGATCGATTTACTGTTGTGGCCTCTCTATTTATAGTAGAGAGTCTTCCTTGAAAAGCTCATCGATCAGTTGAGGAGGTTGAGGGAAAGGTGGGCAGCTGGTGTGTTTGTTGGAGAAGATCATGGAGTTGAAATCTCAATAGCTTTGACTTGTTCTTCACTCGAATTTTTCCCCAAGCTTTGACTCTTTCTCCCAAGTTTTACACAGCTCCATTTCACCAAGCCTAAGTCATTTTTACCCCACAGTAAAATATTATTGCTTAATGTGAAGTAAGGCAAAATTGTTATAAATAAATATTGGTCTGAATATTTTGACATTTGTTCCAACATTTTTATACATTCAAATTAGTCCTTTAGAAGATATGTTGGGTCAAATGTCACAACACCAAACCCAACATTAACAATCTCCCCCTTTTTTCCTTTCTTCACAAAACACATTAGACACTATACAAACGACGTAGTGCATTGTCACAGAAGTTGTCCAACACCTGTGATTACTGACAAGCTCCCCTTTAACCTGTGATAGCATACAAGCAAACATGTGTATACCATTTTATAGGATTAGAAAAAATAAGCATATATATACACAACATCCACTTTATACAAAACCAAGATAGAAATAAATCATTGTCAGAAAATATCCATATCAATTCATCAAAACATTTAACAAGCATTTATAGCTAAGTTTTAGCAACATCCTTCAGCTTCCTCCTTGCCCATCACACAGCAGTTATCTACTTCTGCATAATGGCTTCAGCTTTAGCTCTCAACCTCAGCCTCTTCAGCAACACTTTCCTTCCAATAGCTTCTTCTTTTTGCACCGCAGTATCAACCGTTTCTTCAGCAGCAGCAGCAGCTTCACTATCTTGTGCACCTTCAGTTTCTTCCCCTGCTCCCCCTGCACAGAAGCAGCAACAACTTCACTATCTTGTGCAGCTTCAGTTTCCTCCCCCTACACAGAAGTTTCTCCCTCTTTTTATGAAGAAAGCAAAAGCAGAAAATGGTCTCTGGCTTGTACCAATGCATATCTGGCAGCATCAACCTCAGTAATTTGTTGATTGATTTTCGCAATTTGTTGTACAAGCCAATTTATAGACAATGTAGACTATTGTGGACCAGTGTTGCCCAGAATGTTATTGACATTTTGTCAACATTTTCACTTCCAGCTTCATTCTTCCAGGGTAAGTCAATGACTCTTTCCTTTCTCTTAAAATTTGCTTTGTTTACAGTGTAAAGCTCAGGAGCCTTCCTAAAGTGTTTTCTCTCTTGGACTCAAAGCCTTGGGTAGTTAATACTTTGTAGATCAAAGAGGGAAAAAGAAGGATTAAAGTTGAATCTTTTTCAGCCAAGTTGGCCACTTGATAAAAGATCATTGTCCCTAAATCAACTTTGAATCCTTTCCCAATTTTAAATAGCAGGGAGGCTTGTTCAGATGTCACAATTGACTCATTTAAGGAGGGAAGCCAATTGTGAATAGCAATTTTGTGGAGGGTGGAAAATAGAGTTGTTAGTTCGGAGGTTGGACATATAGGGATCCATTTCTTCATTATACCTCCAGTGAGGTATTCAATCATTATATCCCTAGATTCTGTTACTCGTCCTGTATTTCTCATTTCTCATCAGTATCAAGTCTCATACATTGATTTATAATTGAGGGTGTAAATTGATACATCTTGTTATAGAGATATACCTTCTCAAATTTCTTTGAGGAGGTATCCTCTATAGTAGAGTTTAAGTTAGCATAAAACAACCTTATTATCTCATCAACATATGGTTCTTTTTCAGTAACAAAGCCAAGAAGTTGTTTGTCCTTTAAGAATTCTACCAAGCCATATTCAGCACATGAATCAATATCTAACACTCTCTCAGGCCTAATTACTCTATTCTTATAAAAGTCCCACTTATTATGTTTAGCTTTAGAATAGAATTTATCGGAGAACGCACATACCTCTGTGTCTAAATCAGACATGGCTGCACTCTCTGATTCTGTACTGTTGGAGGATGAAGGTATTTGTGTCTCTTCTGATGTCGGCTGAAATGTTGCCTGAGATGTTGTGGCATTTGGGGTAACATTTGAAGCAGCACTCGACTTTGCAGATCTGGGAACTCCACTCGAAAGGAATAGTTCCAATGGGGTTTCATCATGGATTTCCTCTTCTTGAGACACACTTTGTTGTATCGAAGCAGATGGTTCTTCATCAGTGGAGAAAACCGAGTTCGTACTTTCACTATCACTGCTCGAGTAGGTGGGTTTATATGTTTCACATTTAGTCCTTTTGCTACTCGAATCTTCTTGGACTGTTTTCTCGAACACTCTACTTGATCGGCGAATAGGAAAGGCTGATGACCTGGACCTCTTACCCAAAGATGTAAAATATGCAGTTTTATCGATATCTATGGGGTTGTTGTTATCTCCAGGATAGCTGATATCTAAAGGTTCATCAAAACCTTTAAACACTATTGCTTTAGAAAGATCCTCGGGGAGATTTGAGGAAGAGGATTGGCCCGGTTGCTGAGGTGTGTTCGAATGAGGGTTGATGCTCATGGGTTCTGACATTGGAGAAGTTTCCATTGGTGATAATTAAGGAGAGGGTTTGTAAAAGTGATTGGAATTTGATTTGGTGTTTCCATTGGGTAGGAAGGGTTATACCCGATGTGTGATCCCCCCCCCCTTTTTTTGTTTTTAGGGAAAAATCAAAATTGAAAAAAAAATTACAAATGAGAGGAATATTTATATACATGGCAAATTTTTCTAGGCAACAAAAATTCCTTACTTTTAGGTATTTCAATTTTACACAATAACTTACATCTAATATTTTGAGATAAAAAGATAAACATCACGGTAGGAATTTAATTTAGTCTTATCATTTTAAAGTTTGAAATTCCTATTAAAACAAGGCATAAAAATAGGAAAAAAATTGATTTTCCGAAATCAGTTAAGAACAACATCCCAACAAATATCACAATCTGAAAATATCAACAACAATGTTGGCAACATTTTGGACGACACAAGTATTTTGATCCCTCAAGAATTTTTCATTTTGCCAACAAATCAAGACACGTTTTATACATATTTTTATGAGTTTAACTACTGGACCAATATAACATTTTTGCATCGTGTCCTTGATCTAATCATAAAACAAATACAAAAGATTTTTTTTTCTCATGTCAAAAAAATAAGAATACTTATTTAGTATTCTAAAAATTCTTTTTAAGCATTTGATACAATTATAGAATAGGAACGATATCTTTTCAAGGGCTTTGCCATTTTCCACAAATATTTGTATAGGCTTTGCCTATTTTGATACTCCCCTTTTATGATATATATATATATATATATATATATATATATATATATATATTTATTTATTTATTTATCATCGCAGAGAACGGTATCACGTTGGATTCACATTCTTAATGAAGGATCATGCTTGAGTGACCAAAAGTTATGCACCATACAGCAACAAAAATCATCAGTGATATTACATAGGTAAATGTCACCTGAAATGTTAGATAACGTTTCAGCCAACATTCACCAAAAATGTCTTCTTTTTAGAGATTACACGGACCAAGAGATTTCTTCAAACTAAAAAATCTCTCATGGTCCAAAGCTTTTGTAAAAATATCAGCTAGTTGATGAAGAGTGTCAATATGTTTAATTTTAACTAGATGTTTTTCAACTAAATCTCTTAAAAAGTGATGTCATGTATCAATATGTTTTGTACGTGAGTGCTGAACTGGATTTTTGGAAATATTTATAGCACTCAAACTATCACAATATAAAATCAAAACGTTGCTAGAAAAACCATAGTCGCCTAACATGTATCTTAGTCATATTAATTGAGAGCAACAACTTCCAGCTGCTACATATTCAAATTCAGCAGTTGAAAGTGAGACACGATTTTGTTTACGACTATACCATGAAACAAGATTATTGCCAACATTCTCCACTTGTACTTTTTCTATCATCCACATCTCCAACCCAATCCGAGTCATTGAATCCTATTAAGTTAGGATTACCAAATTCGCAACTCACATGTGCTAGCAACATATTGAATAATACATTTCACGGCATTTAAGTGGGATATTTTGAGACATGCTTGAAAACGAGCACACACACAAACACTAAACATAATATCTGGGCGACTAGCAGTAAGGTAAAGAAGGCTACCTATCATAGATCGATATAATGTTGGGTCGACTTTCTCACCAACATTATCCTTACATACCTTCTGTGACGAACTCATTGGCGTCTTCATTTGTTTAGCGTTCTACAAACCAAATCTCTTGACTAGATTCTTGGCATATTTACTCTATGAGTTGAGAATTACATCATCACTTTGCTTTAGCTTCAAGCCTAAGAAAAAAGTTAGTTCCCCAATCATGCTCATTTCAAATGTTGATGACATAGCTTCAACAAATGAATTTAGGTATGATTGTGAGGTCGACCCAAAAACTATGTCATCTACGTAGATTTGAGCAATTATAATATCTACACCGTGTCGTTTAATAAATAAAGTACGATCAGCTTCGCCACGGTTAAAACCAAATTCAAGAAGAAAGTTAGTTAAATGACCACACCATGCACGAGGAGTTTGTTTCAACCCATACAAAGCCTTTTTGAGCTTGTATACATAGTATGGATGGTAAGGATCTTCAAATTCTTTTGGTTGTTCAACATAGACTTCCTTATCTAGATAAACATTTAAGAACGCACCTTTTACATCCATTTGATGTAGAGTAATTTTCAGACAACAAACAATAGCAGGTAAAAGTCTAATTGACTCAATTCTAGCCACAGGTGCGAAGGTTTCGTCATAATCGATTCCTTTAACCTGAGTATATCCTTGTGCAACTAGACGAACTTTGTTTCTGACAACTGTTTCCGGTTCGTCTGATTTATTTTTTGAAATTCACTTAGTTCCAATTACATTTGTATTGTTTGGATGTGGAACTTAAGTCCCAGACTTTATTTCAAGAGAATTGTTCAAGCTCTTCTTGCATTGCTTGAATCCAAAAATTATCTTTGAGTGCTTCTAAAGAATTTTTTTTGTTCTAATGTAAATATAAAACAAGAAAGACTAACCTCTTGGTATATGGTAGTCATACACACATACCTTACCATATCTCTGTAGTTGAGTGGTTCTTTCCCTCTTGTTTTAATTCCTTCAAAAACTCCCCCTATCATTTGGACTGTTGGATGCTTCTTCCTAATCCTTGATGAGGGGTCCCTTCGAACTTGATCTAGCAATTCAACATTTGACTCCTCATCCCTGGCCTCTGTGATCTCTATTTCATGTTCAAATGTTGCTTCAGGTGTGGCAACATTTGGGGCCACATCTGATTCTTCAGTAGTCTGCACATTCATTGAAACTATGGTGTTATTTTCAGTTGTATTTCTTGTAAGATCAAAAAAATCATCAAAAATAACATTTACAGACTCTTATACAGTTCTGGTCCTCAGATTGTATACTCGATAAGCATGACTATTTTGAGAATAGCCAACAAAAATTCCTTTGTCGGTCTTAGAGTCAAACTTTGTCAAATGATCTCTATCATTTAAAATGTAACAAATACACCCAAAAATATGAAAGTAACGCAAGTTAGGTTTCTTTCCATTTATAAGCTCATAGGGTGTCATCTTTGTTCATGGGCTTAGATAGACTCTATTAGCTATGTGATTAGCAGTATTCAAGGCTTCTGCCCATAAACATTTTGACAAATGTTTAGAACTAAGCGTTACTCTAGCCATTTCTTGCAATGTCTTATTCTTCCATTCTGCAACCCCATTTTGCTGAGGAGTTTTGGGGGCAGAAAACTCATGAAAAAATCCCTTTTTATCACAAAATTTTGTGAATGAGCTATTTTCAAATTCTTTTCCATGATCGGATCTAATCCGAAAAATAGGAGAATATAACAAGTTCCTAATTCTAGAGTGCAAAACTTTAAACATGTCAAAACTTTGTGATTTTTCTTTTAAACAATATATCCATCAATATCTAGAAAAATCATCTACTATCACATAGGAATACCTCATTCCTCCTAGACTGTCTACTTCAATTGGACCCATTAAATCCATATGTAGCAATTGAAAACAGTGAGACGTACCTGAATGTTGTCCGTCATGTTAGACAGCATTATAAGAGACACGGGTTTGCTTACCTTTCAAACAGTCTGCACAGACAGTTTTACCTTTATGGCTAAGTTTGGGTATGCCTCTAACAGCTTTATATGAGACCAGTTATTCTAAATTGCGGTAGTTGACATGCCCCAACTTATAATGCCATAGTGTTGTGTCGTCGATCTTAGCACTATTGCATGTTTCTTGTCTTACAAAAAAATAGCAATTATCGCATGTTCTTGTACCTGTCATGACACATATATTAGCTTCAGTCGTAACTTTACAAGCATCCATATTAAATTTTACCTCAAGGTCATCATCACACAGTTGACTAATGCTAATTAAATTAGCCATTAAACCCTCAACGTGTAAGACATTCCTTGAGGTTGGAAAACCATGAATATCCAAGATCCCTTTTTCAATTATTTTTCTTTTACTGCCACCTCCATAAGTCACATTTCCTCCATTGAATGACTCATAGTTCCTTAGAAATCCTTTTATACATGTCATGTGGCGAGAACATCCACTATCAAAGTACCAAGAACCTGAAATGTTAGTTCTTAATGCAGTTATACAGACATTACAAGTTAAATTCATTTTGGGAACCAAAACTCTCTTGAAACATTTTTTACCTTTTGGCTCAGAAATGTTGCTCCGATTGTTATCTCAAATGATGGACGATAATTTAGGCAACATTTTGCACACAAAATTTTGAAGTTTGAAACAGTATGGTTTTAAGTGTCCAAGGGAATTACAGTGCTGGCATACAAACTTCATATTCTTTGACATATACGAGAACCTATTATTTATCCCTTTTTCTTTTACAAAGCGTATTTTCTCATTTTTTATCAAAGAGATTAGAGCATATGGTTTTAAGAGAGTTTTTGTACCCAATACCTGCATGTGAAGGATTACTAAAACTGAGTATCTCATTCAATTTCGAAGTCCCTGTGTTGAGTTTGAGGAAGGTTGCTTCGGCTAAATCCAGTTTTGTATGAATCTTACCAAATTCAGTTTCTTTTTTTTTAAGTGCAACCTCTAGTCGGGTTATTGTGACTTTTAAATCTACATTCTCATGAGTTAAAGATTTTACCTTTGTGTCAAGTTGATTGGATTCTACGATTAAGGCTTTACAAATACTTTGTAATTCATTAATCATATCATTTTTGCATTCAACTTGATCAGCCTCACTAACAGAAATATAACCACTAAAGCAATTAACATCAGTATAGTTAAAGAATTCATACCTTTCGGATATCGCTGAGGATGTTGATGTTGGAGCAAATGTCGTGACTTCTGAGATAGCATTATAGACGACATCTTCATTATCCGATAGAGATTGTTCAAAAACAGTGGCCAGCATTGCTTGTCTTTCAAATTCATGATCTCCCTTCTCTTCATCTTCATCATCACTAAGAGAAACCCATAGGTTCTTACCAAAATTCCTAAGAGTGTTTGCATAATGATCCCAACCCGAGCATGCATGGCATTGCATGGACTCAAGTTATTTGGGATCAAATTTGGTATGATCTGAGTTGGTTCTTCTTAGTTGATTTCCTTTTTGTGTATTTGGAAGGAATCTAGTAGCCTTTTGATTGAAGACTTGGTTTTGGTGTTCTTTAGATTTAGATTGATCTCTCTCATTGTTGATCTTCCTTACCATGGAATTGTATTTTCGAGTGACTAAGGCAACATTTGCACTTTCACTAATTTCTTCAAGATTCTCATCCTTTTCTTCGATTTGACTCTCCGAGGATTGAACTTGAAGTGCCACATTCTTGATTTTATATAATTTCTTTAGATTCTCAAAGTTCATCTCATAAGTTTTGAGTATGCTCATCAAGGTATGAAGGTCTATTGTGGCAAGATTGTGAGCTTCTTCAATGGCACAAATCTTTAAATTAAAATTTTTAGAAAGAGAACAGAGAGCCTTTTCAACAAGTTGAGTGTTGGTTAATGGTTCACCAAGCACTTGACATTCATTTGAGATGTCAATCAACTTTTCAAAATAAGATTTAATATCATCCGCTTGTTCCATCCTTAAACGTTCATATTTACTCATGAGCATGCGTAACTTTGTTCGACGAACAATTGAGCTACCTTCACAATGAATCTGTAAAGTATCACATGCGTCTTTAGTCGTGGGCCAGTTTTGAATGAGTTTGAACATGTAGAGATCAACCCATCCAAAAATTGCATTTAAGGCCTTTTCGTTAAAGCTAGCACTATTGGTTTCTTCTGTAGTCCATTCGGATTCAGGTTTAGCAATAATGTTACCTTCCTCATCCGATGGCAACATTGGAACAACATACCAATTGATTATAGATCTCCATGAACGAATATCAATTGATTTGATATGCTAACGTAGGCAAATCTTCCAATAGGCATAATTTGATCCATCTAAAATAGAAAGTCTACCAATAGTCGGATTTGCCGGATCCATAGCTTATGACAACAGGACCAAGCATTTATTGTATTAAGTATCGGCTCTGATACCACTTGTAGGGTGTCAAAAGATACTGAAAGTAGAAACAAGATATTAATTAAATCTAATGCCAATTCTATTTCCGAATGTTAGCGCTAATGTCGCCTGACACACGTGACAACACTTTGATAAAATAGAAAACCTTTAAGAGTAAAATGTAGCGGAAAAATAAGGAATACAAAGGTTTATATTTTCATAATTTATATGTTGATATAACTTATGATGGTCAATGACCAGAAGTATTGTATATATATTATATACAAAATTACAAATTCTTTTCTTTACAGATTTATAATATAAAATGGAAAGGAATTAAAAGTTGAAGTCGTAGATGACTTCTGGCTGAAAAATCTAACTACGTAGACATAGAAAACCTCTCATTACAATCTCTCCGTACAAAAATAATATAGAATCTAAATAACAATTGTAATGTTGGAAAGAATGTTGTCGACACACTCAAGCAACACTTGTGATCCAGATTTCTGGGTTGAAATCCTGAGAGCTCTCTTGGTATTTTTGCAGTCTAATTTTGGATGATCGATCCACTGTTGTGGCCTCTCTGTTTATATTAGAGAGTCTTCCTTGAAAAGCTTATCGATCAGTTGAGGAGGTTGAGGCAAAGGTGGGCAGCTGGTGTGTTTGTTGGAGAAGATGAAGGAGTCAAATCTCAACAGCTTTGACTTGTTCTTCACTCGACTTCTTCCCCAAGCTTTGACTCTTTATCCCACGTTTTACACAGCTCCATTTCACCAAGCCTAAGTCATTTTTACCCCACAGTAAAATATTACTTCTTAACGTGAAGTAAGGTAAAACTGTTATAAATAAATATTGGTCTGAATATTTTGACATTTGTTCCAACATTTTTATACATTCAAATGAGACCTTTAGAAGATATGTTGGGTCAAATGTCACAACACCAAACTCAACATTAACAGTAACGATGGCATGGGGTCGATTATTTAAGAACAATAGATCAGAAGGGGTAATTACATACTTACAAAAGGCTCATCATTTATTTTAAGAAGATTTGGAATCAATTTGGCTGGCTTTTTTGGTAACTTTCAGGGAATTGTGCCTTTTACACCGGATCAGAGTTGTTCATATAAAGTTGGGTGACTTATGGATATATTACTAGAAAGACTTATGGCTATTCTAGTAGCCCATTTTTGAAAATTTGATGTATTCCAGTTCAGGATTGAGGTGTGTCAGATTTACCGAGATTTATTAGAGTTACAAGGAGATTTTATAATATTTTGATAATGGTTGATATACAGATAGTTCTAATAATTTACATGTGTACTTTGCTAATGAGGATTGTTTTTTATATCACCTTAGGCTTTCTTTGATATGATGTTTGAAACCCTGAAGCCTTTTTGCCTGCCTACTCACATATATGATCCTTAGTCGCCTTTTTTGAGAAGTTAACCCTTTTTTTGACTAGCCGCTACCTAGCCTTTATCCTTGTTTAAAATGTTCCCAATCTTACACCCGTTCCCTCCTTGACACTTTGAATGATGACTAAGAGGTTTAAAAGCCTAAGCTGAGGGTGAAATGCAAAGTATGAGGAAATTGAGGCATATAGTCTATGATCCAATCTAGATGATGTAAATTCCTATAGAGATATATAAAAAAATAATATATGTGTGGCACAAACAAGGGAATAAAATAAGTAGTTTATTGAATCACAACGAGGATGTAGGGTTAAAAAAAGGAAAGGAAAGGAAAGGAAAAATTGAAGGGTAATGAGCGAAGTAAAGTGTAGCGTTCAAGGAGAGATAGTCACTATTACCTAAATATTTATCCTACTCGTCCCTAAGAGAGTACAACCCGTGAAAAAGTCCGAGTGTGATCGCAACTGAACCGTCCAAAGTTGAAAGCATTGAATATAAGGGCAAGCTTATGGTATTTGCATTTGTGGTGTTTGAATCTCTTTGTGAGTGTGAGTGTGAGTGTGAGTGTGAATGTTTTTCTTCTTCTTCGTCTCTTGTCCCAGTTGTACTTGTAAATGTGTGTGGGACATTCTTTGGTTCTTGTGAGGGCAAATAGGTCAAGAAACTTGTAAATCTGAGTAAATTCCCAAACTACCGCTCTATGATGCATATTTTCATACCAATAACTTGATGTCACTAATTGAGGCTTCATTGTGAATATAAATCATGGTTTGACTAGTGCATTGTGTTAGAAAATGTGAAAGAAGAGGGTGTCGTATTTGTAAGATATACATGTTTGTTTTTACTTGCCAATGCCATTGTAGATATTTTAGTCACGAGAGAGAAAGTATCAATGTAATCAAGCCCAAATATCTGTGTATACCCCTTCGTAACAAGGTGAGCCTTAAGCCGATCAACTCGGCTGTCTGGACCAACTATGACTGCATAAACCCAATGACAACAAATAATAGATTTACCTGAAATGTGAGGAACAAGCTCCCAAGTACCACTCGTGTGTAAATCAGACATCTCATCAATCATAGCATGTCGCCATCCGGGATGAGAAAGGGCTTCACCTGTAGACTTACGAATAGAGATAGAGGACAATAATAATACAAAGGCTTAATGGGATGATGATAGACGATGATAACTTAAAATGGTATAATGTGGGATAGTATTACGAGTGGATCCTTTATCTTTTCGAAGTGCAATCGCTGATCAGGAGAAGACAAGTCGACAGTAGGTGCAGGGTCTGACACATGACATGAATCATCTAGACCTGATGTTGGGTTTGATGGCGGATGCGGTCAATGATGATAAGTCAGAAGTGGTGGCACTGTGACTGGAGATGTAGAAGTAACTGTACCGGTATGTAAAAGCTGAAGTATAGGTAAGACCTCAAAGATATCGGATGGTCATAAGGAGACCTAAAGTAAGGTTGAGACTCAAAAAATATGACATCAACAAATATAAGATATCGACAGAGGTCAGGTGAGAAGCAATGGACCCCTTTTGAACCCAAGAATAACCAAGAAAGACATATTTAAGAGAGCAAAGAGCTAATATATCTATCCCGGAGCTAGGTTATGTACAAAACATGTGCTCCCAAAAAATATGAGGAGGAATACAGTACAAAGATGACTGAGGATATACTATGGAATATGGAATCGCATTCTAAATAGAAGATGAGGGCATTCGATTAATTAAATGGTGAGACGTGAGAACTGTATCACCTCAAAAATGTAGTGGAACATGGAATTCAATGAGAAGAGTACAAGCAGTCTTAATGAGATGTATATCCTTCATTTCTGCTACCCCATTATGCTAAGGGGTGTAGGAATAAGATGTTTGATGAATAATTCATTGGTGAGTCATAAACTACTGAAACTGGGAGGATTTGTATTATAAGGCATTATCACTATGAAAAGTACAAATAGAAACACCAAATTGATTTTGTATTTCAGTATAAAAACTCTTGAATATAGAGAATAACTTAGAATGATCTTTCATTAAGAATATCCAAGTACATCTGGAAAAATCATCAATGAAACTAACAAAATAACAAAATCTTAAAGGTGAACTGACTCTACTAGGACCCCAAATATCAGAATGAACTATTAAAAATAAACTCTACACGACTCTCAACCCTATGTGGAAAGGTAGTGCGATTGTGTTACCCAAGTTGACATGACTCACAATCTAATTTGGACTGACTAGATAAACTAGGCACCATCTTTTGTAGTTTGAACAGACTCGGATGTCCCAATATTTATGGATTAAGTCTGGAGGATATGTAATGGAGCATGTTGTAGAGGAATTAGGAGAGGTAATATAGTAAAGACCTTGTGAATCATATTTTGCACCAATCACATGTCCCGTACTGCGGTCCTGCATAACAAAAGAATTATCAAAAAATATTATGGCATAATTTAGGTCACATGTCAAACGACTGACAGATGCAAGATTAGAAGGACAACCAGGGACATAAATAATAGAGTTTAGAGTGACAAAAGATAGGGGATTAGCTTATCCAACCCCTTTTGGTTTTGTTTGGATCCCATTGGCTAAAGTAACTAGAGGAAGGGACTGTGAATAAATAATATTTGACAAAAGTGGTTTGTTACCAAAAATATGATCAGAAGCACCTGAGTCAACGACCCACAATGGAGGGATACTAGACTGTGAAACACAAGCAAAGGAATTACCAACAACAAAAGTATTAGGCTAAGAATATGTGGCTACTTATGGAGATGTCTGCTTACTTGCTCGATACTAAAGGTACTCATTATATTCTCCTTTAGATAAAAGCCTCTGATTTCCTGTAGTGTCAGTCTGAGCAACATGAGCATTGTTGGGTGGTTGACCATGCAGAGCACGACATATGTCATAAATGTGTCCAAACTTATGACAATGACTACACTGAACATCATTAGGTAGTGGACCATGTAGAGCACAACATACCTCGCGAGTGTGTCCAAACTTATGACAATAAGTACACTTAGTTCGAGATTTTCCAAAATGACCTCCTCCTCATTGATTATCCATAGAACGAGATGTTTGATTCTCTATAGTTTGAGATGCGAGAACAGATGAGTGAACGGTTGGTGATGGAACCACTATGTGTTAGGAGGTGCAGCAAGACGAAGCAAATGAGAAAATAGTTCATTAATTATAGGAATCGGAGGACTAGCCAAAATCTGATCATGCACCGAATCAAGGTCAGTAAAGTCCAGTAAGTGTAAGAACTAGAAATAATATCTATCTTTGCTCTTGTTGTTTTTCAACATTTTTAGTGACTGGCATCAACTGCTCAAATTCCTTCATGACTGCTTGTACATGTCCCAAGAAAGTAGACATCTAATTCTTGTTTCTTTACGTTGGTCATCCGAGATATCACATCATAAAATAGAGATATGTCATTAGTGTATAAAGCGCGAGCCTTTTCCCAAACTGAATAAGATGTCTGGAAGCAACAAAATAAGGGATCAACTTCGGACCAATAGATCGCCACATGAGACTACATAATTGAGCATCAACCTTCTCCCATTGTGCTTTGGTATTTTCTGTCTCACTAGCCTCTGCTTTTACATTAATCACAATAGTTTTTTGTGTTAAGTGATCTTGAACACCTTGATCCTTGCACCACAACTCAACTGAGGAATCCCAAGCTAAATAGTTTGAACTTTCCATTAATGGGTCAGAAGTAATCATAGGGCTTGAAGTTCCAATTCTAGTATTTTGGAGCCAAAAATATCATACCCTAAAGACATATTGGAAAATTTGACTTCAAAGTGTCCTAAAAGTTGAAATTAGAGGGACAAGATGAAAACCATATCTGAAATCTGAAGAACCAGATTTGAAATCTGCGAAAAATTCAACCTCATCAGAAAAGGGGTTGTCGGCGCCAAAAAATAGTTTCGGTGATCGAAATCCAAAAGAAAATATATGGATAGGCTCGCAAGGACTGGGCGAATCTATCAGAAAAAAATCTCCCAAAAAACTCACTGGAAAGAGGCCTTATGCGCCGACGCGTGGGTAGATCTTGCCGGAACCGATGACCTTCTGATCGGCGTGTGGAGGCCCGTGGATCATAGGTTCTCAGCGGTGCTAGTTGGGGTTTAGTTGCGGGAGCCTTCCGAGTCTGATGATCATTTTTTGTTTCCGCAAACTTTGAAGGAAAGATGTTGCTAATGCAAATAGTAGCTAGTATAGTTGTCGGAATTGATACACGACACTATGACTATATTTTTCGGATGTTTCTCACCAATGCTCTGATACCATGTGAGAAATTATGGGAGAAAATATGTTATTGAATTGTGTATCAACATTATTACATTGAGTCCTATTTTTAGATACTACATCTCAATCTTTTTCCATGTATGATACTATATACAAATCCAATTCCTATTATTATTCTAACAGTCTCACAACGCATTCATCTTCTCAACTCGTCATTCACTTCTTCTTTTCCTCTAGATTACTTGGCTACCAACTTGTTGTATTACTATCGTATAGCTCTCTGTTATTCCTCATATTGCGCATATGTCCCACTTATACTTGTATCATTCATTTGCTATCAATCTTACATCTTACCTTAGCTGTAATATTCATAATAAAACATTCTTTCGCTTTTAACTCCTCGTTTAATCGGCCATATCTCCAAGGCACTTATTATTTCTGCTTTGCTTTAAACAAAAGACTTCCTGAAATGAAACATTTACTTTGCACGCCAAGATTGCAATACCTGGCCCTTAAATCTTTGAGATCTTTAAAGATCATATCCAACTAACAATTTCCTGGTACATCATGTATATATCTTCTAGAGGGGGTGCCTTTAACATAACTGAACTATTCTTTAGTATTATCCATGCTAAAGATCATTCTAACTGTTATTAGCTCCCGTTCTTTCTAAGACTACATTTATCGATGTTGGTACATCACAAGCAGGAATAGGTATTTCTCATTATGGTTCTACCACTACTGATGACAAAATAACAATACTTACAGCATTCTACCAATATACAAATGTCCTTACAATCTTCTGCATTCAGGTGCTCTGTACTTTCTTTACTTTACTCCTTTCGTATCCTAAAACCAGCACTTTACCTTTTTAGGCTTTCATTACCTCTACTGCATATGAGTGGGATAAATTCTCATACTCTGAAACTTTAACATAATACTCCCACTTCTGGCGTACCAATAGTCTGAAAGGGGTTTCTCGTTGACTAGCTACAAACGTGAACTAACCGAAGTCTTTCTATTTGTCGGCCTTACTGAAACTGTATAAAACATGAATTAGAATTGAATTATTAAAACTCAGATCTTCTACACGGTCTAAGAGATGAAAGAATGGGAACCATCTCTAAATGTTGTGTAGCCTCATGTTTATAAGTGTGGTGCACAACACACCCATAAACAAGACTCTACTAGACACAACTGTTAAGTTGAACATGATAATTCAATTATACTCCATAGTTGAACATGATAATAGTGGTATTGGTAATTAAGTTGATTTAGTTGAGTTCTTGAAAGGAGTATGGATTACATCTTGTGAAATATGATTATTGTAACCTTGGGGTGGTGGTAATTGATGATAGAAGGATTTGATAACTTAGTACCATGAGGTAAAGTTAAGAGAAGTTGCGCACGCTACGTACTTAAGGAAATGTTATAATGATGAAATCTTGAAACTATTGATTGGATCTTGACTAGGATTATCTTTATTGCTAAGGTCGACGATTATAAGATAAGTGAGGAATAATAGAAGTAGTATTGCCGGCTAACAAGGTATGTAAGGCTTTACCCTCTTCTTCATGGTTGGCATGATTCAAAGTTGAACGTCATCAAATTGAACATTCTAAAAGAACTCCTATTCGTAAAAGATTCAAGAATGGTTGTTCTTAATCGTTGATATTGTATTTATTCGTAACTCTTGAAATTGGTTACATAATCATCATACGTCCCTTGTCAAATGTGCTTCTTGTATTCTATTAAGATTATTGGACTTGTTCCCTTGTAAGAATTGTTTAGTGTTCTTCTTGATAGTCATTGGTATATTATTTGTCCCATGACCTTCGTATGTTCCTTGTCGAAGATGTTCTTTGTATTCTATTGAAATTCATTGATTGACTTCCCTTATCAGGATTGTGTATCACATCTCTTGATAGTCTTGCTATATTATTGATCTTGAGATCATGATAAATTGTATATTTGCTGTAAATGAGTTCCATAATGATTAACGGAGGGTTAACGACCTTGTGTCACCCCGTCCTGTGTCTATTGGTTCTAGAGGTTAATCATGCATCATATATATATTATGACACCGAGCCATGCTATAGTCGATCGGGTACGTCACTTATATGTGCACACCACTGCAGTGGGGTACGATAACACCGAGTCCCATATTATAGCCGGGTACGATAACACCGAGTCCCATGTTTGGGCGGGGTACGATATGAAATTAACATTTCCCCAAAGTGTGGCTATATATATATATATATATATATATATAACTGGTTTTCAGTGATATTATGCATTGCATATATCCGCGGTGGCTTCCCGAGGTTCAGGTAGTTTCTTTACCCTCTATCACACTTGTTATTATCTTTGCTTATAGTTTATCTGCCTGACATATTCAGTACATTCTTTCGTATTGACGTTCCTTGCTAGGGCGCTGCATTTCATGCCCGCATGTACTAATAGACATTCAGATGATCCCTTGCAGTAGGAGACTTTATCCAGCAGCTGGTGGTCACTCTCCCTTCTTCTGGAGTTGTCTAGTGTCATGGTAGGTGATGGTGGTTATACATATATGCATTTTAGGTATGGTGGGGCCCGTTCCTGACCTATGTTTACTCTATGTTATATCTAGAGGCTTGTAGATTGGAGTCATGTGGTTAGTTGTGTTGTGTGGCTTTGTTGTCCTTTTTGGATAGTGTGTTATACTCTTGATGGCCTTGTCGGCCTAGTATGTGTATATATATATATATATATATATATATATATATATATATATATATATATATATATATAGGTCATTGTGTTGTGTAACTTCACAGCTGTTGACTAAAGGCCTTGTCAGCCCAGATATGATCTTGTCCTCCATATGCTTATGATTGGTACGCTCGGGCCTTAGGGCTCCGAGTGCCAACCACCACCCCTGAAGTCAGGGTGTGACAAACTTGGTATTAGAGCAGTTCTGTCCTAGAGAGTCTACAAGCCGTGTCTAGTAGAGTCTTGCTTATAGGTGAGTTGCGCTCCACACTTATAAGTAGGAGCCTATTGGATATTTAGGATGGTTTCTTTCTTTCTTGATCTAAATAATGCAATAGGGTCGAGCTATAAGTATCATATTCTTAACATTGTCGTTTTACAGTTTCAGCGATGCCTTCTTCGAGGGATGCACCTCTATTGAGATCGACCCGTCAGAGGATACAAGCGGGTTACCCTCCTACTAATCCTTGACTCAGATAGGACTACGGGTGCCTAGAGAGACCTCCGCACCGTCACATATACCGTCAGAAATACCACCAGCACTATCTAACGAAGATCTTAGGAAGGCGGTTCAGGTATTGACCCAGTTGGTTGCCTTTTGGACATGACACTGCCCTGTTATACTTGACAATGGTAGACCCAGAGAAGGGTCAGGGAGCCCGTTGGCTGGGGACCATTGATGCTCGGTACATTTGACTCAGTTGGGAAAAAGGAAAGACTAAGAGTGCTAAGATGGTTGGTGATTATCGGGGAGGATATAGTGAGGAAAGATTTCTGATATATGGTCAGCATGACAGACTTTCGCGATAGATTAGGTATAATCAGAGTTCTCAGGTAAGGTCGATGGATGGATCATAGCCCTCGATATTTTAGGATCAGAAAAAGGATGGTGCAGACCGAGTGGAGTCATCTAGGCAATATTGTAGGTGGTGTGGACGGATGCATGTTTAGCCTTGTCGTAAAGGAATAGGAGGCTATTATTGGTGTGGTAATCGAGGATAAAAAATATGAGAGTTTCCCGAGTTGGTCTACAGGAGAAATGAGGAGAGCGAGGATGTAGCCTCGAATTCTAATGCTACTTGAGGAGAGCAGACGAGCAGGTATGCCACTAATTTTTCTTATCTCATATATCTACCTTCTATATGCTTAGTGTGGACCTATTTTATACTCTAGAAGAGTGACATCATTTCAGGAGTTGATTTCCCGAATTACCCGTGCAATAAGATATTCCGATAAGAATGAGTTGTTGATATAATGGTACCAATTGAAGAGGAAACTTCTAGTCCAGTTTATAGTCAAAACCATGTATGCGTATTGTAAATTGAAAGGATATGGAGTACCCAAACCGACCTAGTCCTGGAATGTGTAGTATGTTTTCGAATGACTATACTAGATAAACTTCGAATTCGTGATAATATATCATCCGATGATTGTATGAAGACCCCAGACTTTGGGTAAGAAGTGGCAATCCAAAATAAAATTGAAAGAAAATGTAAAGCAAAAAGGATCGTTGGAGAGTTTGGAATGTCATGAGAGCCTTTTTCGTCTCTTAGTGACTTACATCCTTTTGAATATAAGAATATGCTATGAACGTGTGATTCAACGGTAACCCTAGGTCCAAGGAATTAGGGAGACCCCAAAAGGTTGTTAAGGGGGATGAATTTTTGAAATCAAGTCATATGAAGACTCATTATGGAAGGTGTTTAAAGGAAGTGTGTAAGACGTCATGACCAAACCTTTGACCCTAACTCATCTACAAGGACCGGCCTGTTTATGAGGGAGGGATACAAAATAAGTGTTCATCTGTTGAAGAAAAGGGATATATCATTCACTATTAACAACTATGCATATGGGTGGCAGCAAGAGATCATAATTTTTAAACGATGGTTGATAAGACCTTCAAATCTATGGTGTGATTCTATGCGTAGACCAGGCAAGAATAGTTTGTTGAAGACAATTTACGATAAAGACCACGGTAGGATTGAAGAACGCAAAAAGCAATAAAGTGGACACTTGGTATGTACGAATGGAATGTTATGATAAGATATCAAGGCCGAAAGATATTCTTCAGAAGAATAGACAGGCAATAGGGTCGTGACGAGAAAGATATAGATAACGAGACTAGGGTGGAACCCACAACAGTATAATCACCTTGAAAATAAGGACAATAGCGAATAAATGATACTTAGACCTTTCCAGCCAAAAGCGTAAAACCCTGATGTCCAGAAGTGATAGTACAAGGAGTACTTTAAGATAAGGAATCCTTAAGGGAACGCAAGCCAAAAGTGAAAAAATTAAATAATCGAGTGATTGGTTAAAGGAAGATCTAATACCAACTAAGCATAGAATCTCGAATCAGTAGTAAGTCAAAACCAGGCTATAATTTGATGTGGATATGTGAAACACTAGTTCCTCCACGAATGCCAACAAAACACTTGAGGATAGGTAAGTGAAAGTAATGATGAATAAGGCCCGATGTGAGCATAAAAAGAAGTGATAAAATGGTTAACAAATCTCAAGGGTCTAAGGTAGACGTTAAGGAAGGGAGTTAAAGGATAAAGATTATAGAATGAAGATATGAATGGGCGAATAATAGTTAATCTTAGATTTGTTGGGTTGACTGGAAGCCCTACGGGATGGATGATATAATGAATGTAAGGCCTAAGACAATAGTTGTAAAAGGGCCTGAGTCAAGAAACAAAGGCGGAAGTGTTAACTCAAGTACGGTGATCAACCAAGCAAATCAAATTTCCTTGACACGGACACAACACACTTATGCATATCCCACGATCTTTATCACCAGAGTATTTTTCCTAACCAAAGTGGATATAGTAGATCGATGCCTTGCAGCGATGGATCCTTCGATTATAAAAGGATAGGTCAACCCTTAACATGAGCAATACTGAAGAACAAGTATAGTTATGTCAAAGGTTCCCCTTTAGAAAATGTATACATGACATATCCAACGAAAGGTTAATCGAATATGACTTTCAAAGGATCTTGAAGTTACAGGGGTCGAGTGTTGCACTTTTTATTTTAGGTATAGTTGCTCTCAGAGAGGCACCGGTCTGGAGTAAGCAAAAATAGTGGATGCCTAAGAAGTATGGCTGAGTAAAGAAGGAGACGTTAAAGGCGAGATGATGTTTCGATACCAATATTTAGACAAAAGAGAAAATGAGATGGATAGCAAAGAGATGATACGAATCAAGGAGGGATACTTAAGCAAATATATGGCATGACTAAGGAAATCTCATGATAAGCCTATTTCAGATTTGATAGCATCATTTACAAAGTATTCGGAATTGAGATGTTATAAGGAATAAGAGGTTCTAGCATAATGATTAATAGACAAGGATATAGTTGACAATAAGATCACATATCGTTAGTAATTATACTAACATGAAGGCTAAAAGAAAAGAGTCGATCTAAGAAGGTAACAGATAGCCAGTGGGAATAGAAGCTAGGTGATGATAATTTTATAAATTAGAATACGGTAGGACTCTCCCTCATAATGATAACTGAGGGAATGCCAAATTATAGAATGATTGTAACAATCCACCTGTTTGAATCCACTAAGATGTATCGTGATATGGAATAAAGGTAATAATGAGAACCTTATAGAGATCAGAGAATTAGTATATTGGTTGTCAGCATATAAGGGAATACATACTCAAAGCTGGAGGAGTTAATTAAGAATATCAAAGAATTATTTAAAGGCACGGGAATCGTTAAAGGTTATCTTATTATAATCGTAAGCTAATTTGATCCAAAAGACTAATGCACAAATGGATCGTCAGTTCGCATCGTGGCAATCAAGACTACCTATGTGGTCGAAGACTATGCGATAATTTATATTAAGACTACACATTTTCCTGAAATTATTTCGAGCCACCTTACAAGTGCTCACTCTATGGTGAAATACTCCTGGGAATTTTTTTTGAAATGTACTTTCGATATTTAAGGTTCGCGCTCTTCGCCCTAGTGGGCCAGTTAAGAGTAAGATTTAAATCATCAGGAACATGTTGTGAGTAGGCGTATTGGACTTGGAAATAATTGATATGACCGTTAAAGGATGGCATACGATGATAACTATCATGTGAGGTGCTATCATGTCAATATATCGGGCTTTGTATGAGGAAAAGGACAAGACTCCTATTGAATAACGAAGAAGGAGGTGACTCGAGGTAGCGGTATCTGGAGAGAATGCTCAGTGGAGAAGCATCGAGATGAAATTCTAGGTTGGTGATGGGATTCTTTAAAAGACTGGGTTACAAGAGTAGGATGAAACTTGAAAAGAAAAGAATACTTGGTTTGAGACGTTCGTGACTGTAGTACCCAAACTTGACAGAAAAGTGCAATGACAAGCAGACTGAGTATATCCCTAACCATAGAGTTTACCTATTTGATTCTCATATTTTGATACTAAAAGCATCTATTAGGAATTTACTTCGCACTTTGCCATAGCGGAAATGCGAAAATACAAAAGAGCCTACTGAATGAAGAAGTTCCAGGACCAACGAGTTTGTCCCTTATTTACATCAACGAGTGTTATGATATGATTAAAGTAAGCAAGGAATGTATAAGAACTTAGAAGAGAAGTATAAGGGAAGAACATAAGAAAATATGAAGTCGGAATATCCTTATCCTTTCTAAAACCCCTAATTTATGACGATCACCGTGCAACAACTTTTTCATTATATCCCTACTTATGCTCCATACCTATAAACTTTACCTTATATGTCTTATATTAGGTGGCAATCATAACAAAGGAATGAAAGGCATAACTCAGACTTCGTGATTCAGTGGTTCAAGTAAACTATGGTGTACTATACGATGTTATTAAGAGATGCACGACTGTGTTGGGTCGATGTCATAATAATGTTGCGTGTATAGCCCTGTCAGGTGATAGTTATGGTTTCAAACTGTGTGACAGGTTAAGATGGTCTTATTTACAGAGGAAACTCTGCCAAAATTTCTGGAAAAACTAAAAATCGCTATGCCCAAGTGATGATGCCCCAAAATATGAGGACGAATGTTTCTAAGGGGGGAAGGATCTTACACCCCCTACTTTCATATATAGAATACATTGTAATTCAGGAAGCCTAATAAAAGGAAGAGGTTGCCCTTGGGAGGATAAGGGAGTGATCAAGTTAAACCCCGAAGAAGGAGTAAGAGTTTAAGAGTCGTTAAGCCCTTTCACGCTTGCAATCCTTATGTTGAGTACGTCGTGTCAAAACAATACCAGATAAAAGGAGTTATGATGCCTATGGAAGGGAAATGGAGGCTTTGTACCAAGGTTGAAAGTATATCAAAAGATTCTGAGTTATACTCGTCGTCTCGTGCATGTTTAAGAGCATGGTTAATCAATTTGAGCCCTGATGACTCGAGCTCCATTTTGAGGGTCTTTTATGATATAAATGGATTTTAAGATCTATGGAAGGTTATAAGTAATTTGGATTATAGGGACCATATCTCGACAAAGTTTGACGAAGAGAGGACGATACGCTAAGCGTTTCATGTCGCGGAACCCATTCTGCTTCACGGATTGAACCACAGAATAGGGACACCCCTCAACCACCTTTATGTCACCATCTGTGATGGGATATATGGCCACAGATGGTGATCTGCGGCACAGATGAGAGGTTGTAGGGATGTTATATAAAGGCCCAAGGTCGGCCATTTACTCCAAAACATCCCAATTTTGCTCAACCTTATCCTAGATGCTCTCAACCCTTCCTTAGAGATTTAGATACCATTGAAGGTCAAATATTTGAGCTTATGATGAAGATCTTCCATTATAAAGACTATATTAGCTTGGAATTCCATCTTGGTTCTTTAAAGGAATTTGGAAGTTCTTAGATATTGAAGAAGAGCTTGGTAGAGAGAATTCTTAGCTGGTTTGAGGTAAGGTTCTTGTTACCTTTCATGTTCTTAAAGACTCCTAGCTTAGAGTGATCTTATGGCAAAGTAATTCATGGAAATTTAAGATAAACTTCATAGTTGAACAAGATAATTTTTGTATTGATTGTTAAGTTGATTTAGTTGAGTTCTTGAGTGGAGTATGGATTAGATCTTGTGAAATATGATCGGTGTAAACTTGGAGTGGTGGTAATTGATTATAGAAGGTTTATGATAACTTAGTACCATGAGGTTAAGTTAAGAGATGTTGTGCACGCTACGTACTCGATAAAATGTCACAATGATGAAATATTGAAAATATTGATTGGATCTTGACACGGATTATCTTTATTGCTTAGGTCGATGATTATAAGACGAGCGAGACATCATAGAAGTAGTGTTTCCGGCTAACAAGGTATGTAAGGCTTTACCCTCTTCTTCATTGTTGGCATGATTCAAAGGTGAACATTATCAAATCAAACGTTCTGAAAGAACTCCTATTCATAAAAGAGGCAAGCATGGTTGTTCTTAATTGTTGATATTGTATTTATTCGTAACTCTTGAAATTGGTTCCATGATCATCATATGTCCATTGTCAAAAGTGTTTTTTGTATTCTATTAAGATTATTAGACTTGTTCCTTTGTCAGAATTGTTTAGTGTTCTTCTTGATATTCTTTGGTATATTATTGATCCAATGACCTTCGTATGTTCCTTGTCGAAGATGTTCTTTATATTCTATTGAAATCCATTGGTTAACTTCCCTTATCAAGATTGTGTATCACATCTCTTGATAGTCGTTGCTATATTATTGATCTTGAGATCATGATGAATTGTAATGTTGGCTATAAATGAGTTCCATAATGATTGACAGAGGGTTAATGACCTTGTGTCACCTTGTCTTATGTCCATTAGTTCTTGTATATATATATATATAGACACCGAGTCGCGCTATAGTCAGTCTGGTATGACATTTATATGTACACATCACTACAGTTGGGTACGATAACATCGAGTCCCATATTAGGGTTGAGTACGGTAACACCGAGTCTCATGTTAGGGAAGCGTACGATATGTTATTGACATTGCCCCAAAGTGTGGCTATATATATATATATAAAAAACTGGTTTTCAGTGATATTATGCATTGCATATGCCCATAGTGGCTTCCCAAGGTTCAGGTGGTTTCATTACCCTCTGTCGTACTTGTTATTATCTTTGCTTATGGTTTACCTGCCTTACATAATCAGTACATTCTTTTGTACTGACATTCCTTGCTGGGGCACTGCATTTCAGACACGCAAGTACTGATAGACATTCAGACGATCCCTCGTAGTAGGAGACTCGATCCAGCAGCTGGTGGTCACGCTCCCTTCTTCCAGAGCTATCTAGTGTCGTTGTAGGTGATGGTGGTTGTACATATATGCATTTTGGGCATTGTGGGGCCCTGTCCCGACCTATGGTTACTCTATGTTATATCTAGAGGCTTGTACACTGGAGTCATGTGGTTAGTTATGTTGTGTGGCCTTGTCGGCATTTTTTGATAGTCTGTTATACTCTTGATTGCCTTGTTGGCCTAGTATGTATAGGTCGGTGTGTTGTGTAGCTTCATAGTTGTTGACTAGAGGCCTTGTCGCCCCAAATATGGTCATGTCCTCCAAATGCTTATGATTGGTATGCTCGGGCCTTAGGGCACCGAGCACCGGCCATACCCCCCGAGGTTGGGGTGTAACACCGGAGTTAGTGATATTTAAAGAGAAAGTTCCATAGCAAGAGAAGCCAATGTTTGAGCTTAAGGGATAATATATTCTCTGATGCATAAGTTGATTGTGAGCCCCATATATAGCTGGTCTATGGGGAAAGATTGTGGCGAAGGAACATTAGTCCCGTTATTCTACTCAACCTGGTTCGACTAAGATATACCATGATATCAGGGATATACATTTATATTGGGAGAATGACATGAAAAAGGGCATTGCCGAGTTAGTTGCACAGTGTCCCAATTGCTAAAAAGGTAAAGATAGAGCATCAGAGGCTTGGAGGGCCCAATAAAAATAATAGAGATATCGGCTTGAAAATAAGAGGTGGTTAATATAAAGTACAGTATGGGTTTACCCCATTATTAGCAGAAATATAACTCCACAAGAGTGATGGTCAACAGATTTGCAAAGTTGTATATTAGGGAGACAATGCGACTTCATGACATTCTAAAGTTTATTACCTCATATAGAGGAGCTCAGGTTATAGAAACTTCTGGAGATTTTCAAAAAGAATTTGGGGCATAAGTGAACCATAGTACAATTTTTCACCCCCAGACAGATGACCAAACTGAGTGCATAATTCAGACGTTCAATGATATGATACGAGCCTGTATGCTAGACTTCAAAGGAGGTTGGGATGATCAATTACCCCTTATTGAGTATGCGTTATAAAGATAGTTATCATTTCAATATCAAGATGGCTCCTTATGAGACCTTGTATGGTGAGAAGTGTAGACCTCCTATAGATTGGTTCGACAGGAGAGAATCTGAGTTGCTTAGACCTGTTTTGGTCTACCAGAATGTAGAGAAACTACAGATCCTTTAGGAGCTATTGTTAACAACCTAGAGTCGCCAGAAATCACATACTGAGGTGCGATGACAAGATTCAGAATTTTATGATTGATTACTATGTCTTCTTGAAAGTGCCACCAATGAAAGGCATAATGAGATGTGATAAGAAAGGCAAGCTTAGTCCAAGGTATGTTAGGTACCTTGGGCTGTATAGAATCGTGTGTGAAGAATAGGCCAAATGGCTTACGACTTAAAGTTGCTTCCAGAATTAGAGTATGTGCATCCAGTCTTCCATGTATAAAAAGTATTGGAAATACCTCCAGAATTGTATTAGTTGATGATATTCAGATCACCGAGGACTTATCCTACGATAAAGTCCCAATCTCTATATTAGGTTTGTAAGTCCGTAAGTTAAAAGACCAAAGAAGTAGCTTCTATGAAAGCTTAATGGAAAGGTAAAGACGTCAGAGATATGACGTGGGTAGTCAGGGAGGAGATGAGATCTAAGTACCCTAGATTTTTCAAGATAAAAGGTTCACGATAAATACAACCTGATTGATTCCATATTTTCCTTTAGTCATGTTACGAAAGGTTTAGACTAATTCTATGTTATATTTAGATGATGTTCAGAGTTGAGACGTTATAAAGTCCCAGGAGACAGAGTTACTTATACTCGAGGTGAGCTAATATTATTATGTTCATGTTTGATGTTAGATGGATGTTAAAGGCTCGAGATATGATTAATGTTGTTTATATGGCCCTTTATGGAATTATGCTTGATATTGGACTGCTTGGCAGGTTTGTGAGTTATCGATTATAGAGAAAACTCTACTGAATTTTTCAGAATCTTTGAGAATTAATACTCCTCTATGTACTCCCCTACATTCGAGGATGAATGTTTCTAAGGAAGGAGGATGTTACACCCCATATTTTCGTGCTAGATGTGTTGTAAGTAAAGTAACGTAAGTCCGATGAGGCTAAGTCCCCATACTTGGTTGATAATGAGTTGAAAGAGGTGTTAAGTAAGTCTCGTAAGAATTCGGGGCTAAATGGATCGAAGAAATTAAGTTCGTCGAAACTCGGGGAAAGGTAGGCAGAATTCTGGACAGGATTTTGGCCCAACTTTAGGGGTATATCTTCTAGTGTAGAAAGAGTTCTAGGGTCCATAACCTATCTAAGTTCAATTTTAAAGAGTCTAATTTCCAACACAATAAATCCTTCATCAATTGAATCTTTGTACAAAAAGTTATGTATGTTTTAAGAAAACACTACAAGCAGCTCCCTTTGGGACCCACATGGTTGGTGGAAACTTATCCACTTGTTATAAAAGCGGTGATTCATCTTTATTGGGTCATTTTGAGCAGATCACATCCAATAACACCCCAAACTCTCTCTAAGTGTTCCTATGGGGTTCCTAAGCAAATCCTGAGGTGGGATAGGTAAAACTACTACAACAACAACAACATACCCATTGAAATTCCACAACGTGAGGTCTAGGAAGGGTAGAGTGTACGCAGACCTTACCTTTACCTTGGTAGGTAGAGAGGCTATTTTTGAAAGACCCTCGGCTCAAGACAGATCATAAGCACAAGCAAAGCAAAGCAAAAACAAGAGAAACAGTTAGACCCGATCAGAAAAAATTTAAAGTAGTATAAAAATGCTGGTATCAAAAGAGAACAAGCCATGATAGCGCATTTCGAAAAAGTAAGCAGTAACTAGCGCAGATAAATAAGCTAAAAAGTACACTAAAGGACATATAACAGTAGAAATCAAACTACAAGGGGACTATAAAGCAATACTACACCTATTAGTGTGATAGGCTAAGCGAGCCTATAATAATAATACTATAATTACCAGTTTACAAGCGTAAGTAGGACTACGCTCGACTACCTACTACCCTTCTACCCTAATCTGTGTCCTCCACAACCCCCTATCTAAGGTCATGTCCTCAGTAAATTGCACATGTTACATATCCTATCTAATCACCTATCCCCAATACTTATTCGGCCTACCTCTACCCTTCCTGAACTCGTTTATAGCCAACCTCCCATACATCCGCACTGGGGCATTTATGTTTCTTCTCTAAACATGCCCAAACCATCTCAACCTCGCTTCACGCATCTTACCTCCACTGAGGCCACTCTCACTCTATCCTGAAAATTTGTGGTACTTGTTAGATTGTCCTCATCTGTCTTATGGTTATTGTGGAGGATTCTTTGAAGTGAAGTAATCTAAAATTTCAAACTAATCTTGGTATTTGAAGTAAGATCTTGCTTCCTCTATATGTTCTTGTTCTTGTAAGAGCCATATATAAGTTGTAAGACTGAGAATACGTAAAGTAAAGGTTAGAAATTGTAGTTTTGATTCTTATTGATTGTTGGATTGTTTTAGGTTGTTTCCATGACCTTGTATGGCTGGAAAATAATGAAAATATCTTAAGTATGATATAGATGTTGTGTTAAGGGTGTAGTAAAGATAGATGAGGTGTTAGAGAAGAAGAGATGATTAAAGAGTCGAGCTTGTTGCTCATTATAGTCTATTATAGCTTCCCGTTAGCTTGATGATAGTGTTATTATCGTTTGTTGTATATTGAAGTGCCATACAGCTTGTGTGTGATGTGTCGGCGAGTAGATCGACTAATGGTATGTAATTGCTATCCTTTCTTTTTATGTTATGATTTTGTACCTAAAATGGTACTCATATGAGTTGTACAAATAAGTACTTATAACGAGCTCATGTCTCTTATTGAAACATCACATAGATGTTATTGTTTGTCCCTTATCGTAGTATTTTCAGTCTTAGAGCTTATTTTCTCACTTGATGAGTGTATTTAGATTTTGCGGACATAGTCCATGGTTGATGACATATGATATCTTAGCTATCCCTTGTTGGGAGCCCGCTTTCAGATCATACTAGCTTTACATCAATAGAAAGAACAGAGAGTTCACATGTACAACTATACAGTACCACTATTATATACAAAGTTACTATATGCCCGGCCTAGGAGCTGGTGAGATATGCCCGACCTATGAGCTGATGAGATATGTTCGAACTATAAGCTGGTAAGATATGCCTGGCCTATGCGTTAGTGAGATATGGCCGGCCTATGATCTGGTGACATATACCTAGTCCTATGGCTGGTAAAGCCGGTTATCCATATTACTATATTACATAAGAGATGAGCCATAGTAGGTAAGTATCCCTTCAGAGTATCTTTGATTCTCAGTTGATTTCATATATCCGTTTCAGTTATTCAGTTACCTTATATGCTCGGTACATTATTTCGTACTGACGTCCCTTTTGTCGGATGCGCTGCATTTCATGCGTGCAGGTCTTGAGAGACAGATAGACATGCCTCCTCAGTAGGAGATGCCGAGCTCAGCTTGATTGGTAAGCTCCATGTCATTCGGAGTTTCCACGTCTAGAGTATGGATATGATTATAGAGATGATGGGTAGGCAAGGGCCCTGTCCCGACCATAGTAAAGTTGTATTCTCTTTGGAGGCCTGTAGATGTGTCTTATGTGTATAATACGTTAGCATGGCCTTGTCAGCCCTTGTATATAGTTGTTTTGGGTTTACTATTGTAGACATCTATGGTGTCCTTGTCGGCCTAAGATGTTATGATTAGTTTATAGATTGCTTATAAATTTCCAGATGCTCATGAGTTACAAATGGTATCGGGGTCAAGTAAGGCATTAGGTGCGGGCCATGCCTCCCCAGTTTTGAGGCGTGACAATGATGATGATGATGCCCATAGAGGCTTGACGACGTTATATATATATATATATATATATATATATATATATATATATACGACAGCGTTATATACTCATACACATTATACATGTTCATATCATGGCCCTCAGCGGCAAATTCAGAGTTTCAGGTTGATTATTCTCTATCTCTCTTTACATTTGATGTTCTTTCATATGATATTCAGTCTGCCTTACGTATTCGATACAATGTTTTTGTACTCACGTTCCTTGGCTGGGGACGCTGCATTTGTTATGTTTCACATTGCACGCCCATGTATTCAGGATGGCAGGCATTCCCTGTAGATGATACAGATGCATTGAGATAATGTAAGATCCACTTCTTTTTGGAGCCGAGTCAGGTCTAGTACTTGCATGTATCGTAATTATGGGCAGGTCGGGGCCCTATCTCGGCACTTGTATTAGATATCTTAGAGTCTTCTCATATGCCAGTGGTTAGGTTCAGTCATGTACATGTTTATGTATTGGTTATACAAATAAAGCCTTTAGAGCATCTCATAATTCATGTTTACAGATTTTCAAACTTCACTATGTCATGTACATCCATTACAGATTCATAGTAGTTGCATGTAGAATGTAGTTTGACCCAGTCGAGACTGGGGTATGACAGTTCCATCTATTTACCTTAGTTAGAATTGTGTAATAGATGTTCATTGGTATCGAGTTGTAAGAGACTCCCTTGACTGGTCTCTCATTGAAGTATTAAGATTAAAAGGGTAGATACAAGACTTTTTGAAACAGTTCCTTAGGTATCGTAAGCCTTAAAACTGCTTGTGTTTAGTAAAGTTTGGAAAAGTCCTACACGAGGTAGGTTGTAATTTTTTCCTCCCTTGAGCAAGGAATTTTTCACGCGAAAATTCTTGTGGTGATTTATTATTCTGCAACTTTACCTTCTTGCATAGTTGCTCAAAGAACATGGTTCTTTAAGTACACAGGTAGTAGCCTGATCCTAACAAACCCTTTTCCAAAAAGCTAAAGCTTGATGATGATAGAAACCTCTAGGGGAGGTAGAACTTGTTTTGTTCCTCCGTTAGAGATTGATGGTCTCACCTTTCGATTAAAAAATGTTACTATCCTCAAAGATGTTACTACCATCAACTAGTTTATCTTGGATAAAATCCAGAGCATAGGATTCCTCAGTTATTGATTTTTTTCATTCATTATGTCTTTGTAGGTTGGCTTAGGTGGGGCATCCTTTTCCGTTACAGTAATGGTTGGATTTGGCGGTTCTGACGAAATTGGTGAATAGGGTCTCATGCTTTGGAGCGTATATCCTAACAATCAAATATTATCTTCTAATTTAAATTGCATGAACCGAAAAATTTATTTGATTGTGTGAAGTACCGCCGCATAGATTATCACAGAAAATATCAAACTTGTAGTTTACAAAAAAAATAGAACCCATAATTCTTTTTTATGGTAACAAGGAGTAAGTCGAGGGAAAATGAGTTAAAATATCTTTTAATATAAAATTTTATCTCTATATAATATTATGTAATAAATAGAACTCAATTCTCATTTAGGTGGTTTTTATTTCAAATCTGGTAAAAGATTTTTTCCGAAATTATTTTAGATTTGTAAATAAATCTAAAAAAATGTAGAATTTTATTTAATGAAAAGCTTTAGCCACACAAATATTTTGACATTTTAAAATTTTTTCAAAAATGTTGTTTGAATGTATTTAATTGAAATATAATTCAAAATTGATTAAGTTTTCGAGAAGCAGTTTCCACGCTTCTTTAATTTTTCTTCCTAGAACTAGAACTAGAGAACACCATAATTTTGTTTTTCTAATTCTACCTTTTTCTAACTGGGGTTTACATCTTAAATTCCCATCCTTTTGAATCTTTTGTCCTTTCACTTAAGCGCAATCCCGTCTTGTCGGTCCTTAATTGTCCACAGGACCGTCGGATATATATATATATATATCACGCAGGCAGGTCCATCCAAAAGCAACAATCTTTTCGCCATCTGCCGTTTCATTTCACAGGATTCGTCAAATTCTGGACCTTTCTTGATTAATACGGAGTCCCATTTTGAAGATCTGTTATTAGTATCTTGGTATATGGACTATGAACTCATAGACAGCAGCGGTAAGTCCCTGAATTTGCTCCATTTCTTGCCCTATTTCTCTAGGTTTAGGGTTTTGCCAATTTCCCTAAACCCCTTCAAACTTTCTCGAATTGCTCTCAGAATATTAATCCTTTCAAGTAATTCGAAGCTTCAAAGCCTTTTTCCAGAGTTATTTCTAGGGAGGAACAAAAGATTAATCATGTCCTCTTTCTATTTAAGAATTGTATTTTTAGGTTTCCCATAAAGTGTTTGTATTCTGTAAATTTGTTATAAACTCCGCTTAAAATTATGGACAAAGAAACTAGGGCATGGTCTGTGGTTGGTTTGTGGCTTTTCTCTTATGTTATAATCCTTTATGTTGTAACATATTTTTTTCCCTTTCCACTTTAGGCGTTTCGTATTTGGTTTTGGCTAGTATGAATGATTCGATGAAATTTCTTATTTTTGTCTGCTCGTTATGTTATGTCGCCATAACATACTATTCTTAGAGAGGTTATGTCTTTATATAATGGTGAAGACTGCCGATTGAGTGGAATGTTTTTGTTCTAAACTCAATACATGGCATCTATAGTTTGATACATTTAACTTGCTGAAAAGCAAACCTGTATCGTATCATTTTTTTTCTGGAAAAGTCAAGTCTTTAATTCTGTACTTTCCTCTTTCTTTTTCATTCCCTTATATAGTTTCCAAGCATGAGGTTAATGGTTAATCTTTGTGTGTCCTTTTCTATTTTTTTCTTTTGTTTCCTTTAAAGAGGTGAGGGAGGGGGGTGGGTGGGGTGGGGGCAAGGGGGGTTTAAATTTGAGAGTGCAAACTAATGGATTTTACAATATGCTCTCTTCACTAATGCTACTTTATCATCTTATTTTTCTTTAGATACTCATTGAGAGAATATTATTTTTGGTAATAAACAGACCTTTTTGTATACCAAATGGAGTTATGTACAGCTCACAAGAGCATCTCAAAAGAAAACTGGGCTTGGACATAGTCACAAGCTCCAGCAGCATCAGAAAAACAAACCGTACACTACCAGCACATAAACAGAACTATATGGCGATCAGGGATAAGAATTCACCTCAGCAATTCTTTGTCCAAGCCTTGGTAACATCATACCTCTTGCAACAGATTCCTGAATGATCAGCTTAGTGAGAACATTTGGAGGTCGACTCTTCCCTTGGAAAACTCTAGCGTTCCTCTCCTACCACAGTTAATGCACACACCCAGCTAGAATAATTCAAAACATTTGAGAGTTAGCACCTTTTCCATTCACACGTGATATCATCCAAGATACTTCTACACTCCATGCCATAGCTCCTCTAGTATAACCCTGACAAGATAAAAGTAATTCCCAAACAGCTACTAAAAAAGGACACATGAAGAAGCAATATTCCACAGATTCCTCAGCTGCATCACATAGAGTACAAACACTATTATCAGTATGGTGCCACTTCTTTAACCTATCCCTGGTATAAAGTTTACCATGCAGTGCCAGAAGATGGATGAAAATCCACTTAGGAACTCCAAAGTTATTGCAAGTCTCCTCCATGCTCCATAGGATGGTCACCTCTCAGCTTGTTGTAGACATGTTTAATGGAAAAAGATGTGGACTCTTGCACCAGTTGATAGTTAAATCTAAGAGTGGCCAGTGGGCCGGGCTCGGGTCTGGCGGGCCGGGTCTGGCGGGGTCGGGTCGGGGCGGGGTCGGGTCTGGCGGGCTCTGGCGGGGTCGGGTCTGGCGGGACTGGAGCAAGTCCCGTCCCGATCCCGATCCCGATCCTGTCGGGCTCGGGTCGGGGCGGGGTCGGGCTCGGGGCGGGATACAGCGGGTTTTCATTTTTTTTTTAAAAAAAAAAAAATAACATATGTATAAAAAAAACTCAAACAAAATAAGATAGTGTAATAAAAACATCCCAAGGCTGTTTTTGTGCCTCTTATATTATTTAATAGACATATGATATTTTTGTAATACAAATACAATTGTCTAAAATCTAAATTGCAACTTTGTGGTGTTGTCCAAAAGTTACAAATTACATAATAAAATATTAAAATTACAATTAAAAAAATTACATTCTCAAAAAAACCTGTTCTAATTGCTTGATGATTTCATGTGGTTCTTCGGTTGGAATTGGTATTTGTTGGTCAAATTGATCCACGTCGCTTCCACTACCTTCGGTTAAGATTTCGTTGTAGTTTTCATCATCTTCTTCGTTGATCTCCGGTTGACCGCCGCACCTTCTCCGCTCCGCTCGTATCCAATCTCCGAATAATACGCAATTTCCAAGTCGTCTCCGGCTAATGAGTGTCGTGGTCTCCTATTTGATATCGCTCGAGAAAAAGCGCTTTCGAGACGCGATTGACGACGCTTGAATGTTCAAAACATCTCGAGCCATCAATGAAAGTGTCGGAAAGGTCTTCTCATTCTCCCTCCAAAGTATTTCAAACAAGTCTTCATGTCCATCTTCATTGATAACTTCTTGATACGGTACGAATCTGTAAAACAAAAATATCCAACTCGCTAATTTGGTTAGTAGTAGAGGTACGACCGCACATTCTATTTACGAGGCTTTCAATACTAGCGCGAAACAACATGTCTTTTGTGAGGTTGTATTGAAGATGAAGAAGATGGTATGGAAGTCGGTAAGTTACTAGCATTTTCTTGTTGATAAAATCTATATATATTTTTGCATTGGTGTTCTACGCTAGACAATACTTCTTCTTTAGTTTGTTCAATAGGTGGTGGGTGATTTAGATTTTTGGGACTTGGAGGTGGTAGTACTTCTATACAATCGTAAATAGTTTCAATTAGTGATTTAGTACCGTCTATTTTAATAGTAGGATTTAATACTGAGAACCAATAATATAAATAGAGGGAATAGGAATAAAATATTTTTTTATTTTGAGAAACATTTTTTTAATAAATTTGCCTTATAATTTGGTTTTTCCATATATTCACTAAGTAATAAAAATATTAGAGTTATATAAAATAACATAGTTGAAATAGTAGGATAATATATACCGGAAAATTCTTTTGTTGCTTGAAAAAATTTCTCTAAAAATACAATAAGTTCGGAAATTTTTTCCCAATCACTATCTAAAATCATATCAGCTGGCTTTTTATTATGAGAGTTAAAAAATAAAGTTATAGGTAATTTATAGTCATAAGCAACAAGTAGTTGCTCGTATAAAGAATTCCACCTAGTGGATACTTCTTGTGGAATTTTTCTAAAAGGTAGTCCACAATCATGACAAATTTTTTTATATTCTTTTCTACGTTGTACTTTATTTCTTTTAAAAATAAAGTTTATAGCAAATTGTATTTTACTAAGAATGTCTTCAAAAAGTGATAGACCATCCTTTACAATTAAGTTATATATATGGCACGCACATTTTATATGAAAATGGTCTGGAAAAGACGGAGTTAAACTATTTTTTAAAATTGTAATTGCGTAATTGTTATTAGAAGCGTTATCTAATGTAATAGTCATAATTTTATCGGTTATTCCGTAATAATGACACACTTGATAAATATTTTACGCAATAAAAGTACCAAAGTGTGCCTATCATCTATATATCTATACGCTAAAATACATTTTTGCATAGACCATTTATAATCTATCCAATGACAAGTTACGAGTTAAATAATCATGGCCGTTAGTACTACGACCTATATCGACGTGATGGATACTTTGCCATTAAAATGATATAATGAAAAACGTAAATATTGTTGATATTCATGCGCGAATTTAAATACATCTCTTCTTAACGAGTTGATCTAGGAAAATCGTTAAAAGCGAGGATTATATATATCTCTAATGTAATGAATAAAACCGGGAGATGAAGGAAATGAAAAAGGCAAACCCTCCACAAAGACAACTAATTTTGATATTGCTTCCCTATTTCTTTGTTTATTGTATTTAGAGCCTACAATTCCCCCGTCATAGCGTTAATTTGACCCTGTACTTGGTCCGGGACAGTATCAGTATGTGAATCTTGTCCCGATGGAGCGGGCGTTTGCACACCCGATTTTGAAGCCTGGTATTGGGCAACCTAGCTAGATGAGCACTTACTACGTGTCTAATTAAACCCCCCGTCCCACCGTGACCTTTTCCAGTTTTAAATTTTAAACATTTTTACAAATTTTACATATGGCTACTTGATTCTCTACGTCCCTATCAAAAAATGTCCATGCATCGATTTTAATGGTCGTTTTCTTGGACCTCGTCTCATACTAGGGGGAATAGGAGGTATTTCGGTTGAAGGTGCACTAGTGGGTGTGTTGTCATCAACATTAGTGGGTATATCATCTAGATCATCGTCTAAATTAAAGTCTTCTTGAGTTCCAGAAAATAGCTCCTGGTCTAAATCTAATGGTATTGTAGGAAAATGTTGAGTATCAACAAAATCATCATGTGTAGGAATAAGATGACTAGAAGAAGTACCCTTGCCCTGGTTGCCCCTACTAGAAGAAGCAGCCTTACCCTTACCCTTAAACATACCTTTTAATCCTTCCATTTTAATTATGATAATAAATAAATAATTAAAGACAATAAAATTAAGTGATCTAAACTAAATAAACAGACAATAATAATTTAATGAAGGAACGAATGTACCAAGCGCCGACGTAACGTCGACGTGTAATCGAGAGGTTGAAAATTGAAACTTTGCTCGATGGAAGATCCTCAAGTTAGTTGCCAACTTCACTCCCAATTCCCAAATGAATAAATAAAATTGAATATTTAGCAAACAATGTAGACTTGTAGAGATATATATTGAGAAATTAGAGAGATTGTAGGAAGATTTGTGAGAAAGATGAAGAGAAAATGAGTTATTTATAGTTGAAAAATTAGGTTAAAGTGTAAATATAATAACTTATGGGTTAAAAATAAATATTAAGGGGTAGGGGGGGGCTAAAATGGCCGTTGGCCAACGGCCATAATCTAAAATGGCCGTTGGTGCAACGGCCATTTTTGCAAAGGGGCAGGGTCGGGGTCGGGTAGGGGCGGGCTCGGGTCTCGCGGGACGAGACATCGTCCCGTCCCGAGTTCGAGTCCCGCCCCCGTAATTTTTTTTTTTTTGGCGGGGTCGGGGCGGGCTCGGGTCGGGGTCGGGCTGTCCCGGCCCACTGGCCAGCCCTAGTTAAATCCAGCTTCCTCAAGAGTCTTTGCAGCTTTAAATATCTTTTTCAACATCCATGAAGCTTGGTCAGGTAGAAAATTTCAGACTTATGCAGATTGTTTACGATCATTCATTTCGTCTGTGGAGAAAAGGGTTTTAATCTCAATTACTTGGAGAGAATAAGGCTATTTGTTCTTGCTTTCATTTTCTTTCCTCATCTCGAGTCTAGATTTAAGTAGCGTTAGTAAAAGCCATCATTTCATCACTTTGCGAAGGGAGGGGTTATCTTCAAACCACGATGCACAAAGTGGTCCCGACAAGATCGGTCTTTTGAAGCTCAACTTTTAGGGGTTGGCTTAATATCTGCATTATTGTATATTGGATGCCAAAACTAATAAATTTAGTTGAAATTGATTATTATATTACTAAATCCTTATATGTGATATTTTTAACAACATACCCTGTCTAGTCCCACAAGTGGGATCTGGGGACAGTATGATGTATGTAGACCTTACCCCTACCTTTGTGGGGTAGAAAAGTTGTTTTCGATAGACCCTCGTCTCGAAATAAAGACAATGATGTGAAGCATGGGATCAAGAAAATATGACAACAAGATAAAAAGCAGATGAGGCAACATATAGTAATACACATTGAAGAAAAGAAAATACGCGGTTACTAACTAATACTACTAATAAGGAGACCACTCATCTACCTACTAACCTTCTAGCCTAATCCTCGACCGCCACACCGTTCTATCTAGGGTCATGTCCTCAGTATGGTTGATATTTTTAATTTGCCATAAATTGTGCGATTCACTTTTCGCCTTTTGCTTTAAGTCCCATGAACCTTGTCATTTGGCGTTTGCTTTTGAAAACATTGGATTTAAGGAAATATGTAATAAATGTTGTCTAGGACTTGAGCAGGGTTTACCTCTCCTGTGTTGTTTGGGGGCTATTACATTAGAGCGGGTTTATCAAATGCGCACCTGAAAAGAGCTGTGGGTTCCCTTGTCATAAAAAATGTTGTCTAAGATTGCCCACCCATTTTTTGTTCTTGAAATGATCACAAGCTCAAATCTCCTTGCTTATATAGTAGCTAACTCACGAAAATTTAGGGAACATTGTGGATGGGTTTGGGCGGAGGGGGTTGATTAGAAAGCTTGTGGACTAAATCTGATGCTTTCTTGCTTAGTATTTTTTCACCGATCATGTTGTGGTCGGTGTAGCAATGGAGGTTGGAAGCTTTGTGTTTTGTAGTTTTGTCACACCTTAAAAAATATAGGAAGACTTGATGAAGATAGTAAAGGGAAATAAATCTTATTGTTAATATCAAAATTAGAAAGTTGAGAAGACACAAAATGTAAACTGACTTGCGGATGGGGAAACTTGTGACTTATCTTAGAGCCTGTTTGACCAAAAGCATTTTTTTCCCGGGAATTTGAGGTGTTTGGCCAACAACTAAAAGTGTTTTTATGTAGACGCAAAAGCAGTTTTTATGCGATGGGGGAGAAGCTAAAATTTCTGCTTCTTAAAAAAAGCAGTTTTTCAAGACAAAAATCTACCTACCATGAATACACACTTACCAAGTATATCCCTCATTATACATTAATTTCTAGTTATACATATTTACGTGTAGCAAGTCATTTTGATTCTTAATGAGATCTCACTCATACATTGAAATATTTCGAATAAAATTACTGTTATTTCATATTCTTGTTATAATTATCAAGTTGTATTTTTATATTTTTTGAATTTTATACTGCAGATATAATTCGTTTCTTATAAAAAAAAGATGTTTATTTTTCTTTTGATCTTCAAGCAGCCTTATTACTCCTTTTATACTTAAAAATGACATTGTTATTTTATTACATGTTATTTTGGTTGATGTTTTTTATTATATTTAAATCATCATGTTGATATTGTACTATTATTTAATATTTTCTTTGATTTATCTATGTATTATATTGATTGAATATTTTAATATGTACTTAATTTTAATTAAATAAAATCAAAAACTTAATTAAAGTCTTTCATAATAGATATTTAAAACAATTTCTCTGTATAAAATAATCTTAATAGTAAACGTTCATTGATACTTGCCCTTTTTCATAATTAACACTAAAAAGCACTTTTTAAAAAGATTACAAACACAACCGGCTTATCAAAAGCACTCAAAAGCATTTTTTAAATGAATTTACAAACACATATTGTTTCTCACCAAAAGTACTTTTTGAAAATCACTATTAAAAAAAGCACTTCTCAAAATAAGCCGTTGTTAGCCGCTTGGCCAAACAAGCTCTTGTTATATGAGTAAATTAGTTGTCCATGTACTCTAGTTTTGTTTGGTGATTAATCTTTTCAACCCTAGACTTTTTACTGTTTTCTCTCTTGTATATGATTATGATTACAATATCATTTGGAGTTCCCTTCTATGTTTCAAACGTGTCTTTCCAATAATTAAGTGATCGACTATTTGACCAACTTTTTTCCGTTGTGACGTGCAATAAAAGACAACTCGATTGCTCTTTAATGTCTTTTGTAATCTTGTTGCATTCTTACAGAAGAATGAGTTGTATATTGTGTATGCTTATTATGTTGCTTACAGTGTCTGCCTGGGCCAATCAAAATATGCACTATAAGCATCTCGGATATAAATCTTGGTGAGGTTTGTAACCAACTCTTTGCATTGCACACATCTAAATTTTCTCTGTCCCTCCACCCCTCCCTGGATGAAGGTGGTTGTTGATTTCTCTTGCAGTAATAGGCTCAATTCGCCATGTAGATATCACTAAAGTAAATAGTGCAGCTAGCATTTGTTTAGGTAACGTCTTACCATAAAGACATATTAAGCATCTGGTTAGGTAATGTTTCACCATAAAAACATAATGTCAACCAACCTTTTTACTGTGCTATTGTACTGTGAATGTGGAAAAGGGCTGCTAAGAATTTTTTCTAAATAAATTTTTTTACAAGATTCTTTTTTTTTGTTTAATAAAAGCTACCTCCAGTTCAATGGTGTTTTCCCTTGTTTTGCAATTAATGTAGGTACTGATGATGATCTGCCTCGATCACAATATAATCGAGCCCCTGCAGGAAGCATTATAGGTGGAAACGGGAGGTCTAGTATAAGTTCAGCCCCATACCAAAGGATGTATGTTGATATGGAAGTCCAAATTCACAACCTTGAGCAGGAAGCATATGGTGCAATCCTTCGAGCTTTCAAAGCACAATCTGATGCTCTTACATGGGTATAAGACGTTTCCATTCAGTGTTTTGGCTGTCAATAACATTCTTTTGAGTAGGCACTATGCTTTACCAAATCCATAATATTCAGGAAAAGGAAAGCTTGATAACAGAACTTAGGAAAGAGCTGAGAGTATCAGACGATGAGCACAGAGACCTACTAACCAAGGTCAATGCAGATAACCTCATTCATAGGATCAGGGAATGGAGAAAGACTATAGGAAACCAACCTGGTCATGACCAACGCCCTAGTCCAACAGTTTCTGGATCAAGAAAGAGGCCAAAAATGTCACAATCTGTGATAATGCCACTTGGTGCCCCGTCGGAGTCATTGCACCATCAGACAATTGCAGCAAGCACGCAACCTACAACTCCAGGTGCAAAATGGGGAACAGCACCAGGAAATGGAGGATTGAGGTCTAGACCTGTATGTTTTCTTGATACCTAATGATCTATCTTCCTATAGTAAAAGGTATAGATATCACTGTATCTTTTAACTTGTTATGCATTCTATCTTTTCAATAGGGCCAGCCAGTGTTCTCTTCAAAGCCCGTTCATTATCAGCAGGCTGGTCCTGGCTCTTCAAGTGCTCTTCATTCTGGTGAACTTGCTGAAAGACCGCGTGACCCCTTGATTGGGAGAAGAGTGATGACTAGGTGGCCAGATGACAACAACTTCTACGAGGCCATTATAACTGACTACAATGCTGTCGATGTATGTTCTGGATTTTATTAGTATGTTGGGCGTTATTCAATGTGCATAAATGGGGAAATGGTGCATTATCTGTCACCATACTGATGTGAAAAATGGTCAGCAGAAAGTATCATGCTTTCAGAGTGTTGCTAGCTGCCAATATAGTTCTCTTTGCCTGCCAAAATTGTCTTTTTTTTGGGGGGGGGGGGGGGGAGGATAGTTTAAGGCTGCAGTCAGTCATAACGAGAGAGATGAATTACCTATTCTTGCAGCCTCAGGATTTAGAGGAAGGGAGTGAGAGTGAGAGGCAATGAATTCTCGAGATTCTTCTGTGTGCCATTTTTTTTTATTTAGAATGTCTTATCGTTCCTTGCTGGTAAAGTTGCTGCCATGGGGCCATGATGTAATGGGTTCAAGCCGTGTAAACAGCCTTTTGCAAAAATGCAAGGTAAGGCTGCGTACAACAGACCATTGTGGTTCGGCCCTTCCCCGGACCCCGCGCATAGCGGGAGCTTAGTGCACCGGGCTGCCCCTTTATCATTCCTTCTCAATTTGGTTCTTCTAAATAGAACTTTTCACACTTTAGATTTCCTGCTATTGCCTTAACCCTTCTATTTTGGGTGTGGGGGTTGAGGGCAGGACTTGTTGGCAAGTTTGTTCTTGAAACCTGCCAATGTTGCTTTTAGCTTTTAATATTCCTCTTAAATCAGAAGTTGCTTTAATTGCTGGTTGTTTTAAAACTAATATAGTAGTGGGTCGACAAGCTGAATATTTCTATGGATATGATGTTCCATGAACTAAATACAAGATATTTATACTTTTAGATTACTCTTCTTACTTGCATTTTCTTTGTTTAGGGTCGGCATGCTTTGGTGTATGATATCAATACACCAAATGAAACTTGGGAATGGGTTGATCTCAAAGAGGTATTCTCTTTTGTTATTCAATGCACATTCCTGCTTCATCTGTGGTACATTTGAATTTGGTGCTTTTTTTTATAAAGTAATAATCCCTCGATTTTTATTTGTGTCTTCCCTTTTTAGTCTGTTTCAAAACAATGTCTCATTCCAACATTCTTCATGGTTTGTTTAAGACCACAAGATTAAAAGGACATTTTGGTACATTACACATATCTTTAGTTTAAGACCACATGATTCAAAAAGCTTATTTTCTTAAATGATGTGCCTAGTCAAATTAAGACACTTAAATTGGAACAGGAGCTGCAAGATTTTATTAAATGTTTGGGTAAAAACAGCATGTATACATGTGGTATACCAAAAAAGAGAACCTACAAGAAGATATGGTTTTCCCTAAAAGTTACCCAATCTTTTATACAAAGAGGAATGGTACACCAAAAGGAAGGGGGGGGGGGGGAGGGGGGAGGTAAGAGGCAATTACTCAACTGTGTAAAATTACTCTCTACCCCATTTTAAAAGCTCTTATATTTCTTTTCTTCCAAACCACCCGCATCAGTGCTAGTGGAGCTACCTTCGACGCCCAATGTCTACTCCTACAGTTCCATACAACAACATACCCAGTGAAGTCCCACAACGTGGGGGTCTAGGGAGGGTAGAGTGTACGCAGACCTTACTTCTACCTTGGTAAGTAGTGAGGTTGTTTCTGAAAGACCCTCGGCTCAAGAAAAAGCATAAGCACAAGCAAATCAAGAGAAACGGTCAGAGAACAAGAAATTTAGAGCAATATGAAAATGAGAGTAACAAAAGCGAATAAGCCATGATAAAGCATTCTGAAAAAAAGTAGTAGTAACTAACACAGGTAAATAAGATAAACAAAGTACACGAAAGAACATACATCAGCAAAAATCAAAGGACAGAGGACTATAAAACAATACTGTGCCTACTAGTATGATAGGCTAAGCAGGGCTATAATAATAACACTACAACTACCAGTATGTAAGCGTAAGTAGGACTACGCTCAACTATCTACTATCCTTCTACCATAAACTGTGTCCTCCACAACCTCATATCTAAGGTCATGTCCTCAATAAGTTGCACTTGCGCCATATCCTGTCTAATCACCTCTCTCCAATACTTCGGTCTACCTCTACCCTTTCTGAACCCGTCCATAGCCAACCTCTCACACCTCCGCACTGGGGCGTCTGTGCCTCTCCTCTGCACATGCTTGAACCATCTCAACATCGCTTCACGCATCTTATCCTCCACCGAGACAACTCCCATTTTGTCCCGGATATCATTTCTAATCATATCCCTCTTTGTATGCCCACACATCCATCTCAACATCCTCATCTCCGCAACTTTCATCTTCTAGATGTGCGAAGTCTTGACTGGCCAGTACTCTGCTCCATACAACATAGTCGTTCTAACCACCGCCCTATAGAACTTGTCTTTAAGTTTAGGTGGCACCTTTTTATCGCACAAGACTCCATATGCGAGCCTCCATTTCATCCACCAATTTCATCTGCCCTGCACCAATACGATGTGTGAGATCGTCATCAATCTCTTCATTCCCTTGGATAATAGACTCGAGATACTTGAAGCTTTCTTTTTTTGGAATGACCTAAGTACCAAGCCTCACTTTCACGCTTGTCTTATGGTCGGTCCCGTTACTGAACATGCACTCCAAATATTCTGTGTTAGTCTTACTCAGCCTGAACCCTTTAGACTCCAGTCTGTCTCCCAACCTCCAGCTTAGCGTTCACTCCGCTGTGAGTCTCATCAATCAGGACATGTCATATGTGAATAACATACATCATGGTACCTCTCCTTGAATTTGTTGCATCAGTACATCCATTACCAAGGCAAATAAGAATGGGATATGAGTTGATCCCTGGTGCAGCCTCATCATCACCGGAAAGTGCTCCGAGTCTCTTTCTACTGTCCGTATCTTGGTCTTGGCTCTATCATACATATCTTTGATCGCCCTAGTGTATGCCACAAGTACACCTCTAACCTCCAAACATCATCATAGAATCTCCGTAGGGACTTTGTCGTATGCCTTCTCGAGGTCGATGAAAATCATATGTAAATCCCTCTTTCTCTCCCTATACTGCTTCATCAACCTCCTAATAAGATGAATGACTTCTATAGTCGAATTTCCCGGCATGAATCCAAACTGGTTTTCGAAAATAGACACGCCGCTTCTCACCCTCATATTCGTGACACTTTCCCAAACTTTCATAGTGTGGCTTAGCAGCTTAATATCCCTATAGTTGTTGCAACTCTGGATGTTACCTTTGTTCTTGTACAAATGAATCATTGTACTCCACCTCTATTCTTCGGACATTCTTGCAGTCTTAAAATGACATTAAACAACACACCCTGTCTGCGCTCTTCCAAAATTCAACTGGAATCTCATCATACCCGGTCGCTCATCCCCTGCGCATCCTGCGAACATCACCTTTAACCTCAACCTTAATACCTCTACAATATCCAAAATTCCGGTACCTTCCGGATTGCTCCAGATCTCTCAGCAATGTATTTATCTCCTTCGTTCGAGTTTATGGAAGTAAGACTGCCACCTCCGTCTAATACGCGCGTCCTCTACGAGGACGGCCTTGATGCACCTCACGTGATCCAAGTCACGTGTCCTCATCTCCTTCACCTTGGCTAGTCTGTATAACTTCTTATCCTCGTCTTTTTTCTCTAAATCCATGTACATGCATTCAAAAGCCGCCATTTTCGCTGCCGTAACCGCTAGTTTTGCTCCTTCCTCGCCATCTTATATAAATCCCTATTCGTCCACTTCTCCATCTCATTCTTGCTTTCTACCAATTTCGCATACACAACTTTCTTTGCTTTCACCTTCTCTTGAACTTTACCATTTCACCACCAGTCCCCTCAATGCCCACCACGGCTACCCCGTGAGACCCTTAGCACTTCTCTAGCAACCTCCCGAATGCAACTGGTCGTCCTGTCCCACATACTGGTCGCATCCCCACTACTCCCCTAAGCCCCCTGGCCATCAACCTCTCCCCCATCTCCTTTGCACTAGCCATGGTCAAACTCTCCCATTTGATTCTTAGCCTGTCATCCACAACCCTCCTACCGTTCCATATGAACAACAATTCTTTCACAGTGCCAGACATCACATAATGCATTCCAAACGAACTAAAGATGGCCTACCATAACCGAGAAGCCACTGGCAATGTAAAAAGAGATGACTCATGTCTTCACTTGCGTCCTAACACATAAAACATGAACTAACATACGTAGTCTTCCTCTTTCTCAAGTTTTTAGCCGTTAGGATCACACTTTTATCTACAAGCCAAGCGGAGAAACATACCTTCCATGGTACTTTATGGTACTTTTTCATGCCAAACGGAGAAACACATCCCTCTTGGTACTTTTGGAATCCATACTGAAAGATGTAAGCCTGATCAAGAGCTTCTCATACTACAAGGCCGTTAGGATCACACTTTTTGTTACAAGCCAAGCGGAGAAACATACCTTCCGTGGTACTTTTTCGTGCCAAACGGAGAAACACACCCCTCGTGGTACTTTTGGAATCCATACTGAAAGATGTAAGCCTGATCAAGAGCTTCTCATACTACGACTTAACAGAAGAGACTCTATTGTTCCTTGCCCCTCACCTCCATACATCAGGACCTTCTTGTGGTGTGTTTTGTTTGTGAAGCATTTTAGTTGGGCTTTGGAGCTCATTCACCTCTCAATATTTGGAAATTCCTTTCTCCATCTTGTAGTCTTTGAATTGTTGGGCTGTATTCTCCTTCTGGCATGGCATGAGATTCTCTTCATGTTAGGAGAAGTAAGTCTTAAATATTGTTCCCGTTGTCTCCAGCACTACCTATGTCCAAAAAACATATCCCTCTCCCAACTCCTACCCTGAATGATATGTTCCGCTAAACCCTACCCATCCTTCGAAAATATTTCTCCAACACAAAAGAACATTATTTGTTCTCCCACCCACTTCCAAGACCTTGTGTTTTCTGCTATCACCTCCCTCCAAAAGATTGTTCCTCTATACCAAACCTCCATAGTCATTTCCCAAGAGAAGCCTTATTAAACACCTTTAGGGGTTGTTTGGTTGGTGCCATAAATAAAATCTTGGGATAAAATGCGAATTATTTTATCACGTGTTTGATTATGGGTATTAATTAGTCTCGGGAATCATTTTGTACTTTAATGGTGGAATTAGCTATCCCATGGGTTGGGAATCCTTGTCTATCCCATCATGGTAACCAAACGACCCCTTAGATCTTTAATCCTCTAGGTCACCCCAAGATTTAGGAGACGTCACAGTTCCCCACTGTACTAAATGGAACTTCCTTGCCCCGTTTGTTGCATCCCATAGAAAACTCCTTTGGAGTCTTTCCAACTTTTGCGTGACACTTGTTTGTTCATGAGGCAAGGACATGTAGTAGGTAGGGATGCTCGATATGCTCTTAATCTACACTTCCTTTCCTCCTTTAGACATATATTTCTTCTGCCATCCTAAAACCTCCTGAAAAACCTCTTCTCAACCCTCTGAATCACCGGATTTTATCCCGCATATTCTTATTTGAAGCTCCTAGTGGCAATACAAAATTAGGTGGGAGGAAGAGCCCCAACCTTGCAATTCAATATGATCTCACATTTTCTGAGGTTGATCTTAAGACCTGACAACACTTCAAACCATGTAACTGCACGTCCCAGATATTTCAACTTGGTACTATCTGCATCGCAAAAGATCATGATATCATCTACATATAATAAATATAGATATGAGACCCGCACGGAACCATGTTCTTCCACTCTGCACTAAAACCCCTCAAATAATCATTGGCTACGACCTTATTCTTCATCTTGCTCAATGCCTCCATAACTAGAATAAACAACATGGGAAATAGTGGTTCTCCCTGTCGTGGGTTACTTCGAGCTGCCGGAAAAATCACAAATATTACCCTTCATAAGAACCGAGTACCTAACAACAAATATGCAACACTTGATCCACTTCCTCAATCTAACACTAAAACCCATCTTCAACATTACGAAATCCCGAAACTCTAGTTTACGTGATCATATTGAATTTGCACAAAACACCTTGTGCTCCTTGCTTTCTTCTAGAGTCTATAACTTCATTTGCCACCAAAGTTAGTCTAGTATTTGTCTACCGTCCACAAAAGCATTTTGCAAAGCAGACACTGTCTCCTCCGAGATCTCCTTTGGTATATTGGAAAACACCGTAGAAATAATCTTACAAATGTTTAATAGTTTTATATTCTTTGATGCTTGTTGCTCCTTCCTTTTCCGGAATAATGACAATGATATGCACAGAGGCTTTTTTTTTTTAATATCACATTCTCCCCTCATGAAATTACTCCATGGTCTCCATCACCTCAGCTTTTACTGTGCTCCAACATTACTGGAAGAATGCCAAAGATAAACCACCTGGTCCCAGGCTTTATCTCCCGCGCAACACTCCACCACCTTCCTCACCTTTGTATTCGGTGCTTGGCAGGGTCATTGTCTTTTATTTTTGTGATCTGAATATTGTGCAAATAATTTTGTATTTTTTGGGTGGGAAATTGGTCAAATTATTGCATGAATGTCAATCTGTAATTTTGGATGAAAAAATGATTTCCTATGTCTTTCCTTTTTATTTTATAACTTGTGAAGTCAACTATGTATCATTATTATCTTCTACAAGATAATGATTCTAATCAGTGAATTGACTACGGGCCATAAAATCTCCGACGAAGCTTAGTGGCCTTGCAACCTTGTATACACGGTGCCATTTGTGGGATCTTTTGAGATGTTTGCTTACATTCCCCACTTTTAGCCCTCTGTTGGATAAATTTGTATGTATTTCTGCATCGTAATTGCACTAATGCATTTCTAGCTATATCAGGACCATTACATGTTTTTATGATTCTTCATTTCCCTTATGGTGGCTATAAAATCTGGAATCTTTTCTGCTTCAGACTTGCTGCGACAATATATTTCTTGATTATGAGCACCCGAAGGACATTGTACCTTCCCAAAGAAAAGAGTTCTGAAAGACATCGACACAATAATGATGCATTTTGAACCTGGGACATTAGGAAATACATTAGTGAAATCACTTTGTTATTTCCTTAAAATGCAGATTCGCTCCGTCGATATTCGATGGATAGGTGATGATCCTGGAATATCTCGAGTAGGCGGAGGTGGTGGGCCAGGCTATGGAGTTAATACTCCAAGTGCTGGAAGAGGGAGGAGATTTGCTAGGCAACAATTTGAAAATGATGTTCATGCATCAGAGAATAGAATCATACAGAAGACATCAGATGAAATTGAGATACTGCACACAGAAACACTGTTAAAGAAGGTATAATAATACCGTGTGGATCTTTGTCAACTAAATTACTCATACATAACAAATACACAATACATCACTTCTAAGTCGTTTTATTTTTGCCTTGCCGACCTATCAGGTTGCAAAGGTTATTGATGCAAGTCACCCTGATCTGGTTGAGCTTGAAAGGGCAAAGAAAATGCTCAAGGTAGAACAAGTTCAACGGTTGCTTTAGCTATATTTGTTTCTTCTGACGGCTGAAACCTGATTATATTACAGGAACATGAACAAGCTTTAATTGATGTGATTGCCAAGCTTGCGGATGTTTGTGACAGTGGAAGTGGTATGAAATAATTACAGTTTAGGTTATTCTTTTAAAATTGGTGCAACTTATCCAGAATTTGTGTTTTGAATTGATCTGAGTTTTGCTTGATTGCTTTTTGTCCTAGTAGGTTCTGTGTTAGAGAGCTTCTTCTCTACTGCCATTTTAAGGGAAAATTCCTTAAAAACAAGCTAGACACTTTTCAGTTTCTGCAATGAAGAAAAGTTGTAAAGCTTTTGCCAAAGAAAGAAAAAAAAAAGAAACTACTCAAGATGTGGTTCAGTTTTTGCAAAAAATTGGGAAACTTTTAATTAGTGATTTGGTTGAGAAAAAGCTTTTGCAAAAGTTTGAGAACATTTTTTGAAGACATGCTAATGATCATTTGTATACTTTTTTTAATCCAAAAAAAATATGTATACTTTCTGTTCCAACAATGTCCCAAATTGGATTTTCAGAAAAGCCCATCCGGGCATAATTCATTTAAAAAAAATTGGATTTTCAGAAGTTTGGGTTCGTTTTCTACAACTTACTGCTTCTAAAAGATTTAAGTGAATTCTTCGGTCAATTGAGCAAGTTTACCCATTTACCTCAATGAAACTCAATTTAGCTTCTGCGACAGTGATGACTAAAGAAATGGATCGAAATGTCCTGATTTAATTCATTGTAAGAATTATTATTAGTCTAGCAAACATGCATTTATTGTTGTGATCTTAAAAACCCATGGTCAACAGAAGTCTTTAAGTCATCAGTCTCCCATCAGTCCATCATATTTGCATAGTAGTGAATCCAGTTAGCAGATTTGTGTAAATGTTGGAAAATGCAACAGTGGAGATTGTGTTCTTTGATTGACCCTCATTTTGACCACGGTTGAATGCAATACCAAAATATTTGCTTGATTTTGAGAAACATATACATTTATCTTCTGTTCTTTTTTCAGTTATAATAATTTATATGATTAGGTGGGGAGCAGCCGTTCTTCTGTAAAAATAATCTGCTCGGGAGCAATCATGATGGTGTGGATATGGAGCCTGAGATGAGGGCAGGAGGTCAAGGCGCACTGGAAAATCACCCAGACGAGGATGTCATCGTTATTTAGTTTCTTCCTTTCTCGTAAACATTTGTAGGCAATCCATTTTGTCTATTTTAGGATTATGGAGCTGAGCTGCTAAACGTCGTATTTCAGCCGAATGGATTGCAGTGCCAAGTTAGCTGTCACGTTTGTTAATCCTGTAAGACAATGTAGAGATCTCTTTGTATGTGTATTGTTTCAATTACTTTTTAGTTGTGCTGCTACCCCCTCTCCTCCCCCCCCCCCACCAACCGCTGAATAAAGCTGCTTCAGTTTGTTTTCCTTTCCCAAATACTTCTTTTTTATTCTTAGTTTGGGCTGCATTATTTACCAGATAGCTATCATCTATCACTAACATGAGTACCGAATACTCTACTCATCAAAGGTTTGACAAATGAAAGAAAGCACCTAGGTTTTATCTCTATGATAGGAAATTAAGTCTCACGTATTCATACATTTCATGGACCATTAGATTATGGGTGTGTTCGGTATGGAGGAAAACAAAATTCATAAAAAATGAGGAAAATAACTTTGCTAATGGAGGTAGGGAAAATAAGTTAACAAGTGACATTTTATATTAATTGTCTCCTCCCAATTTCGAACTCATTTCATCCCCACCCACCCCTCCACCACCACTCCACCCCCACCACCTACGCCTCCATAACTCCACTAGCGTTTTATTAAATGCTAATCAAGGTTAACAATTCTTTGCAGTTATGCATTTTTTTTTGCTTTTCTTGCTGTTTTAAAATAACTTTTTTTTCCTAACAAGTTATGGGGTTGCAGAAATATTAATATTGTATTAGTTGGACGGCAGTGATAACATTAGGTGCTGCATATATCATACCACCAAAGTGGAAAGCTCCTATCTTCAAAGTTGGATCTGTTTTGCCTCAGCTGTAAATTAAAATGTAATAAAATATAAAACATCTAATATAATAAAAATTAAATAGTAATATTATCATTACATGAAGGCTTAATCATGTTCAGGAGCATTAAGTTATTTTTTGCATTGAATGAAATTCTAATTAAAAAGGATGTGAATAAGAAGCTCATCAGTCCTATTTTAATGCTCCACATTCACTTGCCTAAAGGTGTGAATTTAATTCCTAATCTATATATATAATATAAAGTTAGGTACAAATAAGGTGATGTGACACCTCTTTATAAATATAAATATAAAGTTAGATACAGATAAGTTGATGTGACACATCTTTATAAATATAAAGTTAGGTACAGATAAGGTGATGTGACACCTTTCAGTAATAGTATTCATCATTTTTTTTTATACTATTCTCCTTCAATCTCTTTAATACAATGGAGTAATAAATGGGAAAAAGTCGGCTCCATTTTGCCTAAAAAACCCAGCCAATAAAGGCTATTAGTATCCGTTTTCTTAAACAGAAGCCCACGTACTACTATAGCACTTGATACGATTTACATCTTTCTATCTTCTAAATTTGCCTTTTGTCACCTTTTGTTTGCTTTTAATTTTTTACCTCCATAACTCACCTATTTAATTTCTACTCTTAATACTTAATAGTAATATTTATATGCTTTTCAAGTTTATATTTATATGTTTTTGAAGTTCATATTTATAACCGTCAATTATTTAATTTAAAATTTAAGATACCTTATGGTATTCTTTCATTTGTATCTATATAAATTCATATTTTTTGTTTCATGAGACTTTACAAAAGGTTATCCTCCATTTTCAGTCAATATTCATTCTTTTGTTTGACTTGAAGAAGAAAAAGGCTCTTGATTGGTGATAGGCTTGGGGAGTGGATGTCGACAAGAGCTTGAAAAATTATGTATTGATTCCGTATTTTTTTCTTCTATTTTCTAACGATTAAGGTCGTAATGATACGTGTATTGTATTATTTTTTTTCTAGGTATCTCCATGATGCCTCTTAATTTTAATTTTTATATGAATTTATGATTGTTGTAAGTATAATTTCTTTTAGTTTAAATTAGTAACTTATGTTGGAAGTCTTCTAACTACTAACCAAATTTCAAAATAAATAATTAATTGTTTAAAAGCTAGACATAGAATGAGTGACGTGATACCTCTCTATGACTAACGTTCTCATTTATCTTTTTTTCCTCATTTTTTTGACTTTTTTATCTTATTTTTCCACTCATTCTTTTTACTCAGTTTATGTTAGAAATCCAAAGACATGTTGGAAAAAGAAAAAGAAGCCCAAAAGCCATTATTAAAGAAAAAAACGCTACTTGAACCCTATTAAAGAAACAACCTTCTCTTCCATTAGAAATCCAATGCCTCTATAAGAAACAATTGTAGGGAAGTTGTTCCGGTAAAAGCCTGCGAGTCATCGATAAAATTGTATAATTATTTTTTTTGACTATTGTAGCCGTCTTCATGTCAACAACTTTTTACCTTTTTCATTTTCCCATTTCATGCAATAGTTCTTTTACAATAAACTTTCTTTCATTCACTGAGAAAGCTAAAACTATGGGAAAAGAAAAATTCAGGGAATCTACTGCCGCCAGTTCTCCACTCCGAGGAAATGCGTATGCCCTTAGGACTCTTGTAGTTGTTGCCTTTCGTCTTTGTTAATTCTCAGAAAAATATTTTAATTTGTGATTTACTTTATTCTTTCTAATCCAATACCTGAGCAGTCAATTCAAATCCAACTTTCTGCTGGTAATGTTTTTTCCTTTTCTTGTTTTCTCTTAGTTGGAATTAATTTTCCTTTCCGTTGATCTTTAGTTATTTTCTATATTGTTCAATAGGATTTAATTTTGTATGATGTTATTTCTTGTGAATTTATGTTTTCGGTAGTCCTCGACAGACCCTTTAAGTTTTCGATATATTCTACTTAGACCCTCCGATTGAGGCCCTCATCATCTGAATCCTTCAAATATTTTTAACTTTGCGCTTGGGCACATCGGGCCAGCTTGGCACATAATAATTTGTGCATGTTGTTACGCGCTGTCAGCGTGTATAAGCTGACCAATTAAAAGTTGCCACATAATTTACTATGCCACATACGCATGGGTTAACCCATTTAACCCGATCTACCCATTTAACACACCCATTTACTATATCCCACACTCGATCGTATACTCAAAACCCATTTCTCAACCTCACCCACACTATAACTCTAATCGCCAGTGAAATTCAGGTGAATCTCAAACCGTTCCCCTAAATAATCAATACTCAACCTAAGTTTTGTAAGAACAACAAGTGCAGAAAATGGGAAGTAAGTAAATATTATAATTGCTAGAAAGGATAAACCGCTAAAGATTACTAAGTTCACAATGAGAAACTTATAATCTTTTGCTCACAAAACTGGAAATAAGAATAAATATAAACTCTTGTGACTTGGCTGGGTCGAGTGATGACACTCTGTCTTTAAGACAAGATTGTCCCGTATATATCATTTTACGTTAGTGGGCAATAGTCTCCCAAGATAAAACAACAACTAACAAATGAGCAAAGGAAACTCAAGTGTTTCTTGTGAAGAACTTGAATATAGAAAGAGTGCTAGAGAAGAAGAAGTTTTTTGAAAATTCTGGTTTGATTTTCTCTCAAGTGTGTTAACAATTGAGCCAAAAATATGAATTTATAGTGTAACAATTGTCTCTTCAAGTGCCAAGTAATGGCATTGAATCACCCATGTAATGGCAATGAATTGCCCAAGTAATGGCACCCATTTTTTAGCCCAAATAATGGTTGATTAATGCTAGAATGAATGCCATTGAGGGCAGCCCAAAAGTCTCCAAAAAATCAGATTTTTGTCTAAGACTTTCTGCCAGGGAAGCGCCGCGGCCCTTTCCGACCCATTCCATCTTTACATTATGCACACTTCTTCCTTCGTTTACCAACGTGGAACACTTGTCATTCGGCCAATGACCGTCCATCATTCTATGTCTCAAACATTTACTTATGTACCAATATCTCTTTCACTAACGGCATTTACGATACTTGGCACTACGAGTGCACGTGCGTGGAAACGACGTTTCCGACGTGCGGGCCCTCAATTGTTCGAGTCATAAATAATAGGATAAACTTAATTCCACATTAGTAAATTTCCAACAATCCCCTCTTGAAAGAGATTTTGGCGCGCACACACTAGGTGGCTACTTTCAGCGAAAAGATATTGCATCAGGAGATGTAGCTTCCGCTTTGAACCTTCCCTAGTTGAATCCCATCAGACTTACTTACTGCGCAGTGAACGTGATATCCTGAACCGTCAGTGTTTAATGTAAGCCCAGACAATGGCACCAACACAACAACTTCCCTTACTCTGTTCTTCTTAATGTTTTGTTCGTTGTGGCTGTGGACACTCTTGGATTCTTAGGTGCGTTCATTTGAGGCGGCCTGTCCTCGCACTTAAATAGGTGGTCTCCTACAAGGTATACTGTTATACCCCACTTAACCAGTGTTCGGAACTATTAAAAAATTTCCCAAGCCTAACCTCAACCGTTGAGGATTATTAAGGGTTGTGGAAACTTAACATTTACCCACACTGCAGATAGCACTTAATGTCTATCGCGGGAATGACTATGGGTTTATGTTCTTTATAGAAATCATAACCCGAAGTGCTCTTGCTTTCACCGAAGCGCTCAACAGAACTTTTACAACTTAGTTTTCCCATTGAACCTAATTCCTGGGATCTCCAGTCAGTAAGGTTAGGTTACCACTGTATTAGTCCTTTATAGTTTGGGTTTTAAGCCCATCTCCCTAGACAGGCAGAACATCTGATCTCTGGGTATGCCTTTAGTCAAAGGTTCTGTTATGTTATCCTTTTATTTTACATAATCAACGGAGATAATACCCGTGGTGATCAGCTGTCTAACAATCTTATGTCTTCGTCGAATATGATGAGACTTGCCGTTATACATAGAACTTTGTGCCCTCCCTAGAGCCGACTGGCTGTCGCAGTGGATCATTACAGAAGGTACGGGTTTGTCCCAACATGGGACGTCCTCTAAGAAGTCATTAATCCACTCAACTTCTTCTCCTGCTTTGTCTAAAGCAATAAACTCTTATTTCATCGTGGATCGGGCGATACAAGTTTGTTTAGAGGATTTCCAAGACACAGCTCTACCCCCAATTGTAAATATATACCTATTGGGGACTTGGTGTTCTCTAAATCAGATATCCAGTTTGCATCATTGTACCCTTCTAGTACAGTTGGATATCTCGAATAATGTTACCCGTAAGGTAGCGTGTATTTCAGGTACCGTAGTACCCAATTCTACGCCTTCCAGTGATCATTTCCTGGATTACAGGTAAACCTAGCCAACTTGTTGATTGCATAAGCGATATTAGGACGGGTGCAGTTTGTTATGTACATTAAACTCCCAATCACCTGTGCATATCGCTCCTGGCATACGGGTGCACCGCTATTTTTATCAATCTTTTGATTCATATCCAGTGGTGACTTCATAGGCGAACTGTCACACATCTCAAATATTCTCAACACATCCTCAATGTAGTGAGACTGAGACAAGACCAGTCTGTCAAACGTCTTAGAGACATTTATCCCTAAGATGACATCTGCGATATCCATATCCTTCATGTCGAAACATTGTTTCAACATGTTCTTAGTCTCTAGGATCAAGCTAGGACTGTTTCATATGATCAGCATGTCATCTACGTATAGGCATATCATGACAAATGAATCAGAGTTACCTTTCATATAGACACATTTGTCACACTCATTAATGGAAAAACCCTTCGATAGTAGGGTACTATCAAATTTTTCGTGCCATTGCTTTGGAGCTTGTTTCAGCCTGTACAGAGATTTGACAAGTTGACAGACTTTCTTCTCTTGCCCTGGAACCACATACCCCTCGGGTTGTTCCATATAAATTTCTTCTTCCAAATCACCATTTAAGAAGGCTATCTTGACATATATTTGATGTATCTCAAGGTCACGCAACGCTGCGATCGCAATGAATACTCGTATGGACGTCATTCTAGACACCGGGAAGTACGTGTCAAAATAGTCAAGGCCTTCCTTCTGTCAATAGCCCTTGACTACCAACCTGACTTTGTACTTATCTATATACCCATCTGCTTTATACTTCCATTTGAGTATCCATTTACAACCCATTGGTTTGTTTCCCGGAATGAGATCAACCAACTCCCACGTGTGGTTTTGCAGGATGGAGTCTATTTCGCTCTCAATAGCTTCTTTCCAGAGCGATGCTTCTGGAGTAGACAATGTTTCAGCAACTGCCCTCGGTTCGTTATTGACCATATAAGCTACAAAGTCAGAACCAAAAGTCTTATCCTTTTTTGCCCTTTTGCTTCATCTTAGTTCAGCCTCTAGTGACTCTAAGTTCTGAGTATCTGGAACACTTAGTTCGGGACAATCAGCCACTTTAGAGTCCATTAGATTTGAACCGTCTAGATCCGGGTAGTTAGGCACTCCTGATTCCTGTCGGCCATAAAAGCTCTGTTCATAATTTCATTTGCGAGAAGTTGCGCCTCTTTCCTTTCTAGGAAAGGTATTCTCAAAGATTTGAGCATTCCTTGATTCCATGATTGTACCCCCGTGGATATCTGGAATATCTGATTATGCACTAAGAAGCGATAAGCACTACTGTTATTTGCATATCCGATGAAAATACAATCTACAGTCTTAGGCCAAATCTTGACCTGCTTTGGCTTAGGCACTTCGACCTTTGCCAAACAACCCCACACTTTCAAATATTTATAAGTGGATTTCTTTCCCTTCCATGATTCATATGGAGTTTTGTCATTACCCTTATGTGAGACTCTATTAAGAATCGTATTAACGGCGACTACAGCTTTACCCCATATATTTTGGGGAAGACTGGAATTAACAAGCAAGACATTCATCATTTCCTTCAATGTACGGTTCTTGCGTTCAGCGACACCATTCAATTGAGGTGAGTAAGGAGCCGTCGTTTGTTGAAAAATGCCTGATTCGATACAATATTCCTCAAACGGCGCTACGTGTTCTCCCCCTCTATCACTACGAATTGCCTTAATCCACAAGCTTAGTTGCTTTTCAGCTTCTGCCTTGTAGCATTTGAATGCTCCAAAGGCTTCATCTTTACTTTTCAATAAGTAAAGGTAACAATACCTTTTGCTATCATTAATGAATGTCACAAAGTACTTGTTCCCCCCTTTAGTTTGTGCAAACGTTAAATCACATATATCTGTGTGAACAAGTTCTAGAGGAGCGGTATCCCTTTCGACGGATTGAAAATGAGTCTTTGTGAGTTTTGCCTCTACGCATACCTCACACTTATGTTGAGGGTTTACTTCGATAGACGACAACAACTCCAACTTCACCAACCTTTGGATGGACTTATAGTTAACATGTCCTAATCTATGATGCCATAAATTAGAAGACTCAAGCAAGTAAGAAGAAGCTTCAATTTTATTGCTTGGACGTATTACAGACTGGCGTTAACTTTGAAGAGGCCTTCATAGACTAAGCCACTTCCCACAAAAGTTTCGTTCTTAATGATTACAAATTTATTAGACTCAAGTACTAGCCTAAAACCAGCATTAACCAATATAGGACCTGAAATTAAATTCTTCCTAATCTCTAGGACATGCATCACCTCCTTCAGAGTGAGCTCCTTTCCAGAAGTCATATTCAGGATCACCTTTCCAACCCCCAGCACTTCAGAGGATGCGTTGTTGCCCATGGACAACTTCTTGTCTGCAACAGGAGTATATGTGGAGAAGGCATCTCTGTCAAAACAGATGTGACCGGTTGCACCCGTGTCCATTCACTACTATTTGGGATTCTCAACAAGGTTTGCTTTAAGATCCACCACCGAGAACTCCTCAATCATGTCGTCAAGAAGCGTGTCTCGACGACGTTAGCCTGCTCCTTGCCTTTGGCCTTCTCTTTTTGCTCAGCCTTGAACTTGCGGCAGTTCTTGATCATGTGACCAGGTTTCCCACAGTGGTGGCAGTTCCCCTTGAACTTCTCCGTCGTCTGGGTCTTGCCATCTTTCTGGAACTTGCGCTTCTTATTTATGTTCCCTTTGGTCTCAACCAGATTTGCCTTTGCCTGAGTGGGTTGCTTTCCCTTAGGCAAGGCCTTCTTATTATCTTCCTGAATCTGGAGTTTGATAATAGGTTCTTCAAATGTCATTTCCTTTGTCTTGAGTTTTAAGTAACTCATAAACTCATTCCACGAGGGAGGTAACTTCTCAATTAGTGATACAACCAAAAGCTGCTCATTTGGTTTTATACATTCCAAATCCAGGTGATGTAGAATCATTTGGAATTCCTGGACTTAGGACTTCACAGATTTGCTATCCACCATTTGAAATTTCAGGAATTTCCCAATGATGAATTTCTTCGTACCTGCATCTTGTGCATTGTACTTCTTCTGCAATTTTTCTCATAACTCTTTGGCGATGCCTACGGTGCAATACACTGTGTAGAGTGGGTCTGACAGACAGTTCAGAATATAGTTCTTACACATGAAGTCACTGTGACTCCATGCATCAAGGGCCATCTTCATGCCATTGACGACATGAAAACCTTGGCCCCCTTCAGTTGTTTCATTAGGCTGAGGGTTCATCTCATCTCCAGCTTGTGGAGGACCTTCTGTTAGGAAATGAGTCGTTCCCATCACAGTCAAGTAAAAAGCATCTTCTACCGCCAACTCTTGAAGTTGGAGCCCATAAATTTTTCTGGGCGTTCATAGTGGAAACCAGAGAGTGGAGGAACTGTAACGTTCCCTTGAGCAACAGGAAAGGCATTGGGTGTGCCTTGAGTAGCAATGGGGAAGGCAGAGGGGGTTTCCCTGAGTAGTATTAGCAGTACCAGAGGCTAACTGTTCTTGTCCAGTTATCTTCTTAGCACTTACAACAATCTTGTCTTAAAATTGTGAGAACAACAAGTGCAGAAAATGAGAAGTAAGTAAATATTACAATTGCTAGAAATGATAAACCACTAAAGATTACTAAGTTTACAACGAGAAGCTTATAATCTTTTGCTCACAAAATTGGAAATAAGAACAAATATAAACTCTTGTGACTTGGCTGAGTCGAGTGATGACACTCTGTCTTTAAGATAAGATTGCCTCGTATATATCCTTTTACATTAGTGGGAAATAGTCTCCCAAGATAAAACAACAACTAACAAATGAACAAAGGAAACTCAAGTGTTTTTTGTGAAGAACTTGAATATAGAAAGAGTGTTAGAGAGGAAGAAGTTTTCTGAAAATTCTGGTTTGATTTTCTCTCAAGTGTGTTAACAATTGAGCCAAATACATCAATTTATATTGTAAGAATTGTCTCTTCAAGTGCCGAGTAATGGCATTGAATTACCCATGTAATGGCATTGAATTACCCATGTAATGGCAATGAATTGCCCAAGTAATGACACCCATTTACTATCCCAAATAATGGCTGATTAATACTAGAATGAATGCCATTGAGGGCAGCCCAAAAGTCTCCAAAAAAATAGATTTTTGTCTAAGACTTTCTGCCGGGGAAGCGCCGCAGCCCCGACAGGGTTGGTGCCGCGGCCCTTCTCGGCTCAGCGGCCCTTTTCGACCCATTCCATCTTTACACTATGCACACTTCTTCCTTCGTTTACCAATGTAGAACACTTGTCATTCGACCAATGACCGTCCATCATTCTATGTCTCAAACATTTACTTACGTACCAATATCTCTTTTACTAACGAAATTTACGATACTTGGCACTACGAGTGCACGTGTGTGGAAACGACGTTTCCGATGTGCGGGCCCCAATTGTTCGAGTCATAAATAATGGGATAAACTTAATTCCACATTAGTAAAATTCCAACAAATTTTCCACCCATATTTCAAACCCTAAGTTCTTGGTTTCGTATATTTCCATGGCTTGATTGTGTTGGTGTCGATGTTTTGTGCGCGGTTTGAAGGTGAAATTCTGGTGTTTTGTTCATTTCATTTGTTGAAAATGTGAGCTCTCATTTAGCCCTTGTTATTGTCAAAAAGGTTAGTGGTTGGCATTGTTCTTATTTCGGGTAAAAGTTAGGGTTTTGTTTTTGTAACTATTTGAGAATCTTAAAAAGAAGACATGTTAGAAATTATTGAGGTTCATTTTCACCATGGTGGTAACTTTACATTGGACCTTATCCCGAAATATGTAGATAAGAAGGATGTTATGATAGCTGATATTGATAAGGACCACTTCTCTTTGTTTGAGCTACTGTATTATACTAAACAGGTTGAATATAATATAGTGGGTGATTTCTTTTACCAAGACCTAATAAGTAAAACAATTGTCCAAGTGAATACTGATACATAATTGTTAAAAATTGTGACTGACTTAGGAGATGGTGATGTTGTCCATTTTAATATTCATCCGGTTTGTGAAAACCCTACAGTGGTGGAAGTTATGGGACCTACTGGTCTTATTTGTAGGCCATAATTAGGTGAATATGAAGTAAATGTTGTATCTAGGGCAACAAATGTGGAGTTTGACAGGGATATAAATACTGGGACTGGGAAAAACATAGAAGAGCCTAAAGAGAGAGAACATGAGGCTGATTTTGAAGAAGATGAAGTGAGAGGATCATCTGGTGAAGTAAATGTTCCTCATGTTGAAGAAGTTGCTAATGTTGAAGCTCATGTCAGTGGTTTAGGGAGGGAAGAGGCTGATGATGCTGAAATAAATGTTGCTGATTGTTACGCCCCGTAATTCTGCCCGCGAACAAGAGCGTAGTCAGCTGATGTGAGTCTTGAGAACTTGTAATCATTTACGAGAGTTTGTATGATAAATCTTACCTTTTACAACTTGCTTCAAATCATCAATTAATCATAATAATAAGTAGAGGAGGATAAATCTTACCTTTACGCATCAAAATTCCCCTAAAACAGCAAGCTACTTCATCTCTTAGAGTTTCCGGAATCGATTTCACAAGGAGAAGACAATTCTCATGATAACCACGGGGTTTATCGCGTTAATATTGCGTTATTTGGCTTGGATTTGGTCTTGAGAGGTCCCAATACCTTAGAGAGTGTTTGGAGGATAATTTAGGGCTGTTTCAAGGAGAAAATGAGGCCCTAATTCGAGAAAACCCAATTTAAACCCGACATAAAAATTGCACCGCCTCAAAAGGATGGTCCTTTTGACAGTCCGTCAAATCCAGATCTGCAACTTCAAATTCTCAGACAAACGGTTCAAATGTCCCATTTTGACGGTCTGTACAATATTGTACGGTTCGTCAATCTTGCTGTCAAATTGAAAACTTTTCCAATTTCATTGAACATATTTTCTTCTATCCGTTTAACTTCTATACACTCCGGAACTTTCATAAATAAGTTATAAACCTTCATTACCCTTCCGTAAGGTCGTACCTCTTTCCGGAACATCGGTATCAGTTAACGACACGACGGAACGCGAAACTTACAGGGTGTAACAGCTAAAAGGATTCTCTTTTGTATCAGGGTATCTCGACCATTGTCAAGCAAGGTGGGTGCACCTCATTTCATGTCTTTGAGCTCTACACACATGAACATACTTTGAAACCTCTATCTTCCATAGATGCTCTAACGAGTTAACAACATTAGTATGGTTAAATTCAGGTTCGTGCTGTCTTTTAGTTGCATGAATGTATTTGTATAGAATCTAACATGATTTTGGTTGAGCTATTTGTCCCAAGTGTTTTACCAAAAGTTTTAGTTTTAGTCACGGAAGGAAGGTTAACCAAAATGTGTTCTTCTGATCACTACAATCTGAATTAACAACTAATTGTAATTATTGTTAACAATCTGCTGCTTTTATTGTTTGTGGGTTTCTTTTAAAATGAGTTGCAATGAGACTCTTCCACATGGGGAGAGAGAATTATATCACCGCGGTTGACATAAACTTTGCGATAACTTGACACCTACAGAATGTGCATGCAATGCATCTTCACATAATGTTAAGATGCTTCATTTTAACATGAGCAGCCCCTCTTATAAGACTATTTTGCTGGTACTGGCCACAAATCTACAATTACTACAATGAAGCAACAACTTCTTTGTGAATTCCCTGTTGCATCTTCTCCTTCAGTTTTTGGTTGGTTCACCAATTCATCCATACAAACAGATTAGATATATTACATTTGAAATTTAGTTTTAGGTAGTGATAGTGATCACCTCAATATGTCATTGGTACAGAGATGACTGTAATACAGTTGTGCATGCCACTGTTATTTTGAAGAACATAAAATTGCTCGATAATTAAACTAATAAGAACCCAATCGATTAAAGGAGACTGAATTTTGTCTAAGATTATGTACATCTTGTGTAGCTGGTTCAATTCCTAAAGTGCTGCAGCTCCTGTTCAACTGACCATATTTTATACCGAGAGAATCATTTTTTATGACGATGTGAGCCTGTGGGCGTGGTGGACTGCTGTTAGCTATAGCAGTTAGAATGGCAACAGACTCTAGCGATAAACCGATAAACCAGAATGGGAGCGACAAACTTTTAATCCGTACTTGGAAGCGGAAGCCAAAAACTGAGTTGAATTGAAGATGATTTGGGATGGTTGAAGATAGATCTACTTCAATCTTTGCAGATTCATTTATGTATTTACTGCTTTACTAGAATGATGGTGCAAAGTGTATGAATGTTATCTTCTGAATGTATTTTCATAAATGAAAGAGAATATATATACAAGTTACAATTTCCATAATAGGAGAATCTTATTTCTATTTTAATCTCAAAATCCTATTCTAGTATTACAAGACTCCTATAATTAGGGTAAGTGTACAATACTAATTAATGTAAAATATTACCTAAAAAAAATAAAAATATACACAAACCCGAGAGCTAATTTCTGTACAAACCCGAGAGCCTAATTTTGTACAAACACGTGATATACATTATGTATATCACATGTATATTACATATATTTAACACACACCCGCAGTCATAGCGGCAGTCTTCGGACGCTGAGATTGTCTCGAAAATCTACAAAAAGGACCGAGAGAAGACCCTTTGTAAAGATGTTTGCAATTTGATACCTGGAAGGGACATGACAGATGCGTACTTGACCACGAGCAACCTTTTCGCGAACAAAGTGAATGTCCAAGACATTCTCGATGTTTAGTGCGCTGCTGTTGAACCGGATTACCAGAAAGGTAGATGACACTAACATTATCACAATAAACCAAGGTCGCTTTCTGAATAGGATAATGAAGCTATAACAACAAATTACGTAACCAACATGATTCAGAGACCACATTAGCTACCCCTCGATACTCGGCCTCTGCAATGGAGCAGAACAAAGTCGACTGACGTTTCGTAGACCATGAGACCAAGTTATTACCAAGAAACATACAATAGCCAGACGTAGACCGTCTGGTGTCCGGACAGCCACCCTAATCAACATTTGTATACGAGACAAGTGTTGACGTCGATGAAGGATATAAATGCAAGCCATAGTCAATTGTCCCCTGAATATACCGAATGATGCGTTTGAGCGCATTCATGTGCTCAACCCTGTGATCATGCATAAATAAACACACCTGCTGTATGGCATACGTAATATTTGGTCTCGTGAATGTAAGATACCGAAGGGCCCCTGCAAGACTGCGATAGCGGGTCGTATCCTCGTATGGTGCGCCGGCCGCAGTACCAAGCTTGGGCTTAGTATTAACTGGAGTGGAAGTGGACTTACAGGATGACATCCCAGCCCTCTCAATGATCTCAGCTGCATACTTCCTTTGGGATAAGAACAACCCACCTGCATGATGAGTGACAACGATCCCCAAAAAATAGCTCAAGGTCCTCAAGTCTTTCATAGCAAACTCAGAACTAAGCATTGTCATGATAGACTGGCGTAATGCATCGGAAGAGGCAGTCAAGATAATAACATCCACATATAATAGTATATAAGCCAAGGAAGAACCACGACGATAAATGAACAAGGAATTATCCAACCTGTTGTGAGTGAACCCAATAGTCGAAACATAGTCGGCAAACCTGTTATACCAGGCCCGTGAAGACTGCTTAAGCCCATATAAGGACTTTTCAACAAACAAACATGATGAGGATATTTGGGATCCCTAAACCCCAAGGGCTGATGCATATAGACTGTTTCCTTGAGATCACCATGTAAGAAAACATTCTTCACATCTAACTGATGAATGGGCCATGATTTCGAAAGAGCCAAGCTGAGCACAGTGCGAATGGTAGCCGACTTAACCACCGGAATAAACGTGTCACCACAATCCACACCAACCTGCTGAGTCTTACCATCACCCACAAGACGAGCCTTATGCCTTGCAGACGAACCGTCTGAATTGTCCTTATGCGCAAAAATCCACATAGACCTAATACTATTAACACCAGATGGATGGGGCACCAACTCCCACGTCTTATTATCAATAAGAGCATTATATTCATCGGTCATAGCAATTTTCCAATTCGGTCATTTAACGCAGACACAAGATTACGGGGTAAGGGTGATTTAAGAACATTAGAATTTAAATTAAAATATCTTTTTGGTTTAAAAATACCCCGTTGATTGCGAGTGACCGGTCTATGACTCGGGGGAGAATTGGGCGGATTTTGAGAATTTTCTAGACTCGGGACGGACTGGCCAGCAGGCAGTGGGCTTGCTGGCCCAACTCGGTAACGGGAATGGGAAACAGGGACTGGAAAAATGGTGGTAATGGGCTGGGTGATTGTCCCATTTACCGTTACTGACCCAGTAACTGGACAAGACATATTTGCGGGGACTGTAGCTAGTGACAAAACAGTGGGGCCAACAGACAGTGGGTAAGTGTACAATACTAATTAATGTAAAATATTACCTAAAAATATACACAAAACCGAGAGCTAATTTATGTACAAACCCGAGAGCCTAATTTTGTACAAACATGTGATATACATTATGTATATCACGTGTATATTACATATATTTCACATCTTCTATCATTACTATATAATTGGAACTATGGGTTGCAATGCTTATATATAAGTTATTGACATTAAAATTTGCCAGAATCCGTTAATGAAATTTGTTGCTTGGATTTAAACCAAACTTGTCATTCTAAATCCTCACCTCGGGCCCGTGCTTGCACGGGCATATCACATCTAGTAAGTTATAAGTTATAATGGGAATAGTGGGCTTCAGACTTCGAGCCGGCCTCCATTGCATCAAGCTAAGTATTATATGCCGAGACTAAAGTAAGAAAAACAAAGAGGTAAAGTCTAATAAATTATATCGTCTTCTTTATGATATTACTGGTTACTTTTTGGATTTCCTGCAAATATGTGCGCTTGGTTCTTTTTTACGAGTTGTTTCACCAGAGACAAAAAAAAAGAAGAGACATTGTTAAGAGCAATGTGAATATAAGACAACATATTGTGCCTATTGTGTCTGGACTTCTAAAACAAATACGTATAAAACTATATAGCTAGGATGAATAACATATCATTTTAGGAACTTACATTTTATTATTTTATAATTGATATTGTAATGCTTTAAAAAAAATATATTCACTTAGAAAAAAAAGAATTCAAAAGCTAAAGTAATACATAAATATGATAATTACTTTGAGAAAACAAAAAGAGATGAATTGTCCAAATTAGTTGCTTGTTTGATATGGAGGGGTGGGTGGGGTGAATGGAAATTTTTCGAAAAATATTTTTTTCACTAACCAACAGAACATATGAAAATAAATAAAAAATTAATTTATTTTTCAAAAACACATTTTTCAGAAAAACATTTTTTATAAAAAATATTTATATACGATTTTCATTCATTTAAGGAGAATATTTAGACCATACCCAAATACAGACGATTGAAATGTGCCAAAGAATAGCAAAGGGGGATTGCATATGAGAAATAAGTTAGTGCAGAGTAAAATCATAATGTGGTAATGAATTGGAGAATGAGGTTGACCATGTCAGCATCAAAAGCAGGACCCTCCATCTAAAAATGGCTAGCTCCTTCGATAAGATGGGTTGTGTTACGTCCAGCAGCATCCTTTAACTTGTTCTCCAACTGTTTAACACTGGTGAAGCCATCTTTAGTACCCATCACAAATAGTTTTGGCTTTGGGGATTGCAATATGGCTTTTTGGTGCCTTCCAAAGAGAATCGAAGCCTTAAAACCTAAAGGGTATCCCAAGCTCACATACCCAACCACTTGCTCTACTTGATCCACTGCAGATCCTGCTATCGCTGCTCCTGTTTTTTTTTCGAGGGACATGAGAAAATTCAATAAACTGTTAGTGAAACAAAGACACTACCCAAGTCCTATTTCTCACTTATTCTGGAGGAGGAGTTAAGGTTGGACTTAATTAATTTTCAATTTCCAGTTGAAAACTGATAGGAATATAATATACTACTTATATTCTTTGATATTATTGGTGATATTGTACATCTGTAATTATGATAGTGATCTTTAGTATTAGGAAAATATATATTTGATTTCGTAATTATAAGTTAGGTTTACTATTGTATATCATGTATATAAACCTATTCTCTTTCATGGTATCAGCAGTCTAAGACAAACTTTTCCTTCTCCAGAATTTTTCCTCTCCACCGCCCTATTCATACATCGGCCGTACCTCCCCCCTCCAATTTTTTTTTCGAAACCCTAATTCTCCTCTTGTTCTTCCATCATGTCTACTATAAAGAACACCTTTCATCCTGCTCTTGCAATCTCTAATATCAAGAACAACATCTCTATCGTTCTTGAGATGGAAAATGTCAAATACGCAACGTGGGCAGAACTATTTAAAATTCACGCAAGGTCTAATAGAGTCCTCCATCACATCGTCAAACCGGAAAAAGGCAAGGAGAAGGTGTCTTCCACCGATGATGAAATAGAGTTGTGGGCAACTCTTGATGCTACGGTGCTTTAATAAATCTATTCCACCATCTCTATGGACCTCTTACAGACAATAATCGAACCCAACGCCACGACAATGGAAGCTTGGAATAGGTTGCGTGATATATTCCAAGATAACAAAAATTCCCGTGCCGTGACCCTTGATCAAGAATTCTCCCACATAAATATGGAGGATTTTCCAAATGCCTCAGCCTATTGTCAAAGGCTCAAAGAGTTATCGGATCAACTCAAAAACATTGGCGCGCCTGTCACAGATGATCATCTCGTTCTTCAGATGGTTGCAGGCCTCTCCGAGGTGTATAATGGGGTTGGCACTCTTTTTCGCCAAAGCAATCCTCTCCCACCGTTATACCAGGCACTTTCCATGCTCACCTTAAAAGAAGCAGGATTGGCTAAAAGGGTGGCTACCGGAGCCAATCCCGCGAAACTGATAACAGAGGCGTCCCTGCGGGAAAACAATCAACATATGCCCTCCATCACTGCTTCACGTCAATTCTAAGGTGAAGGGCCACAAAGCTGACTCCATGAGTCTCAACAATACCAAGAGTGTGCAACCTCTTATGGCTGCTCACTATAAACTCATATGCGTCCTCCTCAGGCTGACCAAAGAACTCTGGAGGCTTCATGTTCGAAAAATGCTTCCAAATCTTCCGCTCATCGCGGGTCATATTTGTCCCGCCAATAGGTCGATGACCAAGCTATGAAGCATGAACCTCATCTATATATGGTACTAACATAACCGCAGGCTGAAGAGCAGGCATATGAAACTTAGGGGTATTAGTCTGCCCCCCTTTTGCACGGGTCTAAGAACCACCCGGAGTAGTAGGATGTACACTTGTTTGAGAAAAACCATCTAGAACACTCAACAAGCGAACTAACGTATCCTGAAAGACTAGTGTAGCAATAAATCTAGGTTGATCCTGAGCTAGTACAACCTCATCTCTAGTATATCATCCCGAGGCTCAATAATCAGATTATGAGAAATAAATCTAGCACGAGCCTGATCAGCTCTCTGTGCTCTGCCTTGAGCTAGTGCTGCTGCTCTGGCTCTACCTCGGTCTCGAGTACGTGCTCTGCCACATCCACATAAGGTCAGTGTCGGAGCCTGTGACCCGTCTCTCGCCACATCGGCACGAGTTTTCACTATCTGTGAGAGAATAAAAATAAGGGTCAGATACCAATTTGATTCAACTTAGCACGAAAGGAATGAAGGTAGTGAAATTTCCTAAATGTCCCATAGCCTCTCGAAGATAAGTACAGACATCTCCGCATTGATCCGCAAGACTACTAGACATTGCTATTGTGTTTAAGACTATTTAACCTAGGGCTCTCATACCAACTTTATCATGACTCCCTTTCGGGAATCGTGGTGACACCTACATAATCCCACCACATAGATGAACCACTCCTAAATCATTAACATGATACACCACAAGTAAAAGAGAAAGATAACAAAATACTACATAAGCTGTCTATAATATAGTGCGGAATAAGTAACAAGTCTGAAACACCAACAATTTCCCCCAAAGATCTAGTCTGTAGATATAAGAGCACTAACATAATACGAAACAAGTCTGAAAAGTGGCACACATGCCAAAATTGAATACATAGTCTGAATATTTCTCTTAAGTGCGAACAAAAGACAGTAAATAGAGAAAGAGCATCCAAGGGTCTGCTGGAGATAACATCCTCACCCTGAATGTTTCGGAGTAACTTTTTGAACTCACTGCCACGCGATGTTGCGGAGGTGGTAGGTACTGAATCTGCAGGAAAAAAGAATGCAACAAGTGTAGCATGAGTACACAACGTACCCACGTAGACATCATAGGTCGACAACGACAGAAGATACAAATTAGAGATAAATACCAAGCTGACACAAAATAATCCTACACTAGCATATCAATAACCAAGTATATCACATAATCACCAAAATGTTTCACTGAGTTCAACAACATAATCAAATATCATGTGGCATGAATAATCCTTTCAAGTCCCAAATCCAACCAAGATGTTCATAATCACTCAATAGCAAGTCTCAATCATAGTTTATCAAAGATATGTCATAAAATGTATGATATGAATGCAATACATGTGCAAGGTACCTTTCTCAACCTGGTATACAATACGTGAAGGTTTTATTATGATACGTACACTTATGGGGGACCCACAAAGTTCATATACCGCTCTTAGACAGCCGAAATTCTACACATAAATCTAGCTAGAGCCCATGACTCATTTATCGAGTCTTAATCATGTTGCAGATGTGCAACTCCGCTCCCCGCGTATCAATGTCATGTCAAGTGCCATAATCTAATTTTACTCTTACCTTTCCGGTCCCTTGGACCACAATGTATCCATATCACTCTCACATCAAATCACAAAACCATGAGTGTATAAATGCAATGACAATACAAGGCAATATATCATAATATAATGAGATGAAATCAAGTATAGAGATGATATACACATGCTTTTAAGAATTCAACAACACAGAAGCAAACCTAGTCAAATCAGGATATCAATCGAAGCATGCGTGATGAGTAACCAAAAAATAGCAAACATGGCGACAAGCCCACATATGACGACGAGCCCAAATAAACAGTAGTCGGAACCAATATAAGGTTGATTCCCCAAATCATCCCATCAACACAGTTCAACACTGGTACCCACTCAATTGTTCATCAGAACCGATTGAGTGGGACCCCCAAACACGTCCAATACCTCTAAATATTTATAACTAATTCTGCACTTCTATCGGAGTCTCCAAAAGCTAAACCATAGCCTACCTCAAAGCTGAGCGAAAGCGCTACCAAATCAAGTCTCGAATACAGCCTTGCCCTTCCTTCTTGTCTCGCAACGATCGAAGTTTATTCACACATATTACATAGTTAATAATAGGCTTAACACAATAAAATCAAGACTTTAAATATCCATTAAGGGTCCACGCCACCAAATCTCGAACTTTAACAAACAAAACCCAATATTACATGCTCGATAATTACATCCTTAAATTAATTAAAAATGTATTCACATTTGATCTCTCAATTGGACAATAATCAAAAGCCCCAATTTGAAATCTTAGAAATTTTCTCCAATTGAAAATATGCTTCTATCACCAAATTAAGACTTATAACATGATAATCTAACATAATCCAATCCTAATTCATGATATTAACATCATTCAATCCATAAAACCGCATTAAAATCAATCCTACAACTCTCTTAATCTCACAATATGCATAACCCATCTTCCCTAATTCAAACAATAAGCTAAACAACCATTAATAAGCTTAGAATAATAAACTTAAACTAAAAAAGGAAATAATCTATTACCTCAAGGTGGGAAATGCTCCTAAGGCTCTGAAATAACCCTCATGCGGCGCTAGTTTCGAGAACTCACTATTTGGGAAAGAATATATGACCTAGAATTATATATAGGACACTTGAATAGTGATTCGCCTTGGCGGAATTGACTCCGCTGGAGTATAAAATGCCTTTGTCGTAGCGAATGTCACTTGACACATCATCCATCGCCACAACGGACCTGATTCCAATATGGTAGAACTTCCCATTTCCCCAACTTCCGCTTCGGCAAGCCAACCTTTTGCCAGAGCGGATGCTGGTTCCGTCGTGGCGGACACCAGACACCATCAGTGAAATATAGCCAAAAACCTCCATCTGACCCTCGAAACACTCCCAGAACCCTCCAGACACAAATCAACACATGCTTGCCTATGGCAAACAGTGCTACGAACTCGCTCGTACCCTCAGATTTCATAAATAACCGAGCCAAGGCATACTTTTCTAAAGAATCATCCGGGACAAAACTAAAATCCAAACTTTACAAATAAGGCCATAAAATACATCTGATTGCCTCGGGAAGCGAACTGATAGCTCGATTAAGTCATAAATGACCATCTGGAACTACCGGAAACTACGGAACCTGGAAAGAAACCCATCTAGCCAAAAGTCAACTTTGAGTCAAAAAAACAACTCTTAAGTTTCAGACTTGTTTTTTTTCATCCGAACCTCATGAAAATAGACCTTAGGATCTATGTCACCCATCCCCGCACATCACAAACCCCACACAGAGATCATGAGAAAGGTAAAATAGGCAAATAAAGGTTTTTAGATAAAAACGATCAGATAGGTCGTTACAATATTAGAGTAAGGGGCATTTATTGACCAATTTCTTTTAGAAAACATTCTTCTTCTTTATTTTTCTTTTCCACCACTTCCTCCATCATTCACCACCAACTCACTGTCGTCTCCGTTGATGCCACCACCACTGCAATTTTCATTTCATTATCTTTGTCAGATCTGTACCATTATCACCATCTTCTTCTCTTTTACATTAAATCTGACAGTCGCCACCATTACTACCTTGCTCACCGGAAAAAAATGGAGAACAACACCACTCTCTTTCTCCCTCCTCCCTCTTTGCTGCCAGAAAAATGTAGATCTACACCACAAAATAGTCAGCTCTGAAAACAAAGAAAATGCAAGTTTAGAGCACGTCGGCGGTAGAAGGGCATGACGACGGCTCCGGTAATTGGTGGCTTATATATTTTGTTGGGAAAAATTATCGACAATTGAAAAAAAAAATTAAATCTACAACTAAAATATTATCATATCCAAAAAAAAGAGAAAAAGGGTGGGGTTTGGAGGACAGCGACTGGTGGCTGGCAGGGTGAAAGTCTGTTGGTTAAAAAGAGAAGAAAGTGGTAGGGTAGGTGCGGTTGGGGTTTAAAAAATATGTTTTTTTAGTGTTTAAAATTATTTTATTTTTTCCCTTACAATTTATTTTTTTTAATAATTATTTGGACTTAATGCTACGGGTCCTCTTTTGATATTCTACCATATCATGTCATCAACGAGTGTATTACACACATGATATTTTTGGCAGATAGAAAAAAAGTATGGTAAAAGTGTTTTATAGGTATAAGGTTGGGTTAGGATGTTTAAATGAATTCTGTGGATAATTTTAAGGTTGTGGTCCATAACTTAAGTCTAAATTAAAAGAGAACATCCATTGTCAAAGTAATGGTAATGTCGTTGCAATTTTTTTTTTTTTGCTTCTGCATTGCCCGTGAAAAGATATAACGATTGGTGTTTCATGAAAAGCCAATTATGCGTCTGATTTCACTTTGCAGCACAGTTATTTCTTTTTAATTAAAAGGTATCATGTGAAATTTTAGTACGTCTCTGATAAGAATATTTTCACACGTTTTTGTCAGATACCTTATGGTCTTTGACCATCGGTCTTTTCACATGATTTTTTAAGTCTTTTCCCATTGGTTCCTAGATGTTTAAGAGTTGTACTATGTTCATTTTCTTAAAATTTTCTCAAACATGGATCCTTCATTCTAGTTTGGGAAAGACACTATTAAACTGTTGATGTCAATTGCTGATATTGCTCCCTTTTGGTGCAGATTCCTCATAAAGTTTGATTGGTCTATGTTAATGTTTTCTATCAACAAGAATTGATAGACTATTTTTAAGCGAAACTAACTGAAATGAATTCATCTTACTCATATTACATTGATAGAGAATTTATTTGAGTGTATTTTGGATGGATTCTTTTGCACACCAAGTGGTTAGCATAAATGTCACTCAACCACTGATATATGAATTGGATATATTTGTTTTATATAAAAAATGCTACTATATCTGAACAAATTCATCATTTTGAGTCAAAATCAAGATGAATTGACTAATTATATAGTGATCTCGGATGGAGAAGCGTTAGCTAAGAGAGAATATTGGGGCGTTGTATTAACTAAAATTTATCACCAGACCTGGCCAACTAAATCCTTTTGGGTATATGTTCTGAAACTTGAAGCCCGTGGAAGAAATATATTCTAGCGAACATATAGCTATTGTATATTTTTTTATGCAAGATGAAATTATGTTGTTTGTCTCTTTATTTACATGTCATGTTATTTTTTAATGATTTGAGACTAGAAATGACAAAATTGAATTCATCTACATAATTTCAGTCACACTAACAAATGAATTTCAGTCACACTAACAAATGAATTTCGATATTGGTAAAAATATTTAGATGTGGATGATGAGTGGAAATATAGCGGTGTTCGAATTGTAAAAAGTCTACACGTCGCAGCTTTTCTCTCTGGCATGCAAACCCTAAACCTAGCGGCAAAACTCTAGCTTCATGGCCTCCAGGACCACTAGTCAACCATCGCCAGTGGCTGACCGCTCATCTTCCTCACCTTCTCAAACCAAACCACCAAATAACAACCTTAACCCTAACCCTTCCACGATGCTGAAATATGTAGACCTATTAAAGCCACAAACAATGAATAACTCCATGCAAAACCCTAACCCTAGCAATCCCATGTTAACAATTCCTGTGAAGCCAGTTACATATATTCTTGGTGAGCACTATATCAAATGGACGGAGGCGGAAGTAAAAAGAATGGATGTCATTGAAAACCTGCAACATGCAATCATTGGTAAGTTTTTGTATGGTTGTCCGGAGTTAGAAGAGTTACGTTCAATTGTACCAATTCAATATAATATCGAAGGTGATTGTCAATTTTTTTCTTTAGGAATAGACATATCTTGATTCGTCTGCGTCTATTGGAAGATTTTGTTAATCTCACATCCAAGGCTGCTGTTTATCTTAAACTTATGGATGGATATTCTTATTAGATGAGATCACTTATATATGATTCTAGGTTTAAGATAGATTAAGAAACATAGAAAGTTATGGCCTGGATTTCATTCCCCAATCTATTGCCTACCTATTATGTGAAAGAATCGTTGCTGTTGGGAAGCCATTACACTTAGACATGACAACTATCAATAAAACAAGGCCTAGTTTCACTAAAGTGAAAATATTGTTTGACTACTGGTTGACTTACATGATAAAGTCCGTATGGACATTGAAGATGAAGACACAAGCACTACAACAAATTTGATTATTAGTGACGAACTATTTTGTAACTAAAATATTTTGTGACGAAAAACAAATCGTCAAACTTTCATTCCTAAACATGAGTCACTAAAAGTATATAAAGACAACTTAGTGTTTCGTCGCCAAATAAAATTTATTAACTACAAAAAAATTTCATTCCTAAATGCATTCTATTTATGACAAACTTGTTCGTCAAAAAAAGTATAACATATTTGTGGTTGATAGTATGCTTTTGCCACTAAAAAGGCAATTAATGCCGACTAAACAACATTGTCACTAACTATTATATTAATCAGTGACCATCACACTTGTCTTAAAGTCATATGTAAATTGTAGCTGAAAAATTATAATTTCGTCACTAAAACTATCCTTTATGTACAAATAAATATTTCGTCATAAAATCTATAAATTTATGACAATAACAATTTTGTAGTTTAAAATTATCATGGCGTCGCTAAAAATATTACTTTCACCAACAAATAAAATTGTCACTATAAATTATGATTATTTTTGACAATTATAGGTGTCATCAAATACAAAGTTAATTCATAACTAATAAGGTGACTTCAGGATAAATTATTGTCATCAAATATAATCATTTACGATAAATTAATTCGTTGGTGGCGAAAATGAAATTCTCCTAAAAAGTATGACGTAGTCATTGTTAAACTAATCCTTTAAGAAATAAAAAAAAATAAAATTTATTATATAAATTAATTCAACTCCAAAGCAAGTAAACCAAACAACAACATGTTGTTGGTGTTTGATTTAAAATCAAATCAAAGTATTTACAGAAATGAAATGAAGACAAGAAAAAAGTTATCCTAAGCTACACTAAGATAGAAAAGTGCAAAGCTAGGCTTTGTGAAGAAAGCACAAATTACAACATTGAAAGAAAAAACAACATGAACACTTCTGCTTTGGGTTGATGCCACTATCAGTCACCTTAAGATCTCACTAGATGTTATGGAATCAAATCCCAATGCAAATTATTCACACAGAAATATGGTTATCCTTCCTTTCAGTATTGTCAACTGCTGTTACTCCTGTATATTTGATCTCTTTATTGTCATTTTTGGAGTCTGATCCTGTGATGAATATACTATTGTTGAAGTGAGTTGTGTTAGCTAACTAATGAGATCCTGCTAGCAGAATGAACAATACTGTTAATACCACACACTGTAACAACCCGTTTGGTCATTATGACCTTCCCGCCCGACTTCTTGTTATAACTCTTCTCTCGGCATTCACCGATGACATTTCTATCACAAATCATGAGTTGAGTAATTTCTCGGATGAAAAAGAAGATTTATTTGAAATGCGAAGTTTCTGGAAACAGTCAATTCCGCCTCAGTGAACTCATTTCCACCCCAACATATCCCACTCTAGCGTGGCTTTGTCCGCCCGACGCAGGGGCGACGTGTCAAGTGACTTCGCTCTAGTGGACCGTGGCGGAATCGAATCTGTCGCAACAGAAACACTGGCAGTCTTTGTGTGTATAAATAGTTAATGATAGCACAATTTCCCAAATCAGAAATTCTCGAGCTGGGGATTGATCTAAATGTTTTTTCTGCAATCTTGTCCTAATGATCCTCTATGGAAGGTGATATATTCTTTCCCCTTGTATGTTTCTTTAATGTTTTAGTAATTGGCGAAAATAGTTTGGAATGAAGAATAATAGTAAGAACTCTTAAAAATGGTCAGCATCTTGAGGTGATGAATTTATAATAAATTGAATGGGTAAAGAATAATTTCCACTAAATAAGCTATTTTGGGGGTAAAACAACTTGGTTGTATGATGAAATTGGTTATATGAACTCTTTCTTAAATTAGGGAAGAATCTAGGGTTGTAAATTAGGATTTCTTTGATATGATGAAATTGAAGGACTAAATGAAGTTGTTTTTCAAATTAACTTTGGGTTATACCTAGTAATCATGTTTAAAGCCTTTTTGGATAATAAAGTATGGATTTTGACACCGTGGGTCCGGGATGGAGGTATATGTGTCTTATATTGGTTGAGGACTAAGTCTTGGTGTGGTTGTTGTGATTTTAATATATAGAACTTGTATGTTAGATTAAGTCCGCTACAAAGAGTTTCGAAGAGTCAAGCATGCACGTTAAGAATTGACCGTTCGTGGCTCTTGTTTGGCAATGAGGTAGGCTACATTTTAGCTTTTCGAGACTCCGATAGAAGTGCATAATTAATTATAAATATTGAGGGGTATTTGGCGTGTTAAGGAGTCCCACTCAGTTGGTTGTGATGAATGGTTGAGTGGGTACCGGTGTTGAACTATGATGATGGGATGATTAGGGGAATCAGCCTTACGCTAGTTCCGACTGCTGTTTATTTGGGCTCGTCGTCATATATGGGCTTATCACCATGTTTGCTATTGTTGGTTACTCATCACATATACTTTCGATTGATATCCTGATTTGACTGGAATTGCTTATATGTTGTTGAATTCTTGAAAACATGTGTTTATCATCTCTATACTTGATTGCATCTCATTATATCATGATATCTTTCCTTGTATTGTCATTTCATTTATACACTCATGGTTCTGTGACTTGACATGAGAGTGGTATGGATATGCTTCGGTCCAAGAGACTGGAAATGTAAGAGTAATATGAAATTATGATACTTGAGATGATATTGCTAAGCGGGGAGCGGAGTTGCACACCTGCAACATGTTTGAGACTCAACAAATCAGTCATGGGTTCTAGTCAGATTTGTGTGCGAAATTCCGACTAGCTAGAGTGGTATATGGACTTCGCAGGTCCCCCATGAGTGTACGATCATAATTAAACCTTAACGTACTGTATACCAGGTTGAGAAAGGTACCTTACATATGTATTGCATTTTTATCCCCAAATTCATACATACATACTTATGTCATTTCATTTGTAATTATGGTTGTATTTGTAATTGAGTGATTCTTGATAACTTGGCTGGGTCTTGGAAATTGATTGAGTATACATGACTTGTGATTATTGTTGATTATGGTGCCTACGTGATGGAATGAATAGTGTTTCTTGTGAATTGGCTATGACTAGATTCTTTTAGTTGGTAACTGTTGTTAGTATTTTTCCCTTAGTGGTAAGGGTGATGTGCTGATGGTAACTGAGTAATTGAATAAAGAGTCTAGCATACGAAAGGGTGTTGTTGTTAATTGTTCATGGATTCACTTAAGTCGGAGGTTAGAGGTAATAATTGCAAACAACGTGTTTTCCTACCTAAGAGTTATGGAAAAGATCAGTCATTAGTAGGGTGAAGAATTGTGATGTGATTTGCTTGTAACATTAAGTGTTATGTTGAGCGGATAGGGTCTAAGTGTGAGTCTAGGAAACTTCTAAAATGTAATCAATATAGGTGATTGGATGTTCTTGAAGTGCTTGTGTGGTGTCCTTATGCCTTACGCATTTGGTGTGTCATTGTCAATACGTAGGGGTGGAGAGTCTTATGTGCGTAATCTTCTATCTTCATAGACCTTACGTGACTAAGACGTCTTGGTAATTATATAAACCAAAGTGTATTCGATGTGACTTACAAGGTTTATTTAGTTGGTAGTGGTAGGTTATGGGGTGTCAACTTGGTATCCATTTCTGATTATATATTTCTGTCGTTGTTGGCCTATGATGTATACGAGGGTACATCGTATACTCATGCTACACATGCTGCATCTTTTCTGGGTGCAGGTATTCAGTATATCAGGTTGCAGATTTGAGCACGGGGAGCTGAGGCAGACTATCTTATCCGGTGGCCTTGGTTCCTATCTTAGTTACTGTTCCTTTCATTCGGACAATGTTGTATTTTTCTTCATTATGATATTATATCTTAGAGTCCTTGTATAAGTCAGAATAGGTTTTGGGAATGAAAGATTGTTTTACTAATTTTTCTTTCTTATGCTTAAATGGAGTTATTTACAGTTGTAACTTATTTTCTTCCACATTTACTTTAGGCCCTTTTAAAAGCTATTTTTGGGAATTTGGTTCACCTACTGGGAGGATTGTGTAGGTGCCACCACAATGTCCGTGATTTGGGTCATAACAAAGTTGGTGTCATAGCTCTAGGTTCATTGGTCTTACGAATACAAGAATATTCTGTAGTAAAGTCTCGTGGATTAGAACGATGATGCCCGTATCCATCCTCGAGATGATATGAATCATTTAGGAATTATTCCCTTCTTTCACTCCTATCGTGCCTACTCATTTATATTCTATACTTGGTTGACTCAAATTGGTATCTAGACGATTCCAATTGGTATCTGGTCATATGTGTAATTATGTGCGAAAGCTAGCACGAGGTTTAAACTACAAAGTTGAGTTTCTATTATGGTTCAGGGGTTTCGCCCCAGTGATTTATTTCCTCACCCGCGGGTCCGCACCAGCGAGTGGTGGGCCACAAAAGCGATTCCATGGTGCGATGATGAACCCGCTCCAGTGAAGTACTATTCGCCGAAGTGAAAACCTTCTCCGCCGTAGCGGAATTATGTACCTGTTGAAAACCTGTCCCTGCAAAAAATCATCCGCCAAGGCGAGTCCTCCGCAATGTATTTCCTTTCTTCCCCAGCAGAATCACTTGGCAGAAACAAACCAGAGAGTTCTGCCTCTGTTCCGAAATCTTCATATGTGCATTGAAAATGTATACCATAACCAGATATATCAAAGCAAAACCAGCAAGAAAATGCCAGATAACCAAACTACTCAATATCCGATAATATCTACCAAACTAAAAATGAGAAATTATCTATGAGTATCCAAAATCATCCAAACATTCATCAAACCCAAACAACAAGAAATAAAGTCTAGCAAGCCAACAAAATATCCAAAACATCCAACAAAAATCAAGAAGGAAATGAATTATTGTGAAATCAATCCTAACATACACTAATCAAAATATCAAGCATAGACTCAATCCTGTCTTCTTGAACTGGCTGCCTCGCCACCACCCTCAGTGTTACTGCCACTGTCATCCACCTTGTGCAAAAATGAGTAGTCCTCATCATCGTGCTCATCCTCCATGTGAAGGGGTTTCTGGTAGTCCAAGTGTTTGAACAAACCCTTAATGCCTCTCCATACTTTCAAGAGAAGCTTACCCATAGACTTGCTCCTTTCCTTCTCCTTTTTGAACTTCATGCTGAGCTTACCATGATCCTTGGCAAACCCTTGTATGTCATCTCCAAAGAAGCAACCGAGGTCCCCAGTGCCTTATGCGACTCAAGGTACTCCTTTATCTCCTCTCGGGAGAAGTAGTCGGTAGGAGCACCTGAAGAACTAGCCCTGACAGAAGGCCTAGGAAGTCTAGCAATCAAGTCCCTGATCTCCTGTAGCTGAGAACCCATAGTATCAAATGGCCCCTATGGCTGTGAATGCGATTACGACCCATCATCAGTACCCTCACCGCTTACATTCAGGTCTACTCTCATCTTCTTACTCTTCACTAGTGTGCCTACTCCAGACACTTTCATAGAGTGGAATACACCCTCCGATTTCCTCCAGCCAACCAGGATTATCTGCCATACCTGCCCTCTGGCATAACCCAGTAATCAGAGAAGGAAATTTCAGAGTCGACCCACCACTGGCCAAATAATCCTTCCACTCTTGAATGATGTGATAGCCCACATTCACCGGAACCCCATAAAGAATGCAAGCTACCATGAGAGCGCGAACGTAAGCACAATCTAATTTGTTGCTAGAAGGTCTGACCCGACTGACAATGATGCTTTGACACCTTTTGGCCTTTCCTATGAAGTACTCAGTCGTGATTCTTGACTTCTTGTGGGTCTAGGTAATCATGTTCCTGTGCTCCTCAACCACTAGTTGCGATACTAGGCAACCCATAAAAATTATTAATTGCCTCCGCCCCAATTTGTACCCACTGGCCTCAAGTCCTTATCTGCAGATTTGGTTTAGAAAACTCACCCTTTTTAAGTTGGCATAACATCTAACCCGTCTCCATGAGTCGAGTGTAAAAGTCAGGAAAAAACTCCTCCACCCAGGTCATGTCGATACCTCTCTCCAATAGCAATTTCTTACTCCTCAAATCCTCAAAGTAACAGTTTTGGCAGTCCATTGACATGAACCAGTGTGCATCATAGTTACCCGTGGGGTCCTCATCAAGAAGTCCATGTTGTAGAGCGAGATTTTCCATTGTTTTGATTTGTTTCACTTGCAATTACCAAGTTTATGTCATTTAAGTAGTAGAAGTATATGTACCATGGTTTTACGTGTCTAATGAGCCTAAGAAATTGATAAAATTCAAGCTGAGTGGGTCTGTGCCAAGATACTATTTTAGACACTATCATTGTTCTGTTTTCGCTTCGGCGGAAAGGCATTCCGGTGGATAGAATCTGCCCCAGCAAGGAGTGAGTCCGCTTCGACGGAAATACTATGTTCCCCTCCGTTCCGCTTCCTACAGCAATAGCAAGGTCTCACCTTCTCTGGGCTCACATATGTGTGAAGAATTTGGAACATGAACCTCTCGAGAGGATTGAATTGAAGGTAAATGTTTGGATTTTTGAAATTGACATTATCACTAATGGCCATACCAGTTTCGCAATTTCCAGGAAAGGTTAAGAGATATAGGTTATAGACCCGAGGTCTATCCCAAAGCCTACTACTTTATAGAGCGTCGTAGAAGTAGTAGTTGACCGACCTTCCACTGAACACGTGCCTCAACACATGGCCTCTTCAAAAATATTTTTGAAAGATGGATTCCTCAATACCAAGCAACTTCTGAATTAGGCGCAATTCATGTACCTATACCTATTATTAGAAGGGCCCAAAAAGTAAAAATGGGAAAATATTAGTAAGAGAAAAGGGAAAATGGAACACAGACCAACTAGGTCAGCCCAATTTAATAATATAAATCTAGGAACATCAAGTTATATACCCAATTCGTCGTAGACCCCTAAATATGAGAAAAAATAGGCTATAGAGTATTCCACTGGATCCACTGGTGAAGTTATACACGAGGCTGGTGATGAAGTAGACCAGCCTCAATGCATGGAAATTTTCTCACTTCATCCATAAAGCTCACATTTACACAAGTTAGTGATTCTAACTCTGAGCTCTCTGCTCGTCCAGGAAACTATCTACCATTACCTTGGCACGATGATAGTTCACAAAATGATCATATCATCGCCAGTCCAAATATAATGAGACAACTCAGTGCAAAATTGTTATGGAAAAAGCTTGCAAAGCTTTTGGAGTGAATATCTTTCAGTTTGAACAAGAAATACTTGATAAGATTTTGGAGGATGGAATTGAAGAAGAGGGAACAACTTCTACACCAACGAAACAGGATAAGTGCAGGGAAGAAAATGAAAAAAGAAAGGGAAAATAAGGTAAAGAATGTCAAAAGCCCAATCAACTATGAAAAAAGGGAATTGTTGTTCAAAGGAAAGACTTATAAATGGTAGCAAGCAAAAAGCTCTCTCAGAATGAAAGTCAAAGATATTAGCTGGAACGTGCAAGGGCTAAATGATTGTAGTAAGAGAAGTGCTATCAAATTTTTGGTACAAAAGTAGAAGCAGACATTTTCTGTATGAAGGAAATAAATCTGAGGACTTACACAGGCTTTAACAAGACATTTAGGGTTCTAGATGGGTGGATTAGGAAGAATTCAAAGCCAATTATTCCGGTGATAGGATTACTATCTTCTGGGAAAAGAGATTTTGTACATGCACTGATGTGCAACAAGGTTCTTATTCTATTTCCACAATGCTTGAAGGGGTTAAGGTAACTACCAGGTGGTATTTCATCAGCGTTATGAGACACACTCCAACTGAAAAGAACAAGACTGTGGGATGAACTGGTATCGCTAATGGCCATACCAATTTTGCAGTTGCCAGGAAAAAGTGTCTGGGAGTGTTTTTGTCACTACTTTAGTTAGCTCTTGTTAATAGAAGTCTATTGGGTTTCTTTTTCCTCAAGAGAGGAATCAGGCAGATGGCCCTCTATTTTCGTCTCTTTATATTGGATATAGAAGGGACTTAGTAGGAAGTTTGAAAAAGGCAAGCAACTCCAATGGCTTGAAGGGTTCATAGTGGGTAAGGAACACTTCTAGTTCCGTGTCACACCTATTATTTGCAGATGATACATTCACTGCCTGCGGACCAGAAAGGTCTCAATTCTCAAGTCCTTTATCTAAACCTCACTCTTATGATATTTGAGCCAATGCCTGTCTACACTTCAATATGCTCGAAAGTGTTATCTAACGGTGAATATAGTTTCAATTATGATGGAGCTAGAAGAAATTATGGGTTGTTGCACAAGCTTCTTTTCCACTACCTATTTGGGTATGTCTCTAGGTGCCAAATACAAGTCTACACAGATTTGGAATGCAGTAATTGATAAATTAGAGAAAACCTAGCCATAAGGCAGAAATAACATAACAACAACAGCATACCTAATGTATTTCCATGAGTGGGGTCTGGGGAGGGTAGAGTGTACACAGACCTCACACCTACCTCGAGGGCATAAACAGGTTGTTTCCAAAAGACGGGAGCTCAAATGACACATAACAAAGAAGTTTGAAAATACAATACAGATTTTAAAAGTCATAGCAAATAAGATATAACCAACAATAGAGAAACCAACATAGCATCCAGAGCAAAATAGAGCGATAACCAAAGCACATGAAACAAACAATAGTAGCAGGAATCCAATACCAGAAGCTATGAGAATAATTCTAATACATCTACCCACAAAGTCTATCCCCAGGAGAGTGAGACAACACTCAACTACCTTCCCTCTAATCCGTGACCTCCATATCTTCCTATCTAAGGTCATGTTCTCGGTAAGCTGAAGCTACGCCATGTCCTGTTTAATCACCTCTCCCTAATACATCTTAGTCTATATGTACCCGTCTTTAAATCCATCACTGCCAATCTCTCACACCTCCTCACAGGGGAATATGCACTCCTCTTTACATGTCCGAACAATCTGAGTCTGGCCTCACTCATCTTGTCCAACACAAAGGCCAGCTCCGAATATCTTCATTCCTAATCTTGTGTTTCCTTGTATGCCCACACATCCACCGTAGCATCCTCACTTCTGCAACTCTCATTTTCTTGACATGAGAGTTCTTAACTGACTAACACAACGCCCCATACAACAAAACCAGTCTAACCACCACTCCATATAACTTACCTTTGAGTTTAAGTGGAATCTTCTTATCACACAAGACTCCGACGGCGAGCTTCTATTTCATCCATTCTGCACCAATATGGTGTGCAACATCATCATCGATCTCCCCATTACCTTGGATTAAAGACCCCAGATACTTAAAACTTCCTCTCTTAGGGATGACTTGTGTATCAAGCTTCACTTCTAGGTCAACCTCATGCGGTACACCACTGAACTTGCACTCCAAATACTCAATTTTGGTCCTAGTCAACCTGAACCCTTTAGACTCTAGAGTCTGTATCTAAACCTCTAGCCTAGTGTTAACTCCGCAGTGAGTCTCGTCTATCAGTACTATGTCATCTGGAAACAACATACACTATGGTACCTCATCTTGAATGGCAGAAATAGTACCTATCTCACAAAGATTTAAGGGCAAAAAGATAGAATAAGAAGCGAACAGTCTGGGTTCCAAGAACCATATGATGAAATAGTCTAAAGTCATACTTCCTGAAGAACTTGGTGGACTTGGAGTCAAAGACCTAAGTCTAACACAACAAAAGCATGCCGATGAAATGGCATTGGAAATTTAATCAAGATGATGTTGGACAATGAAAGGAGATTATCATAGAAAAATATAGGAGACTCAAGCACTGGAGTACTAAACCTATCAGAGCACCTGACGGTATAGGGTTATGGAAAAGCATAAACATTATCTTCCTCATTGTAGGAAATCAAAAATCTTGTATTGCTCACAATAGAGAGTGCAATTCACAAAATCTAAATCTGAAGAGGAATTTGCAAGATTGAATAGTGGATGAACTCATAGATTTGCTGAAATGTTGGAAAAATATATTGTTAACAGAGAGTACAGGGACAAAATGAAATGGGGAACTCAAGGATAACTTCTACTCGTTAAGGCAGTGTATGATGACATGTGCTCCAATAAAATGATGATTGACTTATGGCCATGGAAACTAGTATGGAAGACAAAATTGCGGGTTACAACAATTGTAGGAAACGAGAAGTAAGTAAATATTACAAATTGCTAGAAATGATAAACTAAAGATTACAACAAAACTGGAATAAAAAACGTTACAAAATGCTTGTGATTTGCTGAGTCGAGTGATGACATTCTATCTTTAAGACAAGATTGCCCCGTATATATCCTTTTACGTTGTCGGGCAATAGTCTCCCAAGATACAACAACAACTTAACAAATGAGCAAAGGAAACTCAAGTGTTACTTTTGAAGAACTTTGAGTATAGTAAACTTGCTAGAGAAGAAGAAGAAGATTTAAGAAAATTTCTGTGAGAGTTTTCTTAGTGTGTTGAACAATTGAGTCAAAGGCCTCAATTTATAGTGTAATGAGATGACCCTTCAACTAGCTAACTAATGGCCTTCAATAGCCATGTAATGACACTTGATTGAGGGGTTACATTCAGCCAAATAATGCGTGAATTCATGTCCCAAATAATGGAGATTCAATGCTCCAAAACTAGCCCAAAAGTCAAAACTTTCCATCTTCCCATCGTAGCATTCTGCCTCTGAAGCACCGCAGCTCTGCGAATTAGAGTCGCGGCTCTAGTGGCTGAAGACCCAATTAGCGCCGCGACTCCGACGGGGCTACGCCGCGGCTCTGAAGGGGCTACGTCGCGGCCCTTCACGATGATTTCTGACTCGTTTCATCTTACACTTCGTACACTTCTTCCTTCGTTTACCAATGTGGAATACTTTATAATTTGGCCAATAACCGTCCATCATTCTATGTCTCAAATGTTTCACTTACTTCACTAATGAAATTTATAATACTTGGCACTACGTGTGCACATGCGTGGAAACAACGTTTCCGACATGCGGGGCCCCAATTGTTCGAGTCATAAATAATGGGATAAACTTAATTCCACATTAGTAAATTTCCAACAATCCCATTTTGAAAGAGATTTTGGCACACTCACATGATGCCTTTTTCAGCAATCTTTCAGCGGACTGATGTTGCATCAGGAGAGGTAGCTTTAGCTTTGAACCTTCCATTGTTGAATACCATCGAACTTACTTACTATGCGGTGAACGTGATGTCTTTAACCGTCAGTGTTTAGTGTAAGCCAAGTCAACAGTACCAATACAACAACTTTCCTTACTCTGTTCTTCGTAATATTTTGTCCATTGTGGCCTTGTACACTTCTTGGATTCTTAAGTGCGTTCATTTGAGATGTCCTGTGTTTGCACTTAAATAGGTGGTCTCCCACAAGGTATCCTGCTATACCCCACTTTACAAGTGTTATGAACCATTAAAAGTTTTCCCAAACCTAATCTCAATCGTTGAGAATCATTAAAGGTTTCAGAAACTTAACCTTTACCCACACTGTAGATAACACTAAATGTCTATCGCGGGACGACTTTGGATTTGGTGTTTCTTTACACAAATCACTATCCGAAGTGCTCATGCTTCTATTGAAGCGCTCAACTGAACCTTTACATCTTAGTTTTCCCATTGAACCTAATTCCTGGGATCTCCAGTCAGTAAGGTTGGGTTACCACCGTATTAGTCCTTATAGCTTGGGTTTTAAGCCCATTCTCCTAGACAGGCAGAACATCTGATCTTTGGGTAAGCCCTTTGTTAGTGGGTCCGTTATGTTATCCTTTGATTTTATGTAATCAATGGATATTATACCCGTGGTGATCAGCTGCCTAACGGTCTTATGTCTCCATCGAATATGACGAGACTTGCCATTGTACATAGAATTTCATGCCCTTCCTAGAGCCAACTGGCTATCGCAGTGGATCATTATAGAAGGTACGAGTTTGTTCCAATAAGGGACATCCTCTAAAAAGTCGTGAAGCCACTCTGCTTCTTCTCCTGCTTTGTCTAAAGCGATAAACTCCGATTCTATCATGGATCGGGTGATGCAAGTTTTCTTATAGGATTTCCAAGACACAGCCCACCAATAATTGTAAATACATACCCACTGGTGGACTTGGTGTTCTCTATATCAGATATCCAGTTTGCATCACTATACCCCTCTAGTATAGTTGGATATCTCGAATAATGCAACCCGTAAGTTAGCGTATATTTCAGGTATCGTAGTACCCGATTCAATGCATTCCAATGATCATTACTCGGATTACAGGTAAACCTAGCCAACTTGTTGACTGCATAAGCAATATCAGGCCGGGTGCAGTTTTTTATGTACATCAAACTGCCAATCACCTATGCATATTGCTCCTAGCATATGGGTGCACCATGATTTTTATCAAGCTTTTAATTTCTATCTAGTGGTGACTTCATAGGAGATCTGTCAAACATCTCGAACTTTCTTAACACATCCTCGATGTAGTGAGACTGAGATAAGACAAGTCCGTCAGACGTCTTAGAGATCTTTATCCCTAAGATGACATCTATGATACCCATATCCTTCATGTCGAAGCATTGTTTCAACATATTCTTAGTCTCTAGGATCAAACTAGGACTGCTCCCTGTGATCAACATGTCATCTACATACAGACATATCATGATGAACGAGTCAGAGTTACCTTTTGTGTAGACACATTTGTCACATTCATTAATGGAGAAACCCTTCGATAGTAGAGTACTATCAATGTTTTTGTGTCATTGCTTCTGGGCTTGTTTCAGCCCGTAGAAAGATTTGACAAGTCGACAGACTTTCTTCTCTTACCCTGGAACCACATACCCCTCGGGTTGTTCCATATAGATTTCTTCTTCCAAATCATCATTTAGGAAGGTTGTCTTGACATCCATTTGATATAACTCAAGGTCACGCAACACTGCGATCACAATGAATATCCGTATAGACATCATCCGAGACACCAGAGAGTACATGTCAAAATAGTCAAGGCCTTTTTTCTGTTGATAGCCCTTGACTACCAACCTGGCCTTGTACTTATCTATAGACCCATCTGCTTTATACTTCTGTTTGAGTATCTATTTACAACCCAACGGTTAATTTCTCGGAGGAAGATCAACTAATTCCAAAGTATAGTTATGTAGGATGTAGTCTATTTCACTCTCAATAGCTTCTTTCCATAGCGGTGCCTCTGGAGTTGACAATTCTTCAACAATTGTCCTTGGTTCGTGATCAACCATATAAGCTACAAAGTCAGGACCGAAGGATTTATCCTTCCTGGCCCTTTTACTTCGCTTTGGTTCCATCTCTGGAGTCTCCAAGTTTTGAGAATATAGAACACTAGTTTCCGGATATTCAGCCACTTTGAAGTCAACTAGATCTGAACCATCTAGATCCGGGCAGTCAATGACTCTTGGTTCCTTAGAGCTTTGTTCATAACTTCGTTTGCGAGATGTTATGTCTTTTTCCTTTCTAGGAAAAGTATCCTCAAAGAATTAAGCATTTCTTGATTCCATGATTGTACCCCCGTGGATATCTGGAATAGCTGAATTATGCACTAAGAAGTGATAAGCACTACTGTTATTTGCATATCCGATGAAAATGCAATCTACAGTCTTAGGCCCAATCTTGACCTGCTTTGGCTTGGGCACTTCGACCTTTGCCAAACAACCCCACACCTTTAAATATTTATAGGTGGGTTTCTTTCCTTTCCATGATTCATATGGAGTTTTGTCCTTACCCTTATGTTGGACTCTGTTAAGAATCATATTAGCGATAAGGACGGCTTCTCCCCACATATTTTGGGGAAGATCGGAGTTGATGAGCAAGGCATTCATCATTTCCTTCAATGTGCAGTTCTTGCGTTCCGCAACACCGTTCGACTAAGGTGAGTATGAAGCCATCGTTTGATGAACAATGCCCGATTCGACATAATATTCCTCAAACGACGTCATGTATTCTCCCCCTCTATCGCTACGAATGGATTTAATCCGCATGCTAGTTGGTTTTCAACTTCTGCTTTGTAACGTTGGAACGCTTCAAAGGCTTTATCTTTACTTTTCAACAAGTAAAGGTAACAATACCTTGTTCTATCATCAATGAATGTCACAAAGTAATTGTTCCCCCCTCTAGTTTGTGCAAACTTCAAATCACATATATCTGTGTAAATAAGTTTTAGAGGAGCACTATTTCTTTCGACGAATCGAAAAAGAAGCTTTGTGAGTTTTGCCTCTACGTACACCTCACACTTATGTTGAGGGTTTATGTCGATAGACGGCAACAACTCCAACTTAACCAACCTTTGGATGGACTTGTAGTTAACATGTCCTAATCTATAATGCCATAAATTAGATGACTCAAGCAAGTAAGAAGAAGCTTCAATATTATTGCTTGCACGTATTACAGGCATGTCGTTAACTTTGAAGAGGCCTTCACAGATGAAGCCTCTCCCCACAAAAGTGCCATTCTTAGTGATTATAAATTTATTGGACTCAAATACTAGCCTAAAACCAGCATTAACGAATAAATGACATGAAATTAAGTTTCTCCTAATCTCAGGGACATGCATCACCTCCTTCAGAGTGAGCTCCTTTCCAGAAGTCATCTTCAGAACTACCTTTCCTACCCCAGCACGTTAGAGGAAATGTTGTTACCCATGAACAACTTCTTATTAGTAACTGGTGTATAAGTGGAGAAGGTATCTCTATTGGAACAGATGTGTCTGGTAGCACCCGTGTCCATCCACCATTGCATGAGATTCTCAACAAGGTTTGCTTCAAGAACCACCACCTAGAACTCCTCATTCATGTCGTACAGAAGCCTGTCTTTGACGACGTTAGCCTGAGCCTTGCCTTTGGCTTTGGCCTTCTCTTATTGCTCAGTCTTGAGCTTGCGGCAGTCCTTGATCATGTGACCAGGTTTCCCACAGTGGTGATAATTTCCTTTGAACTTCTCCGTTGCTTGGGTCTTGCCATCTTTATGGAACTTGCGCTTCTTGCTTGGGTTCCCTTTGGCCTCAGCCAGATTTTCCTTTGCCTCAGCGGGTTATTTTCCCCTAGGCAAGGCCTTCTCATTATCTTCCTGAATCTGGAGTTTGATAATAAGTTCTTCAAAGGTCATCTCATTTGTCTTGAGTTTTAAGTAACTCATAAACTCATTCCATGAGGGAGGCAACTTTTCAATCAGTAATGCAATAAAAAAACTGCTCATTTGATTTCATACCTTCCAAATCCAGGTGATGTAGAATCATTTGGAATTCCTGGACTTGGGACATCACTGTTTTACTATCCACCATTTTGACATTTCAGTAATTTCCCAATGATGAATTTCTTTGTATCAGCATCTTGTGCGTTGTACTTCTTTTGCAACTTCTCCCATAACTCTTTGGCGGTACCTACGGTGCAATACACCATGTAGAGTGGGTATGACAAAAAATATAGTTCTTACACATGAAATCACTATGACTCCATGCATCAAGAACCATCTTCATGCTATTAATGACATGGATACCTTGGCCCCCTTCTGCCATTTCAGTAGGCGAAGGGTCTACTTCATCTCCAACTTGTGTAGGATCTTCTGTTAGGAAATGATCCATTCCCATAACAGTCAGATAAAATAGCATCTTCTGCTGCCATCTCTTAAAGTTGGAGCCCATGAACTTTTCTGGGCGTTCTTGGTGGAATCCAGCGGGTGGAGGAACTGTGACGTTCCCTTGAGCAGCAGGAAAGGCGTTGGATGAGCCTTGAGCAACCGGAAAGGCATTGGGTGTGCCTTGAGCAGTGGGGAAGGCAGAGGGGTTGCCTTGAGTAGCAGCAACAGCAGAATCAGAAGAGTTGTTCTCTTCCAGTCATCTTTCTAAGCACTTATAACAATCTTGTCTTAAAATTGTGGGTTACAACAATTGCAGGAAATGAGAAGTAAGTAAATATTACAAATTGCTAGAAAGGATAAACTAAAGATTACAACAAAACTGGAATCAAGAACGTTACAAACTGCTTGTGATTTGCTGAGTCAAGTGACGACACTCTGTCTTTAAGACAAGATTGCCCCGTATATATCCTTTTACGTTGTCGGACAATAGTCTCCCAAGATACAACAACAACTTAACAAATGAGCAAATGAAACTCAAGTGGTACTCTTGAAGAACTTTGAGTATAGTAAACTTGCTAGAGAGGAAGAAGAAGATTTCAAAAAATTTCTGTGAGAGTTTTCTTAGTGTGTTGAACAATTGAGCCAAAGGCCTCAATTTATAGTGTAATGAGATGACCCTTCAACTAGCCAACTAATGGCCATCAATAGCCATGTAATGACACTTGATTGAGGGGTTATATTCAGCCAAATAATGGCTGAATTCATGTGCCAAATAATGGAGATTCAATGCTCCAAAACCAGCCCAAAAGTCAGAACTTTCCATCTTCCCGTTGCAGCATTCTGCCTCCGAAACGCCGCGGCTCTGCGAATTAGAGCCGCGGCTCCAATGGCTAAAGACCCAATTAGCGCCGCGGCGCCTCGGCTCCGACGGGGCTGCGCCGCGGCCCTTCGCGGCGATTTCCGACTCGTTTCATCTTACACTTCGTACATTTCTTGCTTCGTTTACCAACGTGGAATACTTTGTCATTTGGCCAATAACCGTCCATCATTCTATGTCTCAAACGTTTCACTTACGTACCAATATCTCTTTCACTAATGAAATTTGCGATACTTGGCACTACGTGTGCACGTGTGTGAAAACGACGTTTCCGACATGCGGGGCCCCAATTGTTCGAGTCATAAATAATGGGATTAACTTAATTCCACATTAGTAAATTTTCAACAAAACTGCCAACCAAAGTGAGCTGCTTCAGCTGGTTAGTTTTAAACGGTGCTTGCCTCACCCGGGATAACCTAATCAGGGGTTTACCCTGTGCGCATTCGAGAGAGTAGCAGTTGCGGGTTCCTTCGTCAACAAAAAGAACGACTTTTCAACTAGCTAACAGGTGTTTCATGTGCCAATCAGACACAAAATCCATCAACCATTTGTTTCTTCACTGCTCAATGGCTGCAGACATCTGGAACATATTTCTCATTATTATTGGACTGAACTGGTTTATGCCCTCACTGCCTGAGATGCCTATGTGAGCTTGATTTTTAAGAAAATTGACAAAACCATAAAAAAGATCTTGTATTACGGTACCTGCAAGCATATTCTGGTATATTTGGACGGAAATGAATCACAAATGTTTTGATGGGTTATCAACTTCAAACTGCTATCTAAAGGCTAGAAGCTTAGTTAATCTTTTTAGTTGAGCTAAACTCTGCCCTGTGAATAACTATGATTCTCTTTTGGATTTTGTCAGCTCTAGTTCTGTAGCACTCAAATTGTAAATAAGCTGACAAAACTTTTACTTTTGTAATCTTTTCAGCATCTTCTTGATGCTTTTTATGATATCCTACTTCATAAAAAAACTCCTTTGGAAGAAGAATCGCTCTTAATGGCTTTTAAATCATTTTGCTTTTAGGCTCTCCATTTAGTCAATTTCTTTTTTTCCTTTGCGTGGTTGCTTTTTTGTGCATGTTCTTCTCTTTTTATTTTCTGAGTTTTTGGTCAAGCATCTTTTAATATATGTATGATAGTAAGTCATTTGACACCGCGCTTCCTATGTACACAGAAGCTATAGATCAAGATATATGTGTGGAAGTCTTGTATGCTTAATGGAATGATTTAATCCTTGTATTTATAAATGTTCTGAAGATATGCTCTTAGTTGTAAAACTGGACTTAGCTTGACATTGGAAAAATTTACTTCAAGCTTCTGTTTGATAATTGAATGGTGAATTGGTTGAGCGAAAGGGTCAGAGTCAACTGAAATCCCCCCCCCCCCCCCCCCCCCCCCCCCCATCAACCTTTCTGTAGCTGGCCAAGCCAATCAGCTGCTGTAAAAGACCTTCCTGTAGTTTGAAAGAATTAAATTTTGCCGTAGCAGTGTAATGCTTAATCAAACTGCCTTCCCCCGGGAAATAAAAGGTGCTAAATTTTCTGGTCCTCTTTTCAGGATAATGTCCGACTGGTGTTGGATATTGCATCAGAGATCCCAGATCGTGAGCCGCTTCTTCAAGAATGAGAATAGCTGAGCATCATCATTTCAATTCTTCCCAGATTATGGTATGTAATCATACAAATCTAGTTTGTTACATGCTTTCAGTTAAGTGATCAGAGTCAAATGGCAACTTAATTAAGTGGTTTAAATTGTCCAATGAAGTTACACATACCTCTTTCTTAGGTTGAATTATCTAAGACATTCCTTTTGGTTTCTAAAAGTACATGCAATCCCAGAAGTTTTGAGTCATTATAATGACATTTGTGCTATTAATTTTCTTCTATATCATGGTGTTAAACTTGATAGTCACATCTATTTTTCGTGATCATACAGTTAAAAAATGAAATTCACATTAATTAGAAATATAAGAACTAGAAAAGATTCTAGGTCTTTCACATTCTAGTACTTAATCTTGGTCGGGTGTTCCGAATTCTCCATCATTAGAGACTGTCATTCACATTTTTCTTCTAAGAAGCAACCAAGGCAAGAAGTTGTGCTGAAAGAAAATGTAACATTCATCCATGCTGTTTCAAGCTCAATATTCTATAGATATGCTCTTAAATACTTTTGTTTAAAAAGATAAATTTAAACGGAGCTTTATCCTTCATATATTGTATGTAATTTTGGAAGCACTGTTGAAGTTGGTTGTACTTCAAATTTAATGGGTGCACATTGATCCAGATTAATCAATATTGTCAATTAAATCCATATTTATGCAGGGAGTAGTATTTACATGCTAATTTTCTGCTTCTCAGGGCTGCATCAAGTAGTGGTTGTTAAGATTGGGCTACCTTGCTTTCCCCATAAAGCGGCTCAAGGACCTTGTATTATGATAGATGATGGTCGTGCTATGGATTGAGTACATAACATGATATTAAATATGAAAGGTACTCCTTCCGGATCAAAAAAAGTGTTCACTTAGCCATTTGCACACCAATTAAGAAAATACTAATTTCTAGATAAAAATAGATAACTTGACTAAAATGTCCCTAACTAAACATGTATTGGGATTTGGTCACCTGATAACTTCTAGGCAAAAATAGATAATTTGACTAAAATACCTCTTTTGAATAAAAAAATAAAAGCTAAGTGGACACTTTTTTTGATCCGAAGGGAATACTAAATTGTAATTAGTATTAGCCATACTCTGAGTCTATGTTACAAATTTTATTTGTTTCAATTGGATTTTTGAATTGATTTAAGAAAAGTGGTTGCAATGTTAGTATACAATAACATGGCCTTTTACAGTTCCTTTGAACATGCGCTTTGCCCTCACATGTAGTACACCACTACTATAGGTGTGTTTGGGATAGTTTCACAACTGTCTTGAATCACCTTGGCCTTCGTTAGGCTTTTCAGTATCATTGGGCTTCTTAGTTTTGTTGCACCATAAAGTCTCCTAGTATTTGAGTTTGAAGTATAAAGATTCATGCACAAGTTTTGCAACTTGTCGTTTAGGACGATCTCGTCATCTAGATATCCGACGTCATTCCTATTTCAGGTGAATTCTCTCTTGATCATGCTCCTAAAAGGAAATAATAAGGATAGGGTATATATGTACTTTTAGATGAAGGAGATGCTAGCGTTTTGATCAAACGCCATAAACTTTCCCAGCATGGATCATCTGGTGTTCGTATAAGTTGTCAGATGTCTGTAGTCATCATTCGAGCTAGCTATGCCTATCATCTAAAAAAGTGTCACACCTCAGCTTCGGGGTGTGTGGTCGACACCCGGCGCTTGAACGGCCCGAGCGTACCACCTATATATCATAGCGTGAACATAGAACTGTCTGGGCTGACAAGGCCTCAGCATGACAATCACAAGAGAAACTGAAATTAGTAACCTGAACAAGTGACAACAAAACCAATATGTGTACATGCATCATAATACCGACAAGGCCAAAACTAACCTCAAAATACCGGCAAGGCCATAACAACAGTACTATCAGAATGACAAGAAGGACGATCAGGACATACAAAATGACAATACATAAACCACTAGTCTACAAGCATCTAAGACTCATATGACAAATAACCAGGCCGGGACAAGGCCCCGCCATACCCATAATATGTATATAAATGCATACCCAAACTTAGACAGCAACTCCGGAAGAAGAGGAGTGCTCCATCTCAAAGTGAATAATGACCCTACTGAGGAGGCTCATCAAATCGTCTATCTGCACTTGCGGGCATGAAACGTAGTGTCCCCCCGACAGGACATCAGTACGAAAGATGTACTAAATATGTAAGGCAGGTAAACATGTATAAAATGTAATACAAGATAAGGGTGTAGGAATCAATCTGTAACTCGTGAATAGGTCGCTAAGGGCATACAACTGATATAACCATGCATATGTACATGAAAGTAAAATTAAGCCTCTCTATGGGTCCATATAATATAATATCAAACCTCTTTATGGGGAAAATCATATCATTGCGTACCCGACCTCAAAAGGACTCAGTCGTACTCGGTCTTAATAGGACACAATAATTTCAAAACCAACTGCAGTGGTGTGCACATATAAGTGTCATACTCGGCTGACTATAGCGCGACTGGGTAAGAAAATAGATACATTTATATAAGTGCAATGTAGGACATACCTCAAGGGACATCATGAATAGAGTCGAAGTGACCTATGATCGTTATCCTTCGACTATCATTATGGAATCATATACAATGAATGTTACAACCCAACCCTAGTGCTCTGAATTAATCGTATCGCAAGGAATATCATAATATGTGAAGGAGAGTTCCGACAAGGAACATACTAGAATCATAAATGATAATGAAAAGGAAACATAAAGTAACCAAGCTACTAGGAAGGGGATCGTTTGATGACATTTTCTTTTACTTTTGGGCTAAACAAGATCATGCCAAAGAAAGGAAAAGCCTTACATACCTTGCGGTCGTGAGTATTGGGCTTCCACAAGTTCTCATCACAAATGATTATCTACATCATATGAATGATTTACTTCAATATCGGATTCAGAACTTATAAAGAAACTCATTTGGACATTCCATCGAACACCTTATGTACGTAACTTCATAGGATCATTTATAGTTCAAACTCAACATATTTTAAACAACCCTCATCCATACTCCTTCTTATCCCTTCAATGCTATCCATACCTTTACAATTCCATTTGATAGCTTAAATCATGTAAAAACAGCCCACACAACATAGCCTACTCCAAGTTTCATAGTTGCTAGATTCTCCAAGAATCCTCCAATATAATTCAACTCTATACTTGTACAAGCTTAAGATTAGATTAGGGAAGATGAAACTTACCTCAAATACACCAAGAACCCTCTGTTATTTAGCTTACTTCAACACCAAGTCGCCACCATGTCGTCACAACAAGAAGGAAAGGAAGCTAGCGTTAGTCACGGGATTCCTTACGACGATCTTGCGTGGTTTAGCCTTTGGTTCCGAGTTGATGGAAGACCTTTGAGAGGGTTTTGGAAATGTTATGGGTTTGTATAAAGTGAAAATGAAGATCCAAGTCGAAGGCATCATATATATATAAAAACAGCCTGCACCACCCTTTTTTACGGCCAGAAAGTACGGGACATAATTTATTTTACGGTCTGTATAATATTTTCTACGGATCGTACAATTTTGTACAGTCCGTAACTTTCATCAGTAATTCTCAGATTGACGAACTGTTAGTTACATTGTAAAGTAGACCCCCTGAACTTGAATTTAGATAGGTTATGCATTCCGTAATTCCTTATATACTAGGAGATATACCCCCGACAAGTTGGGCCACTAATTAGATCCGAAATTCTGCTTGTCTTTCCCCGAGTTTCGACGAACTTAATTTCTTTGGTCTATTTAACCCCAAACTCTTACGAAACATACGTAACACTTGTTTAAACTTCTTTCCTACCATAAATGGTATGCTAGACTCACAGGGATTTACATTACATTACTTACGATGCACACGAGCGCGAAAATGCGAGGTGTAACATCCTTCCACCATTAAGAACATTTGTCCTCGAATGTTGGGGTAACTGAACTCTCAGAATTAATTATCCATAGGATTCACAAAAATTTCTACAGAGTTTCCTCTATAAACAGGACTATCCAAACCTGTCAAACAGCTAGAAAAGATATCCAATACCTTACAGGGCTATACGACAGTATAACATAACATATCGGCCTCACACGACCGTCCATATATCCAAACATTAAAAGGGTTAACCATAACTCACCTCAAATTTCTCCTGCCGACACTTATGTTCCACCTGCCACATCTATCTTAGCAACATCTCCTAAATAAGATATAAGTATTAAGCTCGATAAATAGAATAGGAATAGAAAACTATATCACACGAATATTGATATAAACTGGAAGTCAGAAATAAATGAGGGTGTCTGGATTTCATATTCTCCTCGGTCTCCCATGCCATTTCTTCTACATTATTATTCACTGAGGCTTCTCCGTACGACGAGTTCCCGATATTCGGGACATCTTTTACATGGTTAACACAAAAAGATTTCTTAGACATTCTTGAAGCGTTTAACATATAAAATACTGGATGAGTTGTTTTAAATTTCTGGGGATAGTTCTGGCTCGTAGGCTACCTAACAAATTTTCTAAACAATCTTATATGGTCCGACATACCTGAGGTTATGCTTGCCTCTCTTTCTGATTTTCCTATCCCACATTTCAGAGACAACATTTTCCTCAAGAAGCACTAACTTGAAATTCTAAGTTCAGTCACCATCACTAATTACTGACGATTCTAGGTGATTGATATCTTTTGTCATGCGACTTTCTATGCGTTAAAGTTTAATACTTTAAATTGATCTCATTGACTTTGGTTTGCTTATTTCTACTAATCTGGTAGAGATCTTACGTCTTTTCACATTCATAGCTTTGTATGATGCCGTTCTGGTGCTCAATTCGATAATCGCCATCATACCCGACTTACGATGAGATAAGCGGTCATCCAGACTTCTTTTGGTATTCACTGCGCAATTTCATATCATACCCTCGAGTGTCTAACTAAATTTCTTGATTTGAATACCTACTAGAGATGAGGCTTAACGGAGTGGCCCAAAACTCCTTCTGAACAATCTTTTGAACTTAGTTATAAATTGAGTATCCTTGTCAAAAATTATATAATACCAGAGGCACCATGAAGGTGAACCATATTTTTAATCATACTATCTTGCATAATACTTAACTGCCCAGGTAACCCTGATTATTAAACTAATTCATGTTAATAGCGATCAAAATCCTTAGATAAGAACCTTTTATTAACTGTCCTCATTAAAACTTCTATTAAATATTTGGAAACAAAATCTTATCATATTTTCTCATTACTTACAGCTATAAGAGACTTTATTTTCTTACTCTTGTTAACACTTTTCTTTTCTCCTCCGCTTACTTACTCTACGTTATTTATTCTGAAACACCCTCGTATACATATGTGGTCCATTACTGATTGCTTAAATAAATTCCTCTCTTATACCTTAGCTCTGAGTAACTTCCCTTGGGGCTTTTGTCCTCCTATCTTTATTCATGTCTCAGACAAATCTTCTGAGTCTCGAATGTTCAGTTACGCTTACCGTCATTTGGGATTTCTAGTCTGGGGTTATTACTATTTTCTCTTTAGCATTTATGTTAGGACTAAAATTTTCCCATCAATAACGCCTAGGAAGGGGTCTTCTTAATCATTTTGAGCCATAGGCTCCTACTCCATCTATATTATGTAAGATATCTTTTCATCGATTAAAAAATTCTTGCAATTTTTCTTACGTGCATGACATTTCACTTTTTTCATCTAATCAATACTCCTTAACTTACCTTTATCACGCCTTCCTGATATTCTTAGGCTTATCAGCCCCTTTTTGGTTTCCTTGTGTGAGTATCTCACGCCTTACCCATAATTATTCCCCTCTACCTACTTCTTGCGAGTCATTGCACAGTTCAGTTCAATTTTCCGCGTTACATAATCCCCCAAGGTTCTTCTAAATCTTCTCATTCTGCCATAATCAGATATCTCATCATCCAATTACTCAACCGTCTTACTCTCATTTCCCTATGTTAAGTTATCGGGAGGGTTTCTTGTCCTTGATATCATTTTCATACTGAACTCTTCAAACGTTGATAATCTAACATCTCTGGTCTATGAAACCATTATGACCCCTTTTCCATAGTGGATTCTTTTATTGCCTTGGCGTAATCACATCTTAATGAGACCTTTATAGTCATAACTTCATTCACTGTTATCCCTTTCGTTATAGCTTATCCTTCTGTCGTTAGCATACCTAACCTTGTCTCAAAATTTCATCATGTCACCCCATTTACACTAACTAAATATTCCATTTTTCTTTACTTATTCCTCAGTCGTCTTCAGGTTCTTGCCGTCTTTGGTTTCAGCGACTATTTTATCTCGAGGTATCTAAAATTATGAAACATCTTTCAATTAATTTGAAGATCTCTTCACTTCGTCATTTACAACATGCTTAGCTTACTAATATCCTATTAAGTGACTTTTAACGGTAAGCAATATAATTTCTTTATGACCGGGAAACAACTTATGCCACCTTCTATTACTACGGGTACTCACCCTTGTAACTCGGGGTCACTATTCTGGGTGCGTCATCCTATGCATCCTCGTTAAATGTTTTCACAACCAAATTTTATACGACTTATTTGAAATGATCCATTCTCGCATATCCTTACAGGATCTTTGATATCTTCAACTATCCACTATCATCCCTCTTATATTCATATCCATATTCATTCTAACAGTGGCAATTCTGAGTGCGTACTTAATTGCTTGGATCCCTTTTCTAGGCATCCCTAAACTTTTAACTTGATTTACTTTATACCGGGCCTTTTTGGCATTAATTTCCATTTGGGTTGCTTTATGAAAGTTGTGCTCACTAACCGGGGAAGTTAAAACTCCAAGCTGCAAGAACATGTTATACTGTTCTAATTTGTCTCGACTGACGACTCTTCTAGCCTCACATACTATCTTTTGTCTTAACTCAATTTATCCCTTTCATTTACTAATTCTGAATATCCCCTTCTTGGGATTATATGCATCTGTCTTTACTTACAGGCCATGCTCTTCTCTTTCGAGCCTTATATCTTTAGCGACTCTTATCGCTGCTTATTTTCTTTAATAAAGAGGTCGCTACCATTCCTTCCTTAGCATTGACACTTATATCTCATGTTATAGACATGTCACAATCGTCAAATCTGGATGACATAATATGGTTCATCTTGAAACATTTTGTCGTAATCTTCTCATTTTCTTTTTAAACCACCAGATGAATTCTGTATCGAGTCTTCATCATACTACCTCTCCTGTAGGCGAAGAACCACTTTCTATTCTTAAGAGATTTTCACCCTGAAAATCAGATTACTGTCTCACCTCTTCCATACTTCTATGATCTTCTAACAACTTACAATTTTCTCCAATCCAAATCTTCTTTCTAGGGATTACTAAACCATTTATACAGATAGAACGTCATGCATTCGTAACTAACATACTCAGTCTCAATAAACTTTATATATTCTAGCTCTGACGTAGATCTTCCCCTTTCCTTTGCAGTTTGTTCTTTTACCGTCTTGTCGCTTATCTTACAACTTCTCAATATCCCTTATCATAAAAATATTTCGAAGCTCCAACTCCAGTCTTTTTTTTCCATCTAGCCGAGCGATCTTTCCAATATCAATGCTTCTCTTAACCCAGAGAGCTAAACCATTCGATCGATACATCCTATTAATATTTAGCCATTCAGACCTCATACTCATTCCTAGCACTCATTCATGTGTCCAACTTATATTCATATATTCCGTTTCTATCCATCTCACTTCTTACCTTAGTCAAGATATTTGTAACAGAATATTTGAGCTACAAGCTCTTAAAAAAATATTCCACTACAACTTGTAGAAGTTCAAATCCAACAAGGAGATTATAGAACCGACCCTTAGGAATTAAAGTCAGTCCTTTTATTAGCCTTTACTTGCAAAAAACAACCTCCACAATCAACTAAGAAAAGAGGAGAAATAGTAGACTAGGCTTACGATTTTTTTAGGGAGAGAGAGTAACATTGTTCTACTTCCGAACCTTGCTTGAATCATCAATAATGCTTAGAGAAACTTTGGAGGAGCTCAAGGAGCTGCTCGAGGTTGTACGAAATAAGGAATAAGCTCTAGATTGTAGCTTATAAAAATATAAGGACTTAAAAGTCTGCCACCACCCAGAAGCATGATACAATTGTACGATCAATACATTTATATACGATCCGTACATTTGGATCGTATAATCAGACCTGAAACTTAAAAATTGTAGGAAAAATTACAGTTCAAATTCCTCAATTGTACGGTCTATACAATATTATACAGTCTGCATATTTGGACCGTAATTCTAGGAACTTGTTGATTTCGTCAAAACGTATTTTCTTCGATCCGCTTAACTTCTATATATTCCTATACATATATAAACAAGTCTTAACTCATCATTACCTTTCTGTATGAGACTCCTCCAAGCAAGCAATGTTTGTCGAATTTTTTTTGTTGAGCATACTTCTGTTACTCTGATAAATCTTAAACTCTTTCGGAACATACTCAATGCTAAGTCATCCTAAAATAAACACATCACCTTTCTACGCTCGTGTTATCTTCCATGTATATGTGCGAGACAAACACTCACATTCTAAAATCTTTTATAATAACTGCACCTTTGGCATATCATCAACCCGATAGGGATTTGTTTCACATTTACTTACTACGAATACGAATGAGCCGACATATTTTTGGTAATTGACATTACATAAACTGTATAAAGAATGAGTTAGATTCAAAATCTTAGGACTTAGCTCTATTGCACAATCTATGAGATGAAAGAATGTAAACCATCCCTAAATGTCCATCAACCTCTCGCTTATAAGTGTAGTGCTCAACACACCCATAAATAAGACTCTACTGGACATGACTTGTAGACTTCTTAGGACAGACCTGCTCTGATACCAAGTTTGTCACACCCCCCGAAGCTTGGGTGTGATAAAAAGTTAGTAAAATAAAATGAAGAAATAAGTATTGACAAGAGAGGAAAGAGTGGACCGCCGGGGTCTTCTTCAGATATAGTAGTGCTTCAAGTGAGCTGCATTCCAGTTGTAGGGGAAGAGTTCTCCTTCCACGGTCTTAAGCTAGTAAGCTCCTTCTTCGATATTAACTTTGACTCTGTGTGGTCCTTCCTTGTTGGGTTTGAGTTTTCCTGCATTTGAATCCTTAGTCCCCAGGAATAATTTTATGATTACAAAGTCTCGGGGCCTGAAGTATTCGAAGTTGGCTCTTCTATTATAGTACTTTTCGACCCTCTGTTTCTGTGCGTCCATCCAAACTTATGCTATCTCTTGGCATCCTTCTAGGAGATCCAAACCAATTGCCATTGCTCGATTGTTTGTGTATTCAGTAGTATAAGCATATCTTAGGCTCGATTCTCCAACTTCAACTAAGATTAGTGCCTCTTCCTAATATACAAGTGAGAATGGGTCTCTCCTATGCTCGTCTTAATCGTCGTTCGGTATGCCTAAAAGATTTGGAAACTTTTCTGGCCATCTTCCCTTAGCTTCTTCTAGCCTCTTTATCAAATTGTTAATCAATATCATTTTGACGACTTTGCTTGATGGGTTTGCTCCCAAATGGTACGAATTTGAAGTTATTTCTCTTGATTTTCCAGTCCTTGAACCAACAAACTGGGTCATATTATTGCAGGCTATTTCCTTCGGGATGTCATATCAACTATCGATGTTTCTTGTTATGAAGTTGATGACTTCTCATTCGGGGTTTTGAGAGAAAGATCCCGCTTCTACCCATTTGCAAAAGTTATCAGTCAAGACAAGAAAAAATTGAACCTGACCTAGGGCATTGGTAGTGGTCCAACTATATTATCCTCCATTTCACGAAAGTCCAAGGTTATACTGTAGAATGTAACGGTTCAACGGACTGATGTAGATAATTAGCATACCGTTGGCATTTGTTAGACTTTCAGACATATTTCATTGAGTCGTGCTTCATTTGGGGCCAATAATAACTGACCCATTAAGCTTCCGAACCAGTGACCTATCACCAGAGTTATTGCCACAATGTTTTTCATGGACTTTAGACATTACAATTCCATCTGACCCGGTCTAAGACATTTGGCTAAGGGACCCCTAAATATCTTATAGTGGAGTTCGTCTTCGACAAGGCAATAGTGAGATGCTATGTTCTTAAGTTTTCTGAAGGATTTCTTATTCTTGGGAAATGTTCTAACAAACTGGTTGCGCCAATCCCATATTAGATGAAGGGAGTTCACCTCATACCGATCAATGGTTGAGTGGAATAGGTGGAGTATTATTTGTATTTCTTTTTCTGTATGATCGAATGTGAAAGACAAATTTTCTAAAGCATTTGCTTCAGTGTTTTCACTTCAGAGGATTGTGTTGTTTTGTATTCTCAAAACTGAGATAATGATGCAATGACCTTGACTAAACATCGTTACATCCGGGCATCTCTTACTTCATATTTTCCCATGACCTAAAGGACTACCAATTACGAGTCATTTTTAACTCAATCTGTTTTGCTTTGAGCTCGAGGGCCAATTCAAAACCCGCAATTGTAGCTTAATACTTTGTTTCATTGTTAGTTGAGAATTTATATTTTATAGCTTACATGATATTTTCACTAAATAAAGTAATGAGAACAACTCTAAGGACAGATCCTTTCACATTGGATGATCCATCTGTGAACAAGGCTCAGGTTCCTGAGGTGGGTCCAAAGGCTGGTATGGCTTCTTTTTCTACCTCCAGGAGTATTCCCGCACTGAACTCAACAATGAAGTCTACCAAGACAAGTGACTTGACTGTAGTGCGGGGTTGATACGCATTATCAAATTCACTAAGCTCGATTACCCATTTGACAAGTTATCCCCTGTAATATCCTATATTTTTAGGGTAATACTAGAAGTGTCTAATACGATAAGAAGGTCGTGTTATGAGGTATTTGAATCATACAATAATCGTATGTTATTTTTTGAAGTCAAGCAAGTTGTAAAACAAATATCAGCAAAGGTCATCGCAAGTTACATTTATAAGTTTGTTGAAATTTAGGTCAATTGTCATTGAGCTTTTCACTCAATCTACTTAGAGTTACGGGGTGATCCACCCACCAAATTGAAGGTCTACGAGTCTATTTTCCAGTGCATTAAATCGTTCATCTATACAATGTCATAGTAGAGAAATATTTGTGTTTTAACCAGACTACATAGATTGCCGGGCAGGCAGTGAAGGACCTCGCTAATTGAGCTCCAAAGCAAGGGTGTTGCTCGCCTTGAACTTATCTCAGAGGGCCTAATTGAGGTGATGAGGTCTCTCTCTCTCTCTCTCTCTCTATATATATATATATATATATATATATATATATGTTTTAGATGGTGACAACCTTATTTTTGCCCTTTTCTCTTCCAAAATCAGTTCTTGAGCTCTCTAAACATCCCCTAAATGTTTCCCCACCATCCAAGCTAAGATCTACAAGATTTTGATGTAATTCTCCCTCTTGAAAGCTCATGATGCTAGTCTAGTCCTCCTTTTCTGTGTTGTTGTCGGATTGAATCTTCCTTTGAGGTGAAAAAAGGCATGTTCTTGATAACTAAGGTAAAAATCCTTCTCTTCTTCATGTATATGATCTTGTGTATGTCTAAGAGGTGTTGTTAGATGAGAAATTACGGGACGGCCGTCGGAAGTCAGAAACTGATTGTTGAATGTCGTTCTTATTATGTTAGGGATGTTTGGTTGTGTTGAGATGCTGGAGTGGTAGTTATAATTATGAATATATGTTGTTGTTTCTGTGGTGAAGCTTAGAAAGGAAAGAGTGAGTGGAGTGACACCGTTTAAGTAATTGTAAAGCGAGTTTATTGCTCGTTGTGTCGTTATTTTTCCTTCCCTTAGTTTAATATTAGTGTTTTTATCGTTTCTTGTATATTCGCATGTAAATGATTTCAAGTTCATCATTGGCGGTAGAATTGACGCTAAAGGTATATAATAGCTATCCCTTCTATCTCTTTTATACATGAATCTGCTTCAATTGCGATCATCCATAGAAAGGCTTAAGAAAAGCATTTTATCTTAAATGCTCCGTTCATTGTATCTCATAGTCTTGTATGTTAGTCTCTAAATGATATCTTGTTGATGGAGGTTATGCATCATGTGGTAGTCCCTTGACTCCATTTAGAGAGGTTTATGTTGAATATAACACCCATAACTATATTTAGAAGGTTACGACCTTACGTCATTCTAAATATTGTAACTTGAGGGAATAGTAAGCCTAAGGGACTTTAGGCTTGAACGCACTATCAATACTCTATTCATTAGACTTGTGAAGTATAGTTCGGTATCACTTCATGTGTTAAGATTCTTGTTGTATTAGTAGTGCCATGTGTCCATGTTGAAGATTCGAGGTTGTTTGTTGAGAGACTTGTGTTGTAAGTTAGATCCATAACACCTTATAAAGAGTAACAAACTTACAATCTGAATGCTTCATTTCTTAAAGAAGTATTAAACTTGATTTCAACTTTTGTGTTTACCGCTTTATTTTACACACGAGCCCTTTTGTATGGCTTGGTACATTATTTTATACATTAGACCTCTTTTATGGCTCGGTACGTTGTTTGTTATGTGCCCATAGTGGTCTTTTTACACAAGAGACATCTTTTATAGCTCTGTACGTTGTTTGTTGTATGCCCACAATGGCCTTTAGTTGCTTTATAAAGGTAAACTGAATCTAATACAACTTGGTCCCAAAGTGTGATAAATAATACTCTACAACCCAAGGTAGTCTGTTGTCCTCGGCTACACTTGATGTTCTTTCATACGAGTTCAGTTTCCATCATTATGATTATCAGTTGCCTTACATATTCAGTACATTCTTTCTATACTGACGTCCCTTTTTCCAGGGGCACTGCATTTCATACTGCAGGTTCAGGAAGATAGTTAGGCACGCCTAGTTATTAGGCAGTTGCTTGTATTCAACATTTGATCGGTAAGATCTATGTCTTCCAGAGTTAGACAGGTCTAGACGTCTTGGATGAGATAGTGTATAGTTTATATGAGTAGCTCGGGGACCTGTCCTGACCATATCACAGATGTAGTACTCTTAGAGGCTTGTAGACATATGTTGTACGTATAGTATATGTTATGGCCTCATCGACCTTGATGTTTATGTAATAGTACATTTGGTGGACTTGTTGTCCCATGTTCATATATTCCTTTTGTGTTGCTTATGTGTTGAGGTTGTGGTACCCTTCTTGAGCTCAGATTGTTATGCATTACAGCCTTGTCGACCTCAGATTGTTTTTTATGTTCAGGTTATGCGGTTAGAAGTTGGTACCCTCAGTCAAGTAAGGCATCGGATGTCGGTCTCGCCTCCCCAAGTTTTGGAGCGTGACAAACTTGGTATCAGAGCAGGTTGTATCTTAGGGAGTCTACAAGTCGTGTCTAAGTAAAGTCTTGCTTATGGGTGTGTTGTGCACCATACATATAATGGGAGGCTACAAGCATTTAGGAATTGTTACCCTTCTTTGATATTTCAGATCGTGTAGTAGAGCTGATTCATAAGAACTTGATTCTTACTCGTTCTTGCGATAAGTATATGCGAAGACCTTATTAGATCAGGTGTGCACCATATGTGCACGTACTATGTTAGAGCCTTAGGGTATGAATTTCAATCTTATCCATTCGGGAAGAAGGTTGTAAAAGTATTAAATAGTGGCATACGTGGTTCGAACGAGAAAGAGTAAAGGAAAAGAAAATGTGAGGCATGTAGGAAAATGAGAATGTAGAGTAGCATAGAATCTTGACCAAAAGTATAAGCGTTATTGTCACACCCCAACCTTGGGGGTGTGGCCGGCACCCTAAAGCCCGAGCGTACCAACTATAATATCTGAACCACATGACACGAACCCTGGGCCAACAAGGCCTCCCAAACGATAATAAGAAGACAGAAAGCAAAAATAACCTGCATACAGAAAAGGCCTAACATATCATGTATACATAAACTAAGGCCAACAAGGCCGTCAAAAGTATATCAACAACTGATAGGGGCCAACAAGGCCATACAAGATGTATATACAACAACATCTAGTCTACAAGCCTCTATGAGTACTAACATGTATCATCCAGCAAGGATAGGGCCCTGACATATATAAAAATAACCATATACATATGAAATAACGCCTACCGACGCAGTACAACAATTCCGGAGAAGTGGAGTGCGAAAACCAATAGATGGAAGCAGATACCCAGCTGTGAAGGCAAGTCGGTTTGTCTATCTATACCTACGGGCATGAAACACAGTGCCCCAGAAGGGGATGTCAGTGCAAAAGATGTACAGAATATGTAAGGCAGGTAAATCATATAAGTAATGAATGTAATACAAGGGAAGAGTACAAAAGTCAACCTGAAACTCAAAAAAAGCCTATGAGGGAATACAACTGTTATAACCATGAATATATGCATGTGCGTAAAAATCAAGCATCTAAATGGGGGCATATAATATAGTATTAAGTCCCTCTATGTGGTAAGCTCATCATAAACTTCTCGACCATTTCAGAAGCGGTAATATCTGCCACACTAGTGGTAAATAATGATACACAACTTCCCAACCGGTGGTATGCAGATATAAGTCCCTGCCCAACCGACTATAGTACAGTGCGGTAAGAAAATAGATACATAAATAAGTTCAATGCAAGACAGACATAATGGGACACCATGAACAGAGTCGGAGTGACTTATGATCGTTATCCTCCGACTATCGTTATTGTCGCTACATTCATTAACATACCTTTATTTATGAGCTAATAAGATAAGATATACATGAATCCTTGGAATTATTCAATAGAATGAAAAACACAGACATTTCTAGCTTTTAAGAGTAGAGTTACTTTGGATGGACATTCGTTTACGATTTTCTGCATACGGGTCATGCCAAAAGAAGGAAGAGTTAGCCTTAACATACCTTGTCGTTGAAGCTATTCAAGTTCCACGCGCCCTCGTAAGCTCTACGAATGGTTATCTGCATTATAAGAATGGTTTGTGTCAATATTGAATACATAGATTTTAGAGAAGTTCACTTAGACATTTTATCGAACAATTTGCGTGCGTAACTTTATAGGATCGTTTGTAACTCAGATTCTACATATGTTATCACAACAACCTTCATTATCACTCCTAATCATCACCACAACTCTATCCATATCCCTAACCTTCATTTAGTAGCTCAAATCACATAAAAATATCCCACACAACATGACTTGGCTTCAAGGCTCTTAAACACTAAGTTCTTCAAGAATTCTCCAAAACTCTTAACTCAATACTTGCACTTACCTAAGAATAAGCTATAGAAGATAATAATTACCTTAAATCCACTAAGAACACTCCAATTATTATCTTACTTCATCACCAAGATATCTCTGAAATCATTGCAACAAGGAAAAAGAGAAGTTAATGGTGGTCACGAGATTCTCTACGTCGAACTTGCGTAATTTAGCTTTGGATTTAGGTCTAGAGTATTAGGAGACCTTTGATAAATAGGAAGGGGTGTCTTAGGTTTGGAAGAAGTATAAAGTGAAGCCACAAGTCTAGATATAACATTTGGACCGTATACCTAGAGCAGAAACCTCAAAATTGCATAAAAGTTACGACCAAGAATTCCTCAATTGTATGGTCCGCACAATGATGTACTATTCGTACATTTGGACCGTACATTATGTAAAATTTGCGAATTTGTCGGTACATATTTTCCTCATTCCGTTTAACTTCTATACCCCCGATATTTCTATAAACAAGCTTTAAACCCTCATTACCCCTTCCGTATGGTCTCATATCTTCTTAGGATACCGGTGTTAATCGACGCCATGATTAGACGTGAAACTACGAGGCATAATATACTTCCCCCCTTAAGAACATTCATCCTCAAATGTTAGGAAAATATTTAACTCTCAAGATGTTTGAAAATTTCGACAGAGTTTTCTTTATAAACATGACTATTCAAAACCTATAAAACATCTCAAAATATTAATCCAATGCCACAAAGGGCCACAAATAACCAGAACATAGCAATACGAGCCTCACATGACCATCCATCTACTCAAAAATTAAAAGGGTTAATCATCAGTCACCTCAAAGCCCGGAACTCTGGGTTGCATCTGCCATATCTGGCTCAAGATCATTACCAAAATAAGTATATATATATATATATACATATATATGTATATATAAATATGTATATATATAAGATAAGCTTGATAGATAGAATAGAAAGAAGAAAGTCGTATCGCATGAGTGTCGTTGTAAACCCGTAGTCTGAAATAAATAGGGCTATCAGGACTTCATGTCCTCTTCAGCCTCCCATGTCATCTATTCGTTATTATTATTCCTCCGAAGTACCTTGACTGAAGCTACCGCCTTGGTCTGTAACTTATGGACCTGACGATAATGGCAACATAGACTTCCTCATATGACAAGTCCTCTGTGATCTGAACATCCTCTACAATGGAAATACGAGAGGGATCGCCTATAAACTTTTGAAGAAATGGAATACCGAATGAATTTCTCCTAACTCCAAGGGTAGGTCCAATTTGTAAGCAACCTGACCAATTCTCTGAATTATTCTATATGGTCCGACACACCTAGGTCTAAGCTTGCCCTTCTTGCCGAATCTCATGACACCTTTTATAGGAGACACTTTCAGAAACACCCAATCACCAACAACAAACTCTAGGTCCCGACGCTGATTATCAGAATAAGATTTCTGATGATTTTGAGCGGTTAACAATCGCTTCTGAATCAGCTTCACATTTTCTATTGACTGTTGTACTAAATCAGACCCCAATAGCTTTGTTTCACCTATGTTAAACCAGCCGATAGGAGATATACACTTCCATCCATACAGGGCTTCATACGGTGCCATCTTAAACTGGAGTGGTTGCTATTATTATAGGCAAACTCGATAAGCGGTAGATGATTTTCCCAACTTCCTTTGAAGTCTAAGACACAAGTTCACAATATATCTTTGAGCATCTGAATATTGCACTAGGCATGTCTGTCTATTTGTTGATGGAAAGCTGTACTGAGATTAACTTAAGTACCCAAACCTTTCTGAAAGGATCTCTCGAAGTTTGTTGTAAATTGGGCACCCGTGTCAGATATGAAAGTGGAACCCCATGTAACCGAACTATTTCTTTGACATATAATTTAGCATAATCCTTGGCTGCATAAGTAGTTATGATAGGTAGAAAATGATCTAACTTCGTAAGACTATCAACGATAAACCAAATGGAATCAAACTTTTGACGTGAATTAGGTAACCCCATAATGAAGTCCATATTAATCACCTCCCATTTCCATGTCGGGATCTCAAAATACTGAATTAGTCCTCCGGGCTTCTAATGTTCAACTTTTACTTATTGGCAATTTGGACATTGGGCCACAAACTCTGCAATATTTTTATTCATATCGTTCCACTAGTAGATCTGCTGAAGTTCATGGTACATATTAGTAGAACCAGGATGAATGGAATACCTGGACTGGTGTATTTCTTCCATAATCCACCTTCAAAGTCCTTCAACATCAGATACACACAATCGACCTTTGTATCTGAGAACCCCGACGTCTGATAATTCAAGTAATTGCTTCTTTTGGAAAGAATCCCATTCCCTTATCCTGACCAACTCTAGATCGTCAAATTGCCTTGCTTTTACTTCTATTACCAATGATGATTCTGCAGTAATTTGAACTACAACACCCCCATCTTCTGCATCAAGCAATCACACACACAAACTGGATAATCGACAAAGATCTTTAGTCATCTCCAACTTATCCACCTCTACATGCCTCAGACTGCCCATAAACTTACGACTCAGTGCGTTGGCCACTATATTCGCGTTATCAGGATGGTATAAGATGTCAACATCATAGTCCTTCAGCAACTCGAGCTACCTTTTTTGCCTCATATTCAACTCCTTCTGTTTGAATATATATTGTAAGCTCTTATGATCAGAAAACAGGTCAACATGAACTCCACAAAGATAATGACGCCATATTTTCAAGGAAAATATAACAACTGCAAGCTCCAGATCGTGAATCAGGTATTTCTTCTCGTGCTTCCTCAATTGCCTTGAAGCATAAGCAATAACATTAGTAGAGGACAGGAGATCAACTTCAGGATGAGAAAAGATCACTGAGAAAACATCTTGGCGAAGATAAAAGAGTTCGACACCTGACCGAAACAAAGCTCGTATTCTTCCTAAACTCCATATTCTTAGCATGACAGATATTGAATAAAGGGACGACCGATGGGGTACTGATTTGAGGGAAGCATAAAGGAAGACGCCGAAAGGTTATGTTAAAAGAGATGGCTATGAGACTAGTGCAAACAATATGTTGAAACTAGATACAAAATATGATATGGCAAGATTTTCAATAAGCGAGTGAATACTCGGTAGCATTGATTGAATGGGTCATAGGAGAGAATTCATCAACATTTGATTTGAAGCAGAAAGTCCTTCGAACGAAGAAGCTTCCCACGTATCCTCGATCTCTTTCTCGATGGAAAAAATAGATAAATGGTAAGAAGGAAGTGGCATCAGTGGAAGATGAGGGTTAGGCAGGAACCTCACTGACCTTCTGGGGCAGTTACTCTAATCTAAGCTGGGGTCCCCGCCAGCCATAATTCATTAGATGTTTTTTATGAATGTCAACTAAGTATCGTAAGTAAATTGCTCCCGGTTGTTCAATCATTTTGCCATGCTACATTAGAACACAACCCAAACCGACTCTAGAAGTGTCATAATACACAACATAACCCTCTGATCCTTCTGGAAGTGCCAAGATAGGGGATGCCGTCAATATACCCTTCAACTCCTGAAAACTACTCTCATAAGCATCGAACCATTGGAACTTAGCCGCCTAATGTGTCAACTTTGTCAACGGAGCTGCAATGGAGGGAAAATTCTCTACAAACCTCCGATAATAACCTGTCAAGCCCAAGAAACTATGCAACTCGGTAGAAGTTGTAGGCCTCAACCAAATCTTTACCACATCGATCTTCTGGCTGTCAACTTTAATACCCTAATATGATACTATAAGCCCAAGAAAGGCCACCGAATTCAACCAGAACTCACATTTGGAAAATTTAGTGTATAGATTACGATCCTGGAGTGTAAAGTCCAGAGAAAATTATAAAAAAAAAAAGAATAAAAGAGAATTCTGCATGTATCCCCCCTAAACCAACCCCTTTCCCTCAACCCCTTCTTCCACTCCCTCACATCCCAAAATTTGTGCAACATACACATACACACACGACACAACATACACTTTTATATAAAACACAACCAAAAGGGAAATACAAAAATCAGAAACAAAATAAAGAGAGAGAAAAAATATTAAAGAGATCAATTAAGAAGTGCCAAAAAAGTTGGTTGAAGGATAAGTTGAAGTTGAGGTTTTGTTCGCGGTTACGAAGCAACAAAGATGAGTTTTCTCACTCACAAATCCTTAGTAAAATCCTTTGTTTTGAGTTACAATGCATGTTAAAACATAGTATGCATGGTAAAAAAATATATGTTTCTGGAAATATAAGTTGTGAAGAATTAATTGATATAAGTATTGTCTTGTAACAAGTTTAAATAATGTCATTGCAGACTAATTTCGCTGAGTTATCCTTGTTAGAATGGGACCAAATTTTGCAGTGTTGTACATCTTTTTTTCACGGTCGTATTGAGTACAAGCGAGGCCAAAACCAACATACAGTTTGAGAGTTATCATTGTTTAACATTTCTACCTTGGATCAACCGAAATCAGGAAGGGCAGAACGTATAACGTAAGAACTGTACAAATCAGTAAAGAATCTGAAAGTTTGTGCTGAATAATAGTTCTAGTTTTCTCTGTCCGTGGCAGTTTGAGACCTTATGGAGATCGATCTGACTTATGGATAAAAATTTATGACTATTTTAAGATTATGTCTTATTTTCAAAAGAATCCGGCGAGATAGTTTTCATAGGGTTATTTCTTTCATGAAGTTGTACTAGTTATACTAAGTATTTTTAGAGAAAACTTGATATTGTGATAGGTACCTATGTTACTTTTGATTCGGCGCAAGAAACACCTTCTTTGGGGTTACAGTTTGAGAGTTATAACCCTTAAAAGTGAGAAGGGCGAAAAGTTAAAAGAAAGAATCATTACTTAAACTTTTCTGAAAAATATGACTAAGTATGGAAGTCTATTATTGTCTTAGTATCATTCAGATAATATATATATATATATATATATATATATATATATATATATATATATACACACACACACACACACACACATACATATAAAATATTGAAATGGGTTGCACGTACCGCAATAAATATATAATTTAATATATTAGATCGGGTTGCACGCACCACAACAAATATATTGGATCGGGTTGCACGCACTGCAATAAATGTATAGTATAATATATTAGATCAGGTTGCACGCACCGCAACAATGATATAGTATAATATATGGGATCGGGCTGCGCGTCCCGCGATTTCTTTCGTGAATGTGTATTGGTTAAATTAAGCATTCCCTAGGACAAGTTGGGAGAGGATTTCATTTTTGTATGTGATCAATTATTATTGGCTTGTACGTTGAAAGTGCTGTAATATGTTTCATAACGTGCTTATTATGTTTATAATATAATTGTACTTAGAGCATTGCGAGGTTACTTTGAATTGTAAGGCGAGGTTCTCACTCAGCCTGGATGGTAGGGCTGACTCTTTTATCTAACATGTTCCAGGTAAGCGCAATAGAGGGAAAACTCCGCTACAGGCTAGCTATCGTCCCGCAGCCTTACTGTTCCACCAATCCATCGCTCCGGATTTGGTGATGGTCTTTCTTGAATAAGTAGGTTGAAGAATTAAGTTTCATTATCTCGGGGAATACCCCACATGAGGTTGTTCTTTTTAAAATTTGAATTTCTTGTTAAATATATAATTTCCGCACCTAGATACATGTTTAATTCAGGAAGAAAAGAGGTTGATGGTTCACCTGGGAAGGGATAGTTGCCCAGGTGCCATCACGCTCTAAGGGACGACTTGAGAAAAGTAGGGGTTTGACAAGTTGGTATCCGAGCTAAACCAGGTTAGGAGATTCTAGGAAATTTCTTTGAGTTGGGTGTTTGAACGGTTAGTTATTGCGACGGTGTGTGCGCCACCTCAGTAATAAGTGAATGGAATAACATCCTAAATAGTTTCACTTCCTTCATACTTTTCTCGTGCCTATCTTCAGTATTTTGAAAGAATTGGTTCTCGTACTACCTCCTTCAAAGGATTATGGAAGGGGATTGTATAATGATAAACTAACTAACAGTTATTTTTGTAGATATGGTTACAATATGAGTTCCAACCAAGAGGGAAGTGCTCATAGAAACGAAAAGGATAATGCGAGCTCATGAGGAGTTCATGGACCATAGGATGGACCCAGGAGATGATTTTGGCACGTATATGGATGACACAGTCGCACGTTGTACGGATTTGCTTAGGGCTAGATAGAAGAGGCATTTATTTGACCCAACCTTTTTCAACTATCCGATTGGAGTCATACTACAGATAATAGTCAACTCCATCTCAGGAGATTTCCACTCCTCGTTTAGAAGAGCAAAGATGCTATGTGGAGATAGTAAAGAAGGCTCCTTACTCAAATTTCTACTTCAAGTGAAGAAAGTCTAGAAGATGAAGGAAAGAATGGACGATATTGAAAGGGAGGCAAGGAAAGAGGTTCATAAGGAGCTGAATGCCAACCTGCGGAATAGATGAGTCACGTTGTTAAGCCCTTTAACACGCGTTGTAGTAAATGGAAGTTTGAGTTGGAGATCTACAATGGGTGACGGAAAATTATCTGATAAGATTTAGTATAATGTTATGTTATGACAGAATGTATTATGAATGTAAGAATGAAATAATATCGTTATTTGTTTTTTGTTTTGTGGTGTTGAATGCTTATGAAGTATAAGAAAATTTTTGGGATTTAAAATAGACGTCTTGTCTTCTAAAATATGGGCGCGTTTGTCTTTACCGAAAATGGTAGACTCACAAGTACCGGTGGTGCGAAGGTCGATCAGAATGACCCGGGGAAGAGCAAGGGGACGAGGTCAACCCCCAAGAGTTTCGGTACAAGAACCGAGGGCTCAAGAAGAGGTTAACCATGAAGCTCCTATACCTCCGGTTGAAAGAGAAGTGCCTCAAGATAGCGTGGAAAATGTTGAAGAAAATGAGAGTCAAGCGGCCCAGGAAATGGTGGGACAAAAGTTAGACAGACTCAAAGAATTGATGACAGTTGTAGCCCCACACATGGTTTAACCTACACCTAGTATCTCAATCAAGGCCCAAACCCAGAACCCTCCGACCTAGGAACCAGTTGTGACTGCACTACTGGCCGGAAATGTAGGAGCTTAGTCAGTACCAGATAGACTATGGGTGAATTTTATGAGGAGAAGGGAACCTAGCTTCACGGGGAAGGACTCCAAGTCCGACCCGATAGTGTTTCTCGATGAGATAGAAGACCTATTATTTACCTTGGGATATGTAGAGATGCATGACGTCAATTTGGTAGGCGCACGTTTAGTGGATGACGCAGGGTTGTGGTGGAGAAATTTTATAAGAAATCATTCCCCGATGTCACCACTGATGACGTAGGGGGAGTTCAGAGCCGTATTCATTGAAAAGTACATTCCTAACACCCTAAAAGATGTGCTCAGGTGGGAATTTGAACAATTGAAACAAGTAGACCGCAGTGTGCAAGAATACGATACACAGTTCATGCGATTGTCGGCATACAACACACATATTATTCCTACGGAAAGGGAGAAGGTCAAAAGATTTGTTGAGGGTTTAAACCTGAACTTGGCAGAGAATGTAGTGGCATTAGCCCATGATCAGACTTACCTTCATATCGTCGACATGACAATGAGTGTAGAAGGTTTTGCTAAATTAAAAAGAGAGTATTCGTAGAAAAAGTTTCGATCGTTGGGTTCCTTTAATTAGAATCAAAACCAGAGGCAAAAACGTAGTAGGGTTTCTTCAAGACTGGTCCAGTCAGTAGGCCAGTCTCATTACAGGCCCCAAGAGCATAAATGGTTTAATGATCAATGTAACAATGCCAAAGCCACCAACCCCAACGCAGGGAGTGACAAACTGGTCTGTAAGGTTTGTCAAAAGAAATATTTTGGAGAATGCAGGTTCTCACAGAAAGGTTGTTATAACTGCGGAGAACCAGACCACTATGTCAAATATTGCAAGAAGAGAACCCAAACTCAGTTTTCTCATGGGAGGTCAGAAGCAGCCACAACTGCCCACAGGGGAAATCAGGGCAACCAGTCCCGACAAAGTCAGGAAGGTCAACAGTCCAACAATCCTAAATGACTCTACGCTTTGCCCTAGAGGAATGAGGCAGAGGCATCTAATGCGGTGGTCACATGTATTTTGTTGGTCTTATGTATTCCGGCACTTGTATTATATGATCCCGACTATACATTTTTGTATATGTCAATGGGTTTTTCTAAGAGTCTACATGTAGAACCTTCCTCTTTAAGTGAACCCTTTGAAGTCATGGAACCAGTGAAGGCCTCAGTTTGGGCCTCTTGAGTAATTAAAAATTTCCCGTAGAGGTAAATGGTAGAGGAACAATAGCAGACTTAGTATTACTTGATATAGTAGACTTTGACATTATTTTGGGTATGGGTTGGCTGTCAGCATGTTATGCCACGTTGGATTGCCGGCAAAAAGTTGTAAAATTATCTTTTCTCGGGGAACCAGAAGTTTTTATAAGGGGTAGGATTGAGACACCCTCAAGTCGGCTTATTTCCTACCTTAGGTCTCAAAAGTTATTAAGAAGTCACGAGGTGGAATACTCTTACCTGGCGAGTATAATAGATACCCAAAAAAATCCATAGAGGTACATACTGTCCCTATTGTTCAAAATTTTCTGGAGGTGTTCCCTGAAGATCTCCCAGGCCTTCCTCTGGACAGAGAAGTGGAGTTCGCTATCAAATTAATTCCAGGTACAAGACCCATTTCCATTCCTCCATATCAAATGTCCACAACTGAATTGAATGAGTTAAAAGAACAATTGAAAGATCTTATGGATTAAGGCTTTATAAGGCCTAGTGTTTCCCCCTGGGGTGCACTAGTTCTTTGTGAAGAAGAAAGATAGTTCGCTTCGAATGTGCATCGATTATCGATAACTCAATAAGGTCACGATCAAGAACCGATACCCATTACCAAGAATCAATGATCTTTTTGACCAACTTCAAGGAGCCAGCTATTTTTCCAAAATTGACCTCCGTGCGGGATATCACCAGCTGAAAGTAAATCCTGATGATATACCCAAAACACCCTTTAGGACCCGATATAGCCATTATGAGTTCTTGGTTATGTCTTTCAGGTTAACCAATGCCCAACAACTTTTATGGATCTCATGAACAGAATCTTCAAACCATTCTTAGATTTGTTCATGATTGTATTCACCGATGATATTCTAATTTATTGCAAGAGTGCTGAAGAACATGAAGAGCATATAAGGGTAGTGCTTCAAATCTTAAGGCAGGAGAAACTTTATGCTAAATTTTCAAAGTGTGAATTTTGGTTGGAAAATGTGGCTTTCTTGGGCTATGTTGTGTCAAGGGATAGAGTTATAATAGACCCCAAAAGATAGAAGTCGTGAAGAGCTGGACAAGGCCTACCACTCTGACAAAAATTAGGTGTTTCTTGGGTTTGGATGGGTATTATAGAAGATTTGTAGAAGGTTTCTCAAGTCTCGCTGCTCCCTTGACCCGATTGACTCAGAAATCGGTTAAGTACCAGTGGTTAGAGGCGTGCGAGGCAAGTTTTTAGAAACTGAAGGGGTTATTGACTACTGCACCTATCCTAACCCTACCATCGGGACATGAAGGATTCACAGGCTATTGCGATGCCTCTAAGGTTGGGTTAGGATGTGTCTTGATGCAGTTTGGAAAAGTTATTGCGTATGAATCTCGACAATTGAAGATATATAAGTAGAATTATCCAACTCATGACTTGGAATTGGCTGCGGTAATGTTCGCCTTACGAATATGGAGACACTATTTGTATGGGGTGCATGTAGATATATTTACAGATCACAAGAGTTTACAGTACATAACCACGCAAAAGGATTTGAATCTCCGACAAAGAAGATGGTTAGAGTTGCTAAGGATAATGACCTTAGCATTCTTTACCATCCCGAAAAACCTAACATGGTGACTGACACACTCAGTAGGAGATCAATGGGCAGTTTGGCCCACTTGACAATACAAAAGAGAGGTATTGTTCGTGAGGTACAAAAATTGGGAAATCTCGGGGTTAGTTTAACTGAGGTCGGCGAAGGCAAGGTGATGGTGCATGATACTTCTCAGTCTGCCTTAGCTTCGGAAATAAAAGAAAGTCAGTTTGAGGATATGAAATTTGTTGGGTTTTGAGAGAAGATTCAACGAGGAAAACCTTCACAGTTTACATTAGGGGACAACGACGGTACCCTTCGGTATAAGGGTAGGTTATGGTTCCTAAGGTGAGGGAACTAAGAAAGAAGATATTGAACGAGGGTCACAACACCAGGTATTCCATTCATCCAGGATGAACAAAAATGTATCAAGACCTCAAGGAAAATTACTGGTGGGACGGAATGAAGAGAGATGTTGCAGAGTTTGTCGGAAGGTGTCTTACGTGTCAACAGGTAAAAGCCGAATATCAAAAACCCGGTGGACTACTTCAGGACATTAATATCCCCATATGGAAATGGGAGGCGATTCATATGAATTTTGTGATTGGTTTACCTAAAACTCGAGAAGGTTATGATTCTATCTGGGTGATTGTAGATCGGCTTACAAAGTCAGCCCATTTCCTACCGGTCAAGACTATGTATCGGGCGCCGCAATATGCACAAATTTATTTGAAAGAGATAGTGAGGTTAAACAGGATTCCATTACAAGTTATTTTGGATAGGGGTTCCAGTTCACCTCACACTTTTGGCAAAGTTTTCAGCAAGGCCTCAGGACAAAGGTTAAGTTGAGCACTACATTCCATCTGCAAATAGATGGTCAGAACAAACGAATAATTCATACATTGGCATGTTGCGGTCTTGTGTGTTGGACTTTCGGGGCAATTGGTTGGACCATCTATGTATAATTGATTTCGCATACAATAACAGTTTCCATTCAACTATACATATGGGTCCGTTCGAAGCATTGTATGGACGAAAATGTAGATCTCTGTTTGGGTGGTTCGAGGTAGGCGAAACACTACTATTCGGACCCGAAGTCATTCAAGAAACAAACGACAAAGTGCAGATAATTCGGGAGCAGATCAAGATAGCTCATAGCCGCCAAAAGTCTTATGCAGATCATCACAGAAGAGATCTCGAATTTTAGGAAGGGGAGAAAGTGTTTTTAAAAGTCTCTCCAATGAAGGGGGTGATGCGATTTGGCAAGAAAGGGAAGTTGAACCCAAGGTTTATTGGAGCATATGAGATCTTACGAAGAGTGGAAAATGTGGCTTACGAACTAGCACTTCCACAAGAATTGAAAGCGGTGGATCCGGTATTCCATGAGTCAATATTATGAAAATACTTGCACGATCCAAGTCACGTCATCCAACCCTAAAGGAAACTGTCACCACTATGGGAAACCTGGTCATATGATCAAAGACTGCCGCAAGTTCAAGACTGAGCAACAAGAGAAGGCCAAGTCTAAGGGCAAGGCTCAAGTTAACGTTGTCAAGGATTAGTTTCTGGATGACATAATTGAGGAGTTCTCAGCGGTGGGGCTAGAAGCAAACCTTTCCGAGAATCCTATGCAATGGTGGATGGACACATGTGCTACAAGACACATCTGTAAAAATGGAGATGCCTTCTCTACTTATACACCGGTTACAAACAAGAAGTTGTTCATGGGCAACAACGCTTCCTCTGATGTACTAGGGGTAGGAAAGGTAGTCCTGAAGATGACTTCTGGAAAGGAGCTCACTCTGAAGGAAGTGATGCATGTTCCTGAGATTAGAAGAAATTTAATTTCAGGTCCTTTATTGGTTAATACTGGTTTTAGGCTAGTGTTTGAGTCCAATAAATTTGTAGTCTATAAAAATTGAACGTTTGTGGGAAGAGGATTCGTCTGTGAAGGCCTCTTCAAAGTGAACACCATGTCTATATTACATAAAAGCAATAATATTGAAGCCTCTTCATCTTACTTTCTTGAGTCCTCTAATTTATGGCATCATAGATTAGGACATGTCAACTACAAGTCCATCCAAAGGTTGGTCAAGTTGGAGTTGTTGCCGTGTATCGATGTAAACCCTCAAGTGTAAGGTGTGCGTAGAGGCAAAACTCACAAAGCTTCCTTTTTGATCCGTCGAAAGGAATACCGCTCCTCTAGAACTTATTCACACAAATATATGTGATTTGAAGTTTGCACCAACTAGAGGGGGGAACAAGTACTTTGTGACATTTATTGATGATAGCACAATGTATTGTTACCTTTACTTATTGAAAAGTAAGGATGAAGCCTTTGAAGTATTCCGACATTACAAAGCAGAAGTTGAGAACCAACTAAGCATACAGATTAAACCCATTCGTAGCGATAGATGGGGAGAATATGTAGCGCCATTTGAGGAATATTATGCAAAAGAAGGCATTGTTCATCAAATGATGGCTCCTACTTACCTCAATTGAATGGTGTGGTAGAACGTAAGAACCGCACATTAAAGGAAATGATGAATGCCTTGCTCATTAATTCTGGTCTTCCCCAAAACATGTGGGGAGAAACTGTCCTTACCGCTAATACGATTCTTAACAGAGTCCCACATAAGGGTAAGGACAAAACTCCATATAAATCATGGAAAGGAAAGAAACCCACCTATAAATATTTAAAGGTGTGGGGTTGTCTAGCAAAGGTTGAAGTACCCAAGCCAAAACAGGTCAAGATTGGGCCTAAGACTGTACATTGTATATTCATCGGATATGCAAATAACAGTAGTGCTTATCGCTTCTTAGTGTATAAGTCAGATATTCCAGATATCCACGGAGGTACAATCATGGAATCAAGGAATGCTCAATTCTTTGAAGGTACCTTTCCTAGAAAGGAAAAAGACATAACCTATCGCAAACAAAGTTATGAACAAAGCTCTCAGGAACCGGGAGTCGTTGACGACCCGGATCTAGATGGTTAAGATCTAGTAGATCTCGAGGTGGCTGAATATCCAGAATCTAGTGTTCCAGATTCTCAGAACTTGGAGACTCCAGAGATGGAACTAAGGCGAAGTAAAAGGGCCAAGAAGGATAAATCCTTTGGTCCTGACTTTGTAGCTTATATGGTTGATGATGAACTAAGGACAATTGCTGAAGCATTGTCAACTCTAGAGGCACTGCTCTGGAAAGAAGCTATTGAGAGTGAAATAGGCTCCATTCTGCATAACCATACTTGGGAGTTGGTTGATCTTCCTCCTGGAAATAAACCATTGGGGTATAAATGGATACTCAAATAGAAGTATAACACATATGGGTCTATAGATAAGTACAAGGCCAGGTTGGTAGTCAAGGGCTATCGGCAGAAAGAAGGTCTTGACTACTTTGACACGTATTCCCCGGTATCTCGGATGACGTCCATACGAGTATTCATTTCGATCGCAACTTTGCGTTACCTTGAGATACATCAAATGGATGTCAAGACAGCCTTCCTAAATGGTGATTTGGAAAAAGAAATTTATATGGACCAACTCGAGGGGTATGTGGTTCAAGGACAAGAGAAGAAAGTCTGTCGGCTTGTCAAATCTCTGTACGGGCTGAAACAAGCCCCTAAGCAATGGCATGAAAAATTTGATAGTACTCTGCTCTCGAAGGGTTTCGCCATTAATGAGTGTGACAAATGTGTCTACATGAAAGGTAACTCTGACTCGTTTATTATGATATGTCTGTATGTAGATGACATGTTGATCACAGAGAGCAGTCCTAGCATAATTCTAGACACTAAGAATATGTTGAAATAATGCTTCGACATGAAGGATATGGGTATCGCAGATATCATCTTAGGGATAAAAATCTCTAAGACGTCTGACGGACTGGTCTTATCTCAGTCTCACTACATCAAGGATGTTTTGAGAAAGTTTGAGATGTTAGACAGTTCGCCTATAAAGTCACCAATGGATAGAAATTTAAAACTTGATAAAAAACATGGTGCACCCATATGCCAAGAGCGATATGCACAGGTGATCGGTAGTTTGATGTACATAACAAACTGCACCCGACTTGATATTTCTTATGCAGTCAATAAGTTGGCTAGGTTTACCTGTAATCCAAGTGATAATCACTGGAAGGCGTTGAATCGGGTACTTCAATACCTGAAATACACTTTAACTTACAAGGTTGCATTATTAGAGATATCCAGTTGTACTAGAGGGGTACATTTACATTGATGCAAATTGGATATCTGATATAGAGAACACCAAGTCCACCAGTGGGTATGTATTTACCTTTGGTGGTGGGGATGTGTATTGGAAATCCTCTAAGCAAACTTGCATCGCCCGATCCACCATGGAATCAGAGTTTATCGCTTTAGACAAAGAAGGAGAAGAAGCTAAGTGGCTTCATGACTTCGTAGAGGATGTTCCTTTTTGGAACAAACCCGTACCTTCTGTAATGATCCACTGCGACAGCCAGTCAGCTCTAGGAAGGGCAGGGAATGCTATGTACAACGGCAAGTCTCGTCATATTCGACGGAGGCATAAGACCATTAGGTAGCTGATCACCACGTGTATAATATCCATTGATTACATTAAGTCAAAGGATAATATAGCAGACCCGCTGACAAAGGGCTTACCCAAGGATCAGATGTTCTGCCTGTCTAGGGGAATGGGCTTAAAACCTAAATTATAATGACCAATACGGTGGTAACCCAACCTTACTGACTGGAAATCCCAGGAATTAGGTTCAATGGAAAAACTAAGCTGTAAAGGTTCAGTTGATAGCTTCGATGGAAGCATGAGCACTTCGGATAGTGATTTCTGTGAAGGAACACCAAATCCAAAGCCGTTCCCGTGATAGACTATAAGTGCTATCTGCAGTGTGGGTGAAGGTAATGTTTCCAAAACCTTTAATGATCCTCACCGGTTGAGGTTAGGTTTGGGGAATTTTTTAATGGTTCCTAACACTTGTAAAGTGGGGTATAACAGGATACCTAGTAGGAGGCCACCTATTTAAGTGCGAGGACAGGCCGCCTCAAATTCAACGCACTTAAGAATCGAAGAAGTGTCCACGGCCACAACGGAAAAAACATTACGAAGAAGTGAGTAGAGGAAGTTGTTGTGTTGGTACCATTGAATTGGCTTACACTAAACACTGACGGTTCAAGATATCACGTTCAGAATGCAGTAAGTAAGTCCGATGGTATTCACCTATGGAAGGTTCAAAGCGTACGCTACCTGTCCAGATGCAACATCGGTCTGCTGAAAGATTGCTAGAAAAGGCACCATGTGTGTGCGCCAAAATCTCTTTCAATATGGGATTGTTGGGAATTTACTAAATGTGGAATTAAGTATATCCCATTAATTTATGAATTGAACAATTGGGACCGCACATCGGAAACGTTGTCTCCACACACGTGCACACGTAGTGCCAAGTATCGCAAATTTTATTAGTGAAAGAGATATTGGTACGTATGTAATATGTTTGAGACATAGAATTATGGACAATTATTGGCCAAATGACAAAGTATTCCACATTGGTAAAGGAAGGAAGAAGTGTATGAAGTGTAAGATGAAATGAGTCGGAAATCACCGCAGAGCCGTGAAGGGCTACGGCGCCACAACTGTCGGAACCATGGTGCCTCCCAGGCTGCGCCACGGCGCAAAATGGATAGTCAGCTACTGGTGCCGCGACGCTTCGAAGGCAGATTGCTGTGACAAGAAGTTGGAAAAATTTGACGTTTGGGTTGGTTTTGGAGCATTAATTCTCCATTACTTGCCACATGAATTTAGCCATTATTTGGCTGAATGTAACCCCTCATTCAAGTGCAATTACATGGCTATTGAAGGCCATTAGTTGGCTAGGTGAGGGGTATTCTACTTACACTATAAATTGAGGCATTTGGCTCAATTGAACACAACACTCAACACTTAGAAAATTCTCCAGATTTTTTGATTTCATATTCTTCCTCTCTAGCAAAGTGACTATACTCAAAGTTCTTCAAGAGTAACACTTGAGTTTCCTTTGCTCACTTGTTAAAGTTGCTGTTGTATCTTGGGAGACTATTTCTCAATATCGTAAAAGGTGATATACGGGGCAATATTTTCTTAAAGAAAGAGTATCATCACTCGACTTAGTGAATCACACAAGCAATCAGTTAAGTTCTTGATTTCCAGTTTATTATAATAGTTAGTTTATCCTTTCTATTATTGTAATAGTTACTTACTTCCCGTTCCCTACAACAATTGTATCCCGATAGTATTTTCAAATAAAACTTGATATAGTGATAGGTCCCTATGTTACTTTTTATTCGGCGCAAGAAACACCTTATTTGGGGTTACGGTTTGAGAGTTACAACCCTTACAAGTGAGAAGGGTGAAAAGTTGAAAGAAAGAATTATTACTTGAATTTTTCTAAAAAATATGACTAAGTATGGAAGCCTATATATATATATATATATATATATATATATATATATATATATATATATATACATACATACATATAAAATATTGGAACGGGTTGCATGTACCACAATAAATATATAATATAATATATTGGATCGGGTTGCACGCACCGCAACAAATATATAATATAATATATTGGATCGGGTTGCACGCACCGTAACAAACATATAATATATTATATTGGATCGGGTTGCACGCACCGCAACAAATACATATATATAATATATTGGATTGGATTGCACACACCGCTACAAATATATAAAATATTAGATCGGATTGCACGCACCGCAACAATTATATAGTATAATATATTGGATCGGGTTGCACGCACCACAACAATTATATAGTATAATATATGGGATCGAGCTGCGCGTCCCGCGATTTCTTTAGTGAATGTGTATTGGTTAAACTAAGCATTCCCTAGGACATGTTGGGAGAGGATTTCATTTTTGTATGTGATCAATTATTATTGGCTTGTACGTTGAAAGTGTTGTAATATGTTTCATAACGTGCTTAATATGTTTATAATATAATTGTACTTAGAGAATTGTGAGGTTACTTTGAATTGTAAGGCGAGGTTCTTACTCAGCCCCAGATGAAGGGCTGACTCTTTTATCTAACATGATTCAGGTAAGCGCAATAGAGGGAAAACTCCGCTACAGAGCTAGCGATCGTCCCGCAGCCTCACTGCTCCACCAATCCATTGCTCTGGATTTGGTGATGGTCCTTCTTGAATAAGTAGGTTGAAGAATTAAGTTTCTTATCTCGGGGAATGCCCCACATGAGATTGTTCTTTTTCAAATTCGAATTTCTTATTATATATATTATTTCCGTACCTAGATACATGTTTAATTCAGGAAGAAAAGAGGTTTATGGTGATAGTTGCCCAGGTGCCGTCACACTCTAAGGGTAGACTTGAGAAAAGTCGGGGCGTGACATGGAGCGTCTGCAATACCGTTCGCAAATAATCCGCATGTTCCTCCTCTGATCGAGAATACACCAAAATATCATCTATAAACATGATTACAAATATATCAAGAAATGGCTTGAACACCCGATTCATTAAATCCATAAAAGTCGCTGGTGAATTAGAAAGACCGAATGGCGTAACAAGGATCTCATAATGACCGTATGTGGTTCTCAAGGTAGTGTTCGGAATATCTTTCTCCTTAACCCTTAACTAATGGTATCTGAATCTATGATTTATCTTTGAGAAGTATTTAGCACCCTGCAATTGATCAAACAAGTCGTCATTGCTTCATGAATATTCATAGGTTAGTCTACTAAAAGAAATCCGGAAGAAGAGTGGTGAACCACTTCACCTATCTGCCGATATCCTGGGAAGCGGATATTTATTCTTGATAGTGACCTTATTCAACTGACGCTAGTCAATACACATACTCAACGTACCATTTTTCTTACGAACGAACAATACAGGTGCACCCCATGACGAATTATTGGGCCTAATAAAGCCCTTTTCTAGAAAATCTTTCAGCTGCACTTTCAATTCTTTCAACTCAGCAGGGGCCATCATATATGGAGGAATATATATAGGCTGGGTGTTAGGAAGAACATCCATAGAAAAATCAATTTCCCTTTTAGGAGGAATGCCTAGAAGTTCATCAGGGAATACGTTAGAAAATTCGTTAACCACAGGAATAGACTGGAGAGTTAGAGGTTTTGCCTCTGCATCCTAAACTTGAACCAAATTATAGATATATCTCTTTGAGATCATATTTCTTGCTTGAGGTAGGAAATAAACGTCCCCTTAGGCGTTGGGGCTTTACCCTTCCATTCAATAATAGGCTGGCCTGGAAAATTAAAATGAACAACTTTTGTCTAGAAATCCATGTTAGCATAGCAAGAAGCCAGCCAATCCATGCCCATAATAACATCAAAATCAATTATCTCTAATTCATTTATGTCGGCTGAAGTATGTCGATTATAATCATTATATCACAACCCTGATATACCCGTTTTATGATCACGGGCTCACCAACAGGTGTAGACACTTAAAATGACTTATGCAGTAATTCAGGTTCTTTACCACACTTAGCAGCAACAAAGGTAGTAATATACGATAAATTAGAACCTAGATCTATCAGTGCATACACATCAAGGGAAAACATGGATAGTAAACATGTAACTACATCTGGGACGACTCCAGATCCTGTTGACCTGACAATACATAGGATGTGGTTGTGATGACCACCTAAACTGGATGCTCCACCTCTGCCTCTACTTCTACCAGCCAACGTGTGTGTATCTTTTCCAGAAGGGTGTACATAAGGAGATGAAACAACTACAGATCCTATTGGCTATGCCATACCACCCCCGCCTCTTATCGAACAAAACCACATAATATTATCGGGATGCCTACAAGAGTAACATACCTCCGAACCCTGATGGAATTTCCTAGAATGAGCTCTACCACATCGACCAAAATATGGCATCGAAGGTTCACCGAACTGGAATCCCCTCTATACTGCTGGCCTGATGCATGTGAACTCTGACCCTGACCAGAATAAGTTGTCTGATCTCGACGCTGGACCTAGTACTGCAATGGTGCACTAGCTGCTGGATAAAATGGGCGCCTAGGCGTAAGAACCTATCTTGCCTGGCTAATCGAAGCTCGACCGATAGATATTGCTACAAGAATGCCTCAGATAACTTCCTCCATCCTACTGGTAGGGAACGGGGTCCCAGAGTCTTCTTCCAAGTCTCATTCCAGGTCACGACATTATCCTACAACTTATAAGAAGCTAACTACACTAACTCACCATTGGTGGCATGCATTACCTGCAAAGTACACTGTATCTGGTCTAAAACATTATGCGGGTCCGTATTCGAGTATGATCCTATGAATATCGGAGGGTCCAGGTTGACAAAATCCTGAAATCTCGCATTAAATGCCCTATCAGAGAGACCAAGGGTCTGACTTTGGGCCTGAGAGGCCACTTATCAAGTCAACAGTTGAACAACATGTCGCATATGCATATCCCACTCAGGGGCATTCAGGGGAGGAACTAGGGTATATTAACTCCATGAGGCTTCTATGGAGATGGTGGTCGTGGAATCCTTAGGTCTCATGAGACAACCTCATCATATTGCTCCTACTGCCCTGCTTAGCGGGGTGTACCTGACTGACTCCCTCACCCACCTCATTATCCAACCCTTGAATAGACAATTGTCGTCTAGTCACAGACATAACTAAAATATAAACAATGTGTTAATTAGGAGTTGAACACTTATGACTCGAATCTATCGCACGATCTAGATCAAGAAGAAAGTAACCATCCTAAATGTATTATAGCCTCCTGCTTATAAGTGTGGTGCACAAAACACGCATAAACAAGACTCTACTAGGCACAGCTTACAGACTTCTTAGGATAGACTTACACTGATACTATGTTTGTCACACCCCAACCTTGGGGGTGTGGTTGGCTCCTGGAACCCTAAGGCCCAAGCATACCAATTGTAATATTTGAACCATATGACACGAATCCTGGGCCAACAATGCCTCCCAAAATATAATAAGAAGACATAAAGCAATAATAACCTGGACGCACAAAAGCCCCAACACAACATGTATATTAAACTAAGGCCGACAAGGCCATCATAAGTATATCAACAATTGACAGGGGCTGACAAGGACACACAAGACATACATACAATAACCTCCAGTCTGCAAGCCTCTATGAGTACTAACATGTATCATATAGCCTGGACAAGTCTCCGACATACTCCAAAATAACCATATACATACGCAATAACGCCTACCGACTCTGTACAACAACTCCAGAGAAGTGGAGTGCGACAACCAATAGATGGAAGCAAATACCCTACTGTGGAGGCAAGTTGGTCTGTTTATCTGTACCTGTGGGCATAAAACACAGTGCCCCAGAAGGGGACGTCAGTACGAAGATGTACTGAATAAGTAAGGAAGGTAAATCATATAAATAAGGAATGTAATACAAGGGAAGAGTACAGAAGTTAACCTGAAACTCAGAAAAAGCCTCTAAAGTCATACAACTGTCATAACTATGAATATATATATGTACATAAAAATTAAGCCTCTCATTGGGGCCATATAATATAGTATTATGTCCCTCTATAGGATAATCTCATCATAAACTACCCGGCCATATTGGATGTGGTAATATCTGCCCAACTTATCCGTGATTATTTCCAAACCAGTGGTATGCCCATAAAAGTGACTTTCCGACCGACTATAGTGCAACGTGGTAAGAATATAGATACATATATAAGTGCAATGCAAGACAGACCTCAAGGGACCATGAACAGAGTCAGAGTGACCTATGGTCGTTATCCTCTTACTATCATTATTATCACTATGTTCATCAACATACCTTTATTTATGAGCTAATAAGACAATATATACATGAATCCTTACACTTCTTTAATAGAATGAAAAAAATAGACATTTCTAGCTTCTATGAGTAGAGTTACTTTGGATGAACATTTGTTTACGTTTATCTACATACGGGTCATGCCAAAAGAAATAAGATTTAGCTTTAACATACCTTGTCGTTGAAGATATTCAAGTTCCACGGGCCCTCGTAAGCTCTATGAGCGATTATCTACATTATACAAATGGTTTGTATCAATAATGAGTCCATAGCTTTTAGAGAAATTCACTTAGACATTTTATCAAACAACTTCTATGTAACTTTATAGGATCGTTTGTACCTCAGATTCTACATATTCTATCACAACAACCTTCATTATCACCACTACTCATCACCAAAACTCTATCCATATCCCTACAACTTCATTTAGTAGCTCAAATCATATAAAAACAGCCCACACAACATGACTTGTCTTCAAGGCTCTTAAACACTAAATTCTTCAAGAATTCTCCAGAAATCTTAACTCAATACTTGCACAAACCTAAGAATAAGCTAAAGAAGATAAGACTTATCATAAATCCACCAAGAACACTACAATTCTTAGCTTACTTCATCACCAATATATCTCCGAAATTGTCGCAACAAGGAAGAAGAGAAGTTAATGGTGGTGTTCACGAGATTCTCTACGTCGAACTTGCATAATTTAGCTTTGGATTTCGGTCTAGAATGTTAGGAGACATTTGAAAGAGAGGAAGGGGTGTCTTAGGTCTGGAAGAAGTGTAAAGTGAAGCCATAAAGTGTAATATAAGATATATATATATATATATATAAAAGAACTTGCACAACCCAGATGTACGGTGCAAATGTACGGTCCATACATTGATGCACGGTCTGTACATTTGGATCGTATACCTAGACCAAAAACCTGAAAATTGTAGAAAAGTTACGGCCAAGAAGAATTCCTCAATTGTACAGTCCATACAATGATTTATCGTCCGTACATTCTGGAAAGTTTGCAAATTCGTTGAAACATATTTTCTTCGTTCTGTTTAACTTCTATAGAACCGATATTTTGATAAACAATCTTTAAATCTTCATTACCCCTTCCGTAAGGTCTCATATCTTCTCAGGACACTGGTGTTAATCGACGGCACGACTAGACGTGAAACTACAAGGCATAACAGTTATGATCTCACTTTCACAAGTAAGAAGTTTCTAGTAACACCTCCCCTAATCTATGATTCCTCAGTATTCGCAGACCTAGTTATAAAGATCGATAAAGATCCTAGGATCTAATAGAATCCCAACCTAATATAAAAATGGGAAATTGTTAGCACATTATGACATTACTGGATGGTACTACAAACATGTTGACAGTTTTCCTTGTGAGATGTATATATATATATATCGTGTGCCCCAGACCTGTATAGCTTAATAGGAATTTTTGAGTGTTTAGAAGGATCGGAGTTAGGTATGTGAATCTATTTTATACGATAAAAGTACCCAACTTAGGATGACACATGCCTTAAGTTGGAAGGGTTTATTAAGCAACCATAGAATAAGTTCAAGTGACATGGGGAAGTTAGAAATGATAAGATGCTTCATTTAAGGTTCTAGAGTAGAATAAGAAGTTGTCCTTCTAGCAAATGATTATATTAGTAAACCATAAGACTAAGTTCCCACTGTAAGAAGTGAGCTAATGATTTCAGTAAGTTATTAGGAGGCTATTTTAGCCTTTTAAGCTAAAAGGTATCAATTATGGTAGAAATAGTTAGATATTGAGATCATAGTAGAGCGAGCAATTAAGCAACAAAAGGATAAGCCACAGAGGAATAACTATTGAAGGTGTAGATATGTTATCCTCTTTCTTATGGGTTGTAGGTATTAATGATCTAATCAAAGCCCCAATGTAGTGTATATGGTTAGAACATCCTACTTAATATGGATCGTCAGTGAGTCAAATAAGAGATATGTCAGGTGTTTTGATATTGGTATTTCATATCACTGTTTCCCTTCCACATTCAAGTTTCAAGCGCATTGTTCAAGGGGCATATATCCTATCTACGGTAAGTGATGACGAGAGTTTCTAAAAGTACGCTTGAAAGGATTGTATACTGTTGTTTAAAATGAATAATATCGACAACCTTTACGAGGTGATAATTAGGACATAGAGGGAAGTGTAAGGTGGAATATGTTAATAGTTTCTAAAGGTCATTAATGGATGACAGATGGTACTTAGGATGAACTGTAAGGCTAGTTTTCAGGTGGAGGTTGGTTGGGTACATATTGTTAAGTAAGGTTAATAATGTATATAGTTCCACGGGTTCGTCGAAAGACTTCAGATTCTATTAAGGTTTATCTAGATGGATAAGTTTCAGAGTATTGCTAATAAATTATAGATTGTTATTCAAGGTAAATCATACTGACAAAGATAGATAATCATTACTGGATTGTAGTGACACTTATTGGGGTGTTCCATTCTTGTGAGGTTATAGATTCTTACTTAAGATGAATTGTTTTGATGGTTTCCAAGGAACCGCTAATGGATTATATATGGTTATGTCAGGTTCAGTAGCTCCCAAGTAATTGTTAGACATTCTAGTTCGCTATCGAAGATGAATAATGTTGATAACTTTCAAAGCATCATCAAGGGATTATAGTTCTTACCTAAAATGAATTATATTGATAACTTCGGTATTATCAGTATTTGGTTGTAGATTTCTACTTAAGATGAATAACATCGGTATAACCATTATATGTCTTCCATGAGAATGGGGTAGGTCATATTGTGAAACATTCAAAGGATCTTATTATACTCCTTATAGTGAATAAGATTCCATATTATATAGGTTGGAAGTAGTACCTTATTTAAATTGTCCATCAATTTGATGGTTAGTGGAAACCTTTCTCCAAGATTACGCTCTTAAACGAACTTCGTATGAATCATGTGTCCTCTTAAGTTTTGAGATCCTACCCCTAGGATTTGGCTTTCACATTTCTATCATGGGATTAGGATGTCCTATCTAAGATAAATGGTGAGTGTTATTAATCAGAGGCTATCCCTTAGGGTGAATTACATTGATAGTCTTAGCGAAATCATTATTGAGGTACAAATGTGTTACTTAAGAAGCATTATGCTTATAGTTATGAGATTTTTAGATGTCACTCAAGATAGAAGGTGTCGATATCTTGTGAATGATCATTATGATAGGTCATATATTATTGCTTAAGATTGATCTCGTTGAGAGTTCTAGATAATCATAAACGGGATTTAGATAGTAGCATACACTACTCATACTAAAGGTTGTAGACCACCGTAGATGGGATGGAGGTCCTTCTTAGGGTAAATCATGTTGGGATGTGTGTTCTAAGTTCCCAATGAGAATAAGGCCAATTGAGCAATATTGTGAAGTGTCATAGATCCTCCGTCTGTATAGTAAAGCGTCCTACTACTATTACTACCAGGGATTTACATGTATCGTGCGTCGATAAATATAATTATGTTATAAGCATTATGTTATGGTAAATGGTCGGGTTCATTGTAATTGAAGTGCGTTACAAACTAGGGTGTGTCATCGATTCAAAGGGAGATAACTTTTGCTTAATGTTAATCACATCAGTGACGTTCGGGGGATGGTAAATGGATTAGAGAGAGTAGCATGAGATAAATAATAGCCATATCTTTCAAGTAGTTTTTGAAGGATTATAAGTCCTTATTTAAGGTGAACGATATCGATAGTTTCTAGGATTATCACAAACATATTGTTGATAGTTTCTAGAATTATCACGAACAGGTTATCGATAGTTTCCGGGATTATCACAAATGGGTTATAGTACTTTCTCTACGATGAATTGAGTGGACGAAACCATTTTGAGTCACTTATATGAATAAGGTCATTTGAGTAACTAGTGTACATATTCCAAAGTATGATAATCACAATAAGGCTTTGTAATACCTCGTACCTCCAAACTAAGCCTTATTCATGATTCAGGAGCGTAGAAAACCAAAACGGGGAGCTAAAGTTGGAAAACCAAGTTCTGCAGACATGATATTTCGTCGGATTATACGGATCGTAGAATTAGTTACGGTCCGTCAAAATAAACCGTCGATTTCATCTTGAAATTGACAGCACTCTATAAATTTTATGAACCGTATAAATTTATAGGACCCATCGATTTTGACCGTCTCGAAACCTCAGCTTTTACAGATCAGTGGAATTCTTATATTAGGAAGACAATTTGATTATACAAGCAGACCGTAGAAAATTTGATGTTCCATCAAATTTGAACGTAGAATCCTTCTGACTGGGAACAATATAAATACGAGACTTAGTCCTGAAAAATCAGTTTTCACACTTCTTAAGCCCTAGCATGAAGGTTCTCTCCTCCCATATCTCTTGTACACCAAGGTAAGCCTATTTCAAGTAATTTCGAGTGAATTCTAACGCACGTACATGAATTCTATGTAGAAATTCATTGTTCTTAACCTAGGATTTTCAAGATAAACCCAATCCATAAGGTTCAATCTTTGGAGTTCTTCTTCGAAGTTCGGATTCTTTTATACAAGTTTGGAGTGAATAAGGTATGTAGAACTTCTATCCACATGTGGAATTTCTATGTTCTTCCCACGCCACGTTATTCCATGAAACCATAAAATTACATAACTTAGGGTTTCAACTGTATTATCCTGATAACCCTAATCACATGTAATACTCTCTCTCTCTCTCTCTCTGTCTATATATATATATATATCATGCCTCTATTACTGTTCATTATTGTATTCATGACATGTTATTATGATTCTCATGAATCTGTCCGTAATACATGAACACATGTTTGAATTCCATAAGTTCCTAAATTACAAGTTATGATCAATGTTACTCAGTCTATGAAGTTTTACATGCTTTTCATGATTATACAAGTTATATGATATGTCTATTTCACATGCTAAATTATGATTTCAAACCATGATTTACAAGTTGATTTCATGAAACCCATGGGCTTACAAGCCACTATTTTCAAGTACATATTTTGGGAGTTGCATAGTTTACCGCGAAGGCTCAGATAGCCTGAAACTATGTATGACACTGTAGGACAAGGGTCGCTCCGCGAGTGGATGATACATTCAGATTGCATATTGGATCCTTTCATGCCATGTTTATGTCTCATATCCCGGTAAGGCAGGATTGCTCTACTGGTCGGGTTAGGTACCAGACTCCACGTACTCACATGGTATTTCATGTTGTCAGTTATGCTATTGCTCTACCCACAGATATACATATCTACATATATACAACCATTCAGATATACAATTTTAGACATGTTTTTTACTCATGCAAAATCATGCTCATGTTACAATTTCAATTTTAGTTTCATGACTTATTTTTCCATGTGCCTGCTTTTTTTATTAAGTTGATTTACATATGGCCAAATCAAATGTACTAACATCCCTTTTGCATGGGGCCTGCACTTCATGATGCAGGTGTTGAGTTTCAGGGAGATAGATCTGCTCAGTAGGATTGCTTCAGTATCAGCTGTTTGGTGAGTCCCATCTTATTCGGGGTGTCAGTCTAGTTATGTTTATGATTATGCATTATGATAGAGGTATGGCAGGGACTTGTCCTGGTAAAACAGTTTTACAGTCAGACTCATGGTTTAGAGGTTTCATAGACTAGACTAGTTATCATGTCATGTTAATTTTTTAGTTATTTAGACTTATTATATTTTTAGACTATTTCCGCAATATACTTTCAGATTATAAATTTAGCAGTTTGAATTACATGTTTATAAATCATTACTATAGTATGTTTTGATTGCCATGTTGATCAACATGCCATGTGTTTCGCTCGGTCACATGCAGTCAGGCATCGAGTCCCGTGTTTCGCTCAGGCCATGGTTCAGGGCGTTATATCCTTCCTATGTGTATTATCCATAGAGCCATATTGAAGGGCAATATCGAATCAAGTTTCCATATAGTAGTATAGAGATTCCTGGTGTCATCGTGGATGTTAGAATCCCTCATATGCGCGCTCGTACTTTACTTGGAGAAGCGGATTATATATACAAGTTAATAGTTTAAGTAGATCACGTGTAGTATGTTCAGAGAAGAAGTTGGTTAGAGGGACTCGAAGAATATGAGACCCTATGAACTATATTGGAAAAGGCCATAATATGATTGTTGGGGTGTAGATCGTTGTTAACTTGAAGGATATATCTAGTTTTAAGTATAGTTGTTGAAATATGATAAATCAGCACGTGTAGTGAGTGATGTTTATGACTATCAAAAGTTGTTTAAGAAATAACACCTTATAGATCATTTTTGTAAGATGATAAGGAGAAAGACAGATCACGAGGTGAGGTCTTTTGCCCTTTTAATTTATTTTTTCATGTGTAGGGGCACTTTTTTAACCTAATCGATAGTTGTTAGGATGAATCACACGTGGGAGAGATATGAAATCTTTGAGCATACAACTAAGTTCGGGCAGATCTCCGTCCCATTTCACGGATGCATTGCATTGAGAATTGACTCATCAGATTAACCACTTAGATGGAGAGTTCCCCGTATTCCATTTCATTGGCAACTGAAATAGATCTAAACGGATTGAGCGGTTAGATAATAGTGACAACCTTAGACATTTATGATAATGGGATTTAGATTGTTACCTTAGTTGCTTTTTTTTATATTGTCGCTTTAAAGCTTTCCATAAAAGTGTGGTCTCCAAAGGAGGTAGAAATATGTATATAGAATTTGGTTTCCTCCGTATATATAGATTAATTCCCGTTCACTACGGAAATAAAATAGAGCCTTCCCAAGTTACCCTCATATGTCCCCTCTCCTATTTGAGGTACAGAAATGTCATGAATCTTCCATTTGTTTCCTAGGCATTCCTTGTCCCCTACATAGGATATTATTTGATGAGATATGAGGGTAGAAGTACGTAGGTTATCTTGTGTCGGTTTCCAGCAGATGTTTTCCACCTATATGAATCTTAAAAATTGGCCCATGTCAAATCTTGTTGTTGAATGATGAAATAGAGTTGATCTATCATAGCTCGGCTAGATCCAAAAATGTGAGTATACGAGGTGAGTTGCAATATGTAGTATTTTCAGTTCATGGTTAACGATTATGTGAGGCTCGATGCTATGATAGGTTATGTTATGTGGCCCTGTGAGGCATGTATTGTGTTTTATGGCTGCTTGGCAAGTTTCGGATAGTTCAATTTATAGAGGAAATTTTCGAAATTTTGGGAAAACCTTTTGAGTTAAATTTTCCTTTAGAGTATTGCTTTTCATTCGAGGATGAATGGTCCTAAAGAGGGGATAATATTATATCCCGTACTTTCAGGTTAAGACTATGAGACATTAATATAACAATAAAGTCATGTTATGGGGGTATTTGAATCATACAATTGTCATATGTTAAGTATTGAAGTCAAGCAAGTTGTAAAACAAAATCAGCAAAGGTCATCCCAAGTTATGTTTATAAGTTCACTGAAATTTGGGTCAGATGTCCCTGAGCTTTACTCTAAATATACTTGAAGTTACGGGGTGATTCACCCACCAAATTAAAGGTCTACGAGTTCAGTTTCCTGCGCATTAAACCGTCCGTCAATACGACGTTGGAGTAGAGAGATATTCATATTTTTGTCAAACTGCATAAATTGTCGGGCAACCAGTGAAAGACCTCACTAAGCAAGCTCCAAAGCGAGGGTATTTATTACTTTGAGCTTCGCTCAGCGAGCCTAATTGAAGCGGTAGGGCGGCTATGTATATGTTTTAGATGGTGATAACCTCATTTTCACTCTTTTCTCTGCCAAATCAGTTCTTGATTTCTATAAACATCCCCTAAGGGGTTTCCTACCATCCAAGCTAAGATCTACAAGATCTAATTCTCCCTCTGAAAAGCTCGTGATGCTATTCTAGTCCTCATAGTCTTTGTTATCATCAGATTGAAGCTTCCTTTAAGGTGAAGAAAGGTGGAAGAAATGCATGTTCTTGGTAACTATTGTAAGAATCCTTCGATTTTTCATGTATATGAGCTTGTGTATATCTTGGAGGTGTTGTTAGATGAGAACTTATAGGACGGTCGTCTGATGTTAGAAACCAATTGTTGAATTTCATTCTTATTATGTTTGGGATGTTTTGGTTGTGTGGATTAAGAATATATGTTGTTGTTGCTGTGGTGAAGCTTAGAAAGGAAAGAGGGTGTGGAAAGACGTCGTTTAAGTAATTGTAAAGCGAGCTTACCACTCATTGTGTCATTATTATGCCTTCCCTTTGTCTAATATTAGTCTTGCCATCATTTTTAGTAGATTCGCATATGAAGGAGGTCAAGTTCATCGTCGACAATAGAATTGACACTAAAGGTATGTAATGGTTGTCCCTTCTATCTCTTTTCAGCATGAACCTGCTTCAATTGTGATGTTCCATAAAAAGGCTTAAGAAAAGTATTTTATCTTAAATGCTCCATTAGTAGTAGTCCTATATGTTAGTCTCTCGATGATATCTTGTTGATGGAGGTTCCGTATCATGTCTTAGTCCCTTGACTTCATTTTGAGAGGTTTACGTTGAATGTAATATCCATGACTATATTTAGAAGGTTATGACCTTACATCATTCTAAATGTTGTAACTTGAGGGAATAGTAAGCCTAAGGGGATTTAGGCTTGAACGCTCTATCAGTACTCTATTCATTAGACTTGTAACGTATCGTTCGATAGCACTCCATTGAGTTAAGCTTCTTGTTGTATTGGTAGTGCCTTGCATCGTGTTGAAGAGTTGAAGTTGTTTGTTGAGAAGCTTGTGTTGTAAAATAAGATCGATAACACCTTATAAAGAGTAATGACCTTACGATATGAACATTTCATATCTTAAAGAAGTATTAAACTTGATTGCTACTTCTATGTTTATTGCTATATTTTACACACGAGCCTTTTGTAAGTATCAATATGTTATTTTACACATGAGACCTCTGTTATGGCTCGGTACGTTAATTGTTATGTGCCCACAATGACCTTTTTACACACGAGATCTCTTTTATGGCTCAGTACATTATTTGTTTTGTGGCCATAGTGGCCTTTTCACACACGAGACCTAATTTATGGCTCGGTACACTATTTTTTATGTGCCCACAATGGTCTTTGGTTGATTTATAAAGGTAAAATGAATCTAATACAATTTGGTCCAAAAGTGTGATAAAGAATACTCCACAACCCAAAGTGAGTGAATAAGAAGATTGTGTATCATACTGAGAATGGTAAGATTTAGTGATCATACCATCAAGTAGTTTGTTGTCCTTGGCGACACTTGATGTTCTTTTATACGAGTTCAATTTCCATCATTATGATTATTTAGTTGCGTTACATATTCAGTACATTCTTTCTGTATTGACGTCCCTTTTGCTAGGAGCGCTACATTTCATGCTGCAGGTTCCGGTAGACAGTCGGGTAGGCCTCCTCAGTATGTGGTTGCTTGTATTCAACTTTTCATCGGTAAGCTCCATGTCCTTCAGAGTTAGTCAGGTCTAGAGGTCTTGGACTAGATGGTGTATAGTATATATGGGTAGGTCAAGGCCCTTTCCAGACCATATCATAGATGTAGTACTGTTAGAGGCTTTTAGACATATGTTGTACGTGTAGTGTGGGTTATGGCCTCATCAGCCTTGAGGTTGATGTAAAAATACATATGGTGGCCTTGTCGGCCCATGTTCATATATTCCTTTTGGGTTACTCGTATATTGAGGTTGTGGTACCCTTTTTGTCCGCATGTTGTTATGCATTACGACTTTGTCGTCCTCAAATAGTTCTTTTATGTTCAGGTTATGTGGTTACAGGTTGGTAAACTCGATCAAGTAAGGCACTGAGTTTCGGTCTTTCTCCCCATGTTTGGGGTGTGACATCCCCAAAATTCTAGCTTGTATAAGATCTCCCGTATTGGAAAGGTCACTATGATCAAAATTGAGTGAAAATTGGAAATATGGCCTTAATTTACAAGAGGTCGTAACTTGGGCTAAGGCTAGTTTGCAAAATGAGGGTATCTAGTTTCAACATCTAACAAGGGTTTACTTACATAGTAAATAAGATTATGTACCTTTTTCCTCCCGAACTAGTACGACACTTACAGAGACTTCTGACACTACCAGGTAAATTTGCAGCCATTAACCATCCTGTGGTTTAGAGAGAAACAAAGGTATGGTAAGAATCTTTTTCAAATCTCTTAAGGTCTATTGGCACTCTGGGGTCCATTCAAAGTTCTGATATTTTTTTAGTACTAAGAAGAACTTGTGACATCTTTTTTAGGATCGGGATTGAGAGCAACTATCTGGCCAGTTAGCTTCTACACATCCTTAGTGTTGGAAAGCACATCAGGGATGACTACTATTTTTTATTTGGTAGGAGTTCACCTCGATCCCTCTCTTCAAAACAATGAACACGGGGAACATGCCCAAAGAAACACTAAATGCACATTTCTCCAGATTCAACTTCATGTTGTATTATTTGAGAATTGAAAAGGTTTCTTTTAGATTGGCCTCTGCTCAAAGGGACTTCAATAACATGTCATTAATGTATATTTCCATCATCTTTCCAATTTGATCTTTGAACATATTATTCACTAGTCGCTCGTATGTGGCCTCTACAATTTTAAGAACAAACTACATTACTTCATAATAATATGTACGTAGATGAGTGATGAAGTTTTTATCTCTTGATCATCTAGATCCATTTGGATTTTGGTAAATCCAAAATAAGAGCCAAGAAAGCTCAACAGCTCGTGACCGGCAATAGCATTGATGAGTTGATCGATTTGTGGCAATAAGAAGGATTCCTTTAGGAATAATTTATTCAGATCCTTGAAATCTATACACATCATCCATTCCTCATTATTTTTTGGCATTGCCATAGTGTTGGGCAGCAAATCTGAATACTAGACTTTAGGGATTAATACATTTTTCATGAGCTTGCCTACTTCATCTTTGATATCTTCAAACTTTATGGCGGCATGGTACCTCAACTTTTGCTTTACCAGTTGGTGAAAAGGATCAATACATAGCTTGTGTTTTATGACTTCTAGGTCTAAACCTGTCAAGTCATCATGGGACTAAGAGAAATCGCACATGTTATCCTTTATAAGTGAAATATGTTTACCTCTAAGTTCAGAGTTGATTATTGAATCCAAGTATACTTTCTTCTTAGGGGCGTCTGGTAGAAGAGTGATCGGATCCAGATATAACATCTTTGCAATGATATAACATCTTCACAAACTTGTTCTTCAAGCAAGTCTTCTATTCGATTCTTTGCCAAATTGACATCTATTCGATTCTTTGCAAAAAATATCTTTCCATTATCACTAAGGAACTCTCGGGGGTAACCTTGGTTCAAAAGGTGGGCTACTTCTTGCTAACATCCCCAACAACTCTCTATGGTATGACAATGATTGTGATCGTATTCACACCAATATTGCTGACTTATTTTGCTGGGGTCCATCTTCATATCCTTCGACCACTTAACCTTCTCTTCCATACCATTCATCTCCATGACTAGCTCAGACGTTGTTGTGATGAAATAGTAGTTGGCCAACATAGGAGCAACTGAATCTCTATGTGGCTGTGATGGTCCAGTGTTCTCCCTTGGAATGGGTGCTCTGTTGTCTCAGCTGGGCTCTTCTCTTCTTCCGGTAGCTGTGTAGGATGAACTTCAGTATGGATCATAGAGGTTTTGTCGAATACCTTCATTTGGGCTCTAGATGCCTGTATAAACGCTCCACATGATCCTCATATAATTATTGGTTCTGTTGGAGATGATGTTTACTTCCAATTTTGGCCCTCACATTGTTTAGTAGTCGTTGGCTCAATAATTATAGGCTTAGCATTGAAGTTATGATAATTCGACAAAAAATTTGCTCGAGACAATAAAAGGGATATATAAGGAGGAAGTCCTATGAAGGACTTAGTGAAACATTCACAACATTTAGAGGAACTGCTCAAAGGAATTGGTGCTTACACAATTGGAGACTTAAGCTATTTTGATGCCTACCTTAAAGAAGACGGAATATAGACTGATTCATGTTCAATGATGAGTTGGATTTCTGTTATGATAATATTCTACAATATACCATAAGTTTATCAACATAGAAATTAGCAGCGTCATAGGAGAAAGAAGCCGACGCGCAAATATGGAAATGAAAGGAAGATCCCAGTCAAACAAGGTTTGGTTTTCGGGTACAATTGATGAAACCAAAACATTCTTGGATTCAATCATTGAAGGCGGTGACTACTAGTATATATACACATCACAATCAAGCATTAGAGTTTGGAAGTCACAACTATAAATACACCAACGAAGAAAAAAATGTAAGCTCAGTTGTCACATCCCAAACTAGGGGGTGTGGCCGGCACCCGATGCCCTACTGGCTCGAGCGTGTGACTTTGATGACCATTCTTCTGTACAAGTAGGATTTTTGGCTGACAAGACCATACTGGATTATATCAAAATAACAACACGGGATAAGAGGGGTTAACCCAACATATATACATAGCAGGACCGACAAGGTCACAACCTGGTTTAATATTAGATAACTTAGCCGGAAAGGTTATACATCAATACCATATATACCAACACAAGTTTGTGAGCCTCTAGGAGTGGTTGAACTGACATCTAGCTGAGACAAGGGCCTAACCTACCCATATTGTACATAATGTTGCAAAATACTCCAGAAAACTTCGGGAAGACGAAACTCACTTACTGACATCTGAACTCAACAACTTCTACTGAGGGGGTCTAGCAGAGTCTCTATTTGAATATACGACATGAACACACATCGCCCCTGGAAAACGGGATATCAGTACGAAATAATATACCGAGTATGTAAAGCATGAATAACAATATGAATCTGTAAGCTGTAAGGAAAAACATGTAAGTAATGTGAAACGACTAGCTGTAAGGGAAATCTTAAGCAAACTGGGCAGCATAGGACAATAATAAAATCTGTAACTTAATACGACCTGTCTAGATAGGCCTTTACTATATGAACTATCCTCGTATTATAGTGCGAGGTATAACATGTCCTTAATCTTAGGTATATATATGACTATGAAATACAATATACTTACTAGTTCATGTATGTGTTGCAGAACACGAAACCTGATTCGTTGTATGTATATGTTGCAGAATGTAAAAACCGATCCAATAGATGTATATGTTATGGAACATGCAATCCGATTCAATATATGTATATGTTGCGGAACGTGCAACCTGATCTTCTATATATGTGTTTGTTGGGGAACATGCAACCCGATCCTTTATATGATCATTATTATATGTATAATATCAATGTTAATGAAAACATGTCAATACCAGTGAAAATAGGGGTGTGAACAACATACTTATGATAACAACGACTCTTTGGCCCTTTTTGAAACTCGTCTACTCTTTGACTTTACTCTTAGAACTAGTTATAGTCGATTTGGAAATTACCTCGTTAAGGTACTTCTTTTTGGAAGACTTATAATAGGATAGGCCAGCAACAAATAACAAAGATTACGAGAATAAGGATAATCGATGAATACATCTAAACAAGGGACTTCAAGATACAATAAGACATCTTTTGGCATTTCTTTTCGAAGACGATAACTCGTTGGAATTCATGCTTTAAAAGAAAGGAATAGCCTTACATACCTTATCCACGAAGCTATACGTTGTGCTACAAGCCCTTTTACTCTTCACAACCGATTATCTATAACAAACAAAGGGTTCATATCAACCTCTAATCCATATTCAATAAGGAACTTCACTTAGGTATCTTTAGCGATCACCTTAACATAGAAAGTTCTTCGTCTTGTTAACAAAAGGGGTATTTATGTAATTTTGATCTAACGATCCTCCGAGATCTACTATCTTAGGTTTACAACACAACAACCAATATACTACTCAATTTCAACTTAATTCTTGATCAAAACAGCCCACAAGACCATAGACAATGATTTCATAGATTTACGGGGTTCAATTACAAAAATCCTTTCACAACGTATCTCAAATCACCAATTAATCGCATATATGGATAAAGGAGGATAATGTTTACCTCAACGCAGTCAAACCTTCTCCAAATAATAGCTTGCCCCAATTTCTAGGGTTTCCAACCCGGCTTAATACGAAGAAGATAATTCTGATGATTACCACGGGATTAGTAGCGTTAATATTGCGTAATATGCTTAGGGGTTGACCTTGAATGTTGTATAATCACTAGAGAGGATTTGGGAGGTGTTTAAGATCTGATCATGGAGGAAAATGAAGTAAAAATCATGAAACCCTTATTTAAACTTGATTAAAAATCTCCACCGCCGCACTTTGACGGTGGGATCGATGGTCCGTCGAATGATCAACGGTCTGTCAATCCTGACCATCGATCTGCAACCTGAGATAAGACATTCTCAGGAAGTTCGACGGCTTCCATTGGTAGTTTGATGGTCCATCAACTGTCATGTCAAACTTCCACTGTCCCTGTTTTAGTCAAAACAAGTTATAAACCTTAGTTATCCTGTCATAGTGTCGTACCTCTTCTCGAGACATTATGTATCAATCGATGACGTGACGGAATGCGAAATTACGAGGTGTAACATCCTTCTCTCCTTAGGAACATTCATTCACGAATGTTAAATATATTCTTAACCTCTGAGGGTTCTAAAAATTTTGGCATAATATCCTTTGTAAACAAGACTATCCAAAATCTGGTAAACAACCAAAACATATATCCAATGCAACACATGGTAACATAATCACAAAATAAGATCAACTTGGCCTCACACGACCATCTATATACCCAAAAATCAAGAGGGTTAGCCATAACTACCTTAACTGTCCTCTGCCGTATTCTGAGCTGCACCTATCCCATCTGTCTCAACATCAACATCCTAACAAGACATAGGACTTATAATTGTCGAGTAGAATACAAATGAGAGAATTATATTGCTCGAATATTGGTATAAACCTAACTGAAATAAGTAAGGATATTTGGACTTCATATCTTTTTCGGCCTCCCAAGTCATCTCTTCTGTATTGTTATTCTTCACAACACTTTAATGGATGCTATCTGTTCATTTTGAGACTTCTTGACTTAATTTTAAATAATAATATTTGGGACCTCCCCATAGGATAGGTCTTCAGTAATCTAAACACTCCTTACATGCAATACATGAGAAAAATCTCTTATATACTTTCGTAATATCGTTATGAGAGAAACTGAATAAACATCCTCTTGATCCGGAGGTAATGTCAAGCTAAAGGCCATTTACCCAAGTCTCTAAGTAATACCATAAGCACCCTTGTATCTGTGGTTTAAATTTGTGTTTCCAATCAAATTCTTGTTACACTTTTTTATGAGTAAAATCTCCTAGGATACCTAATCATCAAAAATGTTCTTTAAGTCACGGCATCGCACATTGGCGGGTGACTTCTGGAAAACATGGACTATTAACACTTACTTTTAAAGGAGATGTATGTCTTCCACATTCTGGGGAACTAACAAGACTAACACAGGTTTAAGCAAGTCTTATTTTCTTACATTAAGTCAATCCATAGATGATCTTTATTCCCAACCAGACAAGGTCTCATAAGGATCTGTCTTAATGGTGACATAATAATATTTATAATACGCATCTAGTAGTGGGGGTAAATGACCATCCTAATTCCCTTTTAAATCAAGCATACAAGCTCGCATCATATTATCGAGCGCCTGAATCGTGCACTTGGCCTGACTACCTATCTAGGAATGAGCTATATCAAGGCTTTGCCTGTGCTTCTAAACCATCCTGGAGAAGACTTAGAATTTTACTATATCCAAACCTCTTCATTCTTCATTAGACAGTTAAAATTTCCCGAAATCATACCATCCCTTTCAGTGTATAGCTAGTAAAATCCTCAACTGTGTGGATCACTCTATCTTGGCAAGAAGTGGCAAACATATACATCTATTGACCATTGATTACCTGAAGAAACATTTATAATAAGATAAGGGATAAACTCATATTGGGCTTTATCTTAGAATCATTTTATCCTTTCCAGGTGGAAATCTGTAATTCTCTCCACTTTCCCACTAGGCCTCTAATGCTTTATCATTACTAGCAAACTATGAGGTCTCTATGCCAAACTTGGCACTTCTTTGCTTTTTCATTATTACCTCAATCCATGTCTTGAGTAGAGTGGTATGTCTTCGTCGAACCCGAATGAATAAAATAGCGAGAATGAAGTACCTTTACTCTAATCTTGTCCTGCAATCAGCTAGATTTGGGATGCTTGATCAACCTAGGTATCATAGAACGTCGTCCCTCTTTAACTTAAACATTGGCATTCTTTGTCACGGAACCTTCTTTTCTGGTAGTATTAACTCAAATTTCCCACAATGTTACTTCTTTACTTTACCACAGAGGCGACACTGATACTTTGTGTGCTATAACTCTATTATCATTAGAGTCTTAAAATTGGACCCCTTGAACTGGCTAACTACTGAAGCTCTTTGGCTGATCTTCTCTCTACCCGACCTCTAGATGGGCTAAATTGCTTATTCCTTTTATCCTATGTTTCCTTGAAGGCTGCCACTTTGTTCTGTCAAACTTTCTTTTTAAATTGCAATAGGATCAAATCTATGTTTGGTTATTCCTCCATTTCATCATCTAAGGGAGGTATCACTGAGTTTTCGATATAATATTTCTATCTTTATTGAGTCCCATACTTGAATTCTCAAATGGTTGAAGTTACAATTCTATATTCTTGCCTTCTCATCGCATATGCATAATATCCTTCTGTTGAAGTCTAACTTCTGAAACATCTCTCCTTTAAGGAGAATCATGCATCATTTGGGATATTTTTTATTTACTTTCAAGCTCGAGAACTGTTACTCTATTTAAGAAGGCTCACAAGTCTTTGTATCACTGTAACTTGTCTATGGTAGAAGCTTATATTTGAATTCGACTATTGTTACTTAAAGGGTGTACCAGAGGTCTTCGTGGTTAATAAAGATATCACATTGCACCTTCAATGTGTGCTTACTTCTGCCGACCTAGAATCTTGGGTCTGAAATTTTCTTTGGCTTTCCCAACCACTCTTAAGTGTAAACAACCTCATCTCTTTGTTTAATTAGAATATATGCATTACAACACATTAATTTATCTCAATCCCTATTATTCGAGAGTTTCTTATCCATCTTGCCTTAAGTTCTACACCGAGGTCAACTTTTGGTGTCTCATTCGACCAACATAGTTGACAATGAACTGTTGACATCTTCCCCTATTGGATACATATCCATACTTAAACCTCTATATTCGGAGTAAATTCCTCTTTTTTCTATTGGCTAACATCTTTTAGTACTATACTTATAACAATCATATCGTTATGTATTCCTACATCATCTTGGGCCCTTTAACTACCTGTAATTATCCTTCTTACTCTTACTCTCACTTTTTCTCTAGTGCTACTAACTCTGAACATGACCTTTAACTATTTACCTTCATCTCCAGGTTTGTTTCATACTAGTCCTTTTATTTGTTATTTTCTATCTGATATACTCTCTGAGAGTTGAGATTACTTATTGTAAAATTAGAACTCCAGGCTATGAGACCATCCTATAATATGAAATGATATATCAACTGATGGCTCGTACGACCTTCTGGCTAGCATGCTTCTAGGCTAGCATGCTTCTAGGCTTTCACATACATGATTTCTCGATTAAACTCGACTAACCCTTCTATTCAATAATTCCGAATGACCACTCCTACGTTTACATATGCCACTATCTTGATTACTCCTAATGATTTTCTTTATGAGTCTCGTACGTCTGGCGGCTCTTATCATTTCTTTAACTCTTCTATTTGTAAGGCTACCACCCTTCCTTTCTTAACGTTAATACCTACATACCATTTGATAGTCATAGCATATCCACAACTGGATAGCACAACTTTATTTGTCTGGGAATTCTTCGTTGTAACCTCTGTATCTACTTACTAAACCATCATATGAGTCTATGTCAGTTCGTTTTCATACTATATCCCATATGTCACTCTTTGTGCTTGGGGACTTCCTTCGTGAAATATCAGGTCGTTAAATTGATGTTCTCTGTAACCTATGATCCTTTAATAACTTATAACTTGCCTTATAGCAATACCCTATTAATAGAGACCACTAAATCAGTTCCATACATTAGATACCACGTGTTCACAACTAACATGCTCCGTCGCAATTACCTCTTTATCTTTTAATCAAGACGTTAACTTTAAGACTCATTTCTTGATAACCTTTAAGGATTGCTCTTTTCTGCCGCTTATTCTCTTACTAATTGATTTTTTCCTTCATAATTTATCAATATTATCAGTTACAACCATCCCTCGAGTTTCCAACACGTGTTTCGTTTGACTGAGGACACCTTTTTTCTCGGTATTTCCTAATTCAGGGTGCTAGATCATCTGATCGGTACATTCTATTGACCTTTATTAATTTAAATTTCATAATATGCTTGGTCTCATAACACCTTCTTCTTCTCAACTAAGTATTTACTTATTCCTTACCTTTTTGTATTACTTAACTATGCTATGGTTACCTTACCATACTTTATTCTGCGACTCTCAGTCATCCCTCGCATTTATTTTGATGTCCCTCATCTTTATATTATCCTCTTGCTATCATCCTTACTCCTTATCATAGTCTGAATACTTGTAACAAAACATATTCTTACTTTTAACATCTTCCTTCTTAATTGCTCTCATTTCTAGGCACTTGAAATTCTTGCTTTACTCTGGACGTGAACCTTTCTAGGAAAAACATTAACCTTTCACATAAAGGGTTCATTACTTGGACCCCCAGGACCTTCAATGTTCTTAAAAGTCATATTCGACCATCTATTTCCTGGGCACATTAGGTACATATCTTCCGAGGGGTTCCCCTAATATGATTGTAACATTCCCCTAAGATTACGACTATTGATGTCTATAGATCAATACCATAAATAGTTACTTCTTACATCACTTCCTTCATATATAAAGGGAAGGAAGTCGCTCATACTCTAAAATTTCAATATCATACTTGCATCTCTGGTGTATCAATAATATGATCAAAATCTTTCATGGACTAGATTTAAATACGAGTTAACCAAGGTCTTTCTGGTTATTATCAAAACCAAAACTGGGTAAATCAAGAGTTAGACTGGAATTTTCACATCTCAGCTCTATTGTACGATCTATAAAATAAAAGAACAAAAATGATCCCTAAATGCCTGACAGCCTCCTATTTATAAGTGTGGTGCATAACACACCCATAAATAAGACTCTACTAGACATAGCTCACAGACTCCTAGGACTAACCTACTCTAATACCAAGTTTGTCACACCCCAAACTAGGGGGTGTGGCCAGCACCCGATGCCCTGCTGGCCCAAGCATACCACTTTGATGACTAGTATTCTGTACAAGTAGGACTTCTGGCCAACAAGAACGTACTGGAATATATTACAACAACAACATGGGATAAGAGGGATTAACCAAACATATATACATAGCAGGATCGACACGGTCATAACTTGGTTTAACAGCAGATAACTTAGCCGACAAGGCTATGCATCAACACCATATATACCAACACAAATCTGTGAGCCTCAACAAGCGACTGAACTGAAATCTGGCCGGGACAAAGCCCTGACCTATCCATATCGCACATAATCCTGCAAACCCCAGATATACTTAGAAAGCTTCAGGAAGATGAATCCCACTTACTGACGGCTAGACTCAACATCTTCTACTGAAGTGGCTTAGTAGTGTCTCTATCAGAACATGCAGCATGAACACATAGCGCCACCAGCAAAGGGACATCAGTATGAAATAATGTACCGAGTATGTAAAACATGAATAGCAATATGAATCTGTAAGTTGTAAACAAAAACATGTAAGTAATGTGAAAGGATTAGCTGTAAGGGAAATCATAAGAAACCTGGGCCACATGGGCGAATAATGAAACTCTTGAACTTAATACAACCTGTTTGGATAGGTCTTTACTGTATGAACTATCCTCGTCTTATAGTGTGAGGGATAACATGTCCTTAATATTAGGTATATGTATGACTATGCTATGCAATATGCACACTATTTCATGTATGTGTTACGGAATGCGCAACCCGATCGGTTGTATATATATGCGGCGAAACGTGCTACCCAGTCCAATATATATATATCTGTTTCGGAACATGCAACCCAGTCAAATGCTTAATTGTTGGTACAAAAAATAAAGTAGTTGATTCAGTAGAGTGGGTTGCAATAAGGGTTCGGTGTCATTACGTTAATAAAAAATGGATTAGCGGTATGTTAATGAATTGGTCCACTACAGAAATAAGATTTCATAAGTTCAGGAACTTGAGAATGGAATAAAAAACAGGGAGATTATATCTATATGTGTTTATTGCGGAACGTGTTACTCGATCCAATATATATGGGTTTGTTGCGGAATGTGAAACCCGATCCTCTATATGATCATGATTATATGCATGATATCAATGTTAATGAAAACATGTCAATACCGATGAAAATAAGGGTGTGAACAACAAACTTATGATAACAATGACTTTTTGGCCCTTTTTGAAACTCGTCTACTCTTTGACTTTACTCTTAGAATGACTTATAATCGATTTGGCAATTAGCTCATTAAGGTACTTCTTTTTGGAAGACTTATAATAGGATAGGCTAGTAACCAACAACAAAGATTATGACAATAAGTATAATTGATGAATACTTCTTGACAAGAGACTTCAAGACTACAATAAGACAATTCTTTTGGCATTTCTTTTGAAGACGATAAGTCAATGGAGTTCATGCTTTGAAAGAAAGGGATATCCTTACATTCCTTATCCACGAAGCTATACGTCGTGCTATAATATCTCGTACTCTTCACGACCGATTATCTATAACAAACAAAGGATTGATATCAACGTTTAATCCATATTCAATAAGGAACTTCACTTGGGTATCTTTAGCGATCACATTAACATAGAAAGTTCTTAGTCTTGTTAACAAAAGGGGTATTTATGTAATATTGATCTCCCGATCCTCTGGGATCTACTCTCTTAGGTTTACAGCACAACAACCAATATACTACTCAATTTTGACTTAGTTCTTGATCAAAACAGCCTACAAGTCCATAGACAATGATTTCATAGATTTACGGGTTTTGATTATGAAAATCCTTTCACAAGTTATTTCAAATCACCAATTAATCGCATATATAGATAAATGAGGATAACATTTACCTCAACACAGCCAAACCTTCTCCAAACAATAGCTTGCCCTAATTTCTAGGGCTACCAAACCCAGCTTAATATGAATAAGATAATTCTTATGATTACAACGTGATTAGTAGCGTTAATCTTGCATAATTTGCTTAGGGATTGACCTTGAATGTTATAAAATCCCTAGAGAGGATTTGGGAGGTGTTTAAGATCTGATCATGGAGGAAAATAAAGTAAAAATTATGAAACCCGTATTTATACCTGATTAAAAATCTCCACTGCCGCACATTGATGGTGGGTTCGATGGTCCGTCGAATGATCGACGGTCCATCAATCTTAACTGTCGATTTGCCATCTGAGATAAAAAATTCTCAGGCAGTTTGATGGATTCCCTTGGAATTTTAACGGTCCGTCAATTCCTGTGACGGTCTGTCAATTATCCCGTCAAACATTCATTGTCCCTGTTTTCATCAAAATGTATTTCCTTTGATCTGTTTAGCTTTCATATACCCCGAAACTCCCGTAAACAAGTTATACCTTAGTTATCCTATCATAGGGTCATACCTCTTGTAGGAACTTTAAGTATCAATCTATGATGCGACGGAATATGTAACTACGGTGTGAAACATCAGTCAACATCTTCATCTCAAGAAGAGCCAACTATCCCAAACAACAAAAAACCCGAGTGTATCATGATTTATCCATCTAGTTCTATAGTTATAATTATGTTCTTTTGTGGTTCCCACCTATTTACCTTTGCAAGTATTGTGTAATAGGTGTTTGTTGGTTAGTTACTTTATCATACCAAACAACTAGGTTATTTAGACTGTTGAAGAAACATGTCCTTTAGGTTTGACAAAAAAGTTATAAACATGTTATCTGCTCGGTTATAGCGAAGACTTTTGGCAAATTCTATACGAAGTTAGGTCGTTGTTTTTGAATCCCTTGATCAAGGAGATGTCGAAGTGAAAATTCTTGTGTTGATTTATTATTTCCGCTGCATTTCCTTCGTACACCAATTGTTTTGAAGAATCAGATTCATAAAGCGCATAGGAGTAGTCTAATCCTAACAAGTGGTTCAGAGCTAGACCTTTTTTATAAATGCTAGTAGACTAAAATATGGCTACCATCTCAATAACACAAGAAGGTCAATCAAACACAAGACTCCCATTGTGTAACAACAAAGAAGATCATATGCGGAAATTCCCTTGCCCAAGTCAAGAAGAAAGCCATCAAGACAGTACAACACAAAAACAAAATAGAGACAATGAAGAATTGGATCGTCCTGCAAAAAAGACTACAACAAATTATCAAAAGAATAAGATCGTTAAACGAAGAAAACTTCTCCAAACGCCCAATGCTAGATAAAGGATATCTCAAGTTTTTCCACAAACAAAGCAAGGAAAAGACACCTAAAGGGAATAACCGCCAGAAAAGTAATCCAAATCATACAAAGAACTCTAGCAGCCATAGACAACAGATCCATAAAACAGAACCAGATCCCAACCACAGAAATGTTTATTCCCTTTCAAGATCTAGTATTAATGTCCACTCCTAATGAATATAGTGATAACAAGATTGAAAAAGAAGTAAAAGGAAGCAACAATCTATGGTACGTGGATAGTGGATGTTCCAGACATATGATAGGGGACAAAAGAAACTTCCTCACATTGGAGCCTTACCAAGGAGGAAGTGTAGAATTTGGGAATGGCAAAAGGAGGGATATATTCGAAATTAAGAAGTTGGTAGGTCCCTTGATCAGGCAATTGAAAAGGTGTGCTATGTCAAAGGTCAAAAACACAATCTGCTATGTGTGGCCCAGATGTGTGACAAAGGAAATCATGTCCTAGTTAAATGAAATCATGTCCTAGTTAAAGGAAATCATGTCCTATTTATGACAAATGATTTCCCAGTCACTAACTCAACAAAAAAGAAGATGATCCTCCAAGAAAAAGACATAGAAATGTATACATAACATATATTATGGGTCCCTAAAAACAACCTGACGTGAGTCTCAGTGCACAAGAAATAGTCTCACTACCATGGCATAAAAGATTAGTAGGGCATGCGAGCTTCTTACTACTAAATAAACTGATACCAAAGGAACTGGTACTCGGATTACCAACATCAAAGATCAACGAGGAAAAACTGTGCGGCGCAAGTGCCAGAGGAAAATATGTGAAATCTTCCTTTTAATAAAACAAAGTAGTCAACACCAACATACCACTGGAGTTACTACACATGGATTTATGCAAATTAATGAAAGTACAGAGTAGAAGCAAGAAGAAACATATGTTCGTCACATTGGATGATTACTCCATATTCACGTGGACCTTTTCCTCACCTCAAAGGAATAAACATTTGAAGGTATTCACATATCTATCAAAAATTGCAGAGGAAACTAAACCTACAAGTGACAAACATCAAATATGATAACGGAATGAATTTCAAGAATTCAAACTTTACCATCTATAGCTCCACCCATGGAATGGACCACAACTTCTCAGCACCAAGGACCCCTCAACAAAATAGGGTAGTGGAAAGAAAATATAGGACCTTAGAAGACATGGAAAAAAATGATAATAGTAAGTGATATGCCTAAACCTTTTTGGGCAGAAGCTATATTTATCGCGTGCTATATTATCAACAGATGTATAATAAGGTCAATACTAGAGAAAACTCCATACAAGCTATTGAAGGGAATAAATACGAAGGACATGATTCATTGTTTATGATTTATTCCACATTTTGCTTGTTGACAGCCTCTTATTTCCCGTGTTATTCAGATCTTTTTGTTCAATTGATTTCTACGTCCTCATCATCATCATATTGAGTGCCTATACCTTTTTGTCTATCTGTTTCATTGAAGATTACATGAACACTTTCTTCTATGAGTCTTGTCCTTCTGTTTAAAACTTTGCATGCTCTACTGCTTGAGGCATACCCAAGAAAGATTCTTTCATCAGTCTTATTTTCTATTGTCTTGGACATAGCATTTTGTTTAGAAAGGCCTAAAAAAAAAATCGACCTCCTCAGATTAGCTCTTTCCAAAAAAGTTTTTTAAAAATCGACTTTATGAGGTCAGTATTTTGTGACCTCCTGAGGTCTTTTTTCAAAAAGTGACCAAGGTTTTACCGACCTACTCATAGGGTTGGTTTTTGGATAAGTTTTTCATGAACATCGACCTTCTGAGGTCGGTTTTGGCACTTTTCTAGTAGTAACACCAGCCTGCAGAATCATTACACTACGTGCTAGAACCAATGATATTTATGAAGTGGGAATTGATATAGTTGGCTCTTTACTGACAGCCTCAGGTCATATCAGTTTTCTATTATTCCTTACTGAATATTTCTCCAAATGGGTCAAATAGGAAACCTGATATATAATATGTCAGTACGAGGTGCCGAGAGAGATTGATTATGACAATGTACATCAATTTTTTGGTGCGGATGTCACTAGGTTCTTCAAGGGTTGGAAAATAAAAAGAAACACATCAACACCATATTACCAAAACCAAATGCTCAGGTTGACTAATCCAACATTTGGAAACATCTAAGGGTAGATGGCATGAAGAATTATCGGGAGTCATGTGGGCCTACCAGACAGTGGTGAAAAATAGCATATGGGACACAGTATTTTCTCTTATGTACAGAATGGAGGCCTTAATCCCTAAAGAAGTAATAGAACCAATGCTCATACATGTTGTTACGATCCATTTTTAACCTTGCAGTAAGAACATACCAATAATTTGGCTCTTTGTTTAAAACACAGGGTCGCCGCCTAATTTTTACAGAATTAGGAAACCATTTGAAAAAAGGTATTACGAAACCTTATTTTTGAAAACCAAAGAGAGGGTAACAGTTCTGATGATTCTTTGGGGAAGGTGTTAAGCACCTCAAGAAATCTGCAAATGCTGTTACCGATGAGTTTAAACATTTTGTGGCTAAAAAATAGTGTGATTTATTTACAAAAAAATGAAAGAATAATTTAAAATGAATGATGTAAAGAAGGTTGTGAGCTTAAGTATCCAACATGAGCCACGAGGTTATTTGGTAGGAGCGCCGAAAATTGCCAATCGTCCTATGGTGATATGCTTAATGTGGAATGGAGTGTGGAGTGGAGTTGAAGAAAAGACTTGAAGATCCAAGAAGTGCCATTAATTTTTGGATTTTATGTATGTCTTGGCCGAGACCATATTTTAGCTTGCTTTTAATTTCTAGCTTATTACTAGTTCCCTTTTATCTTAATTACTAGGCCTTGTAATAAAATAGGATGACTAAGCCAAGAACCATCTAGAAATAGAAGCTTCCAACGTCTCCCAATGAGGTAATCCAAGAAATAGATAGTTCATTGCACTTATCTACATGGATGACACAAAAGGTTGGCCTAGAGAACATGAAGGTTTAGTCGAGCATCTCCCTTATTCGGCTGAGATGCATGGATAACACAAAAGGGTGGCCTATAGAGCATTAAGGGTTGGTCGAGAATCTCCCCCATTCGGCCAAGATACATGTTTGTGCCTTTCTTGTTTCCTCTTCTAAAAGGTCTAGAACTAGTATAGGTAGATGTAATTGATGTAAGGGTACATTGAATTTTTATGAAATATATTTGAGCTTACTCAAAGTTGCTAAGTTTTCATCTTTTGTGTTGTTATCTTAGTCAGACCTTTTGTGGTCCAACCCTTGGTCCTTTTATGGTACAAACTCTGGTCCTTTTGTGGGCCACCCCTTAGTCCTTTTGTGCTCCAAACACTAAGTGTAAGTTTAGTTAGAACTTTGTGATCTAACTACACCCAAGCAAAAGTTCTATCTGGTTACTTGTTACAAACACATTGAATGTCTTCTCGGCCTACATTACCTTACCTGCACACGAATTTGTTTATCAATTTCGTGCCCCATACTTGTCCAAACTGCCTAATTCTTTTCACCCCAATACACCCCAACACTTCCCCAACTCACACTAAAAAGTCATCAACTGAATCCTCTCACAAACACCCGACCCCCCAACCAATTCCCCACTGTCCTGATCGCACCCCTATTTCACCAACCATATTGTCCCGACCAGTTTCCGCCACCTTACCACCACCAAACCACCAAATACCAACTACCAACATAACCTACAACATGTCTAGTTCATCTCCTCCAAACGCCTTAGCCCAATACCCTCCAAATTCACCGACGCACCCCCCCCCATACCAAACACACATTGCCCGGAAACCCGCCAACCTCTATTTGACCCTCATTTTTGTATCCACCCGGTCCTAATCCAACTCCGACCCACCTAACCATACAATCCCCTCCTTAAATACATCAATGAATGTTGTAAATATATATTAAAAGTGTATATAAAGAATGTAAATTAAAAGATGAACTACTATTTTTACCTAAATGCCAAAAGTGTAAATTAATTAACCAAGTATTTAAACCAAGTCAATTTAATCCTTTTATAAAAGTATTTACAACGTAAGGCTTGCCTAACGTAAAATGAAAAGTTTTACATTAAACACACAAGACAACAAGTAAATAAAAATTCATGCGCGACATTTAGAAAATAAAGTTTCCACCGTACTACGAGTTTATGCTTTGTACAGTTTAATAAAGTGAAATTAAATACAAACGGTGGTTCAGTGAAGATCTTTTGAGTTACTTTAGGGTGTCGTCTTCGAGATAGATCTCCGATGTCACACCCCAAACAGGGGGGTGTGGCCGACACATTGCTCCTGAACGGCTTGAGCATACCACCTGTATATTATAATCTGAGCATACAATGATTTGGGCTGCCAAGGCCTCAAAATGATCAATATAAGGGAAACTGAATATCACAAGCTGATTTAAGGACAACAAGGCCAACATTTATACAACAAGGCCGACAAGGCCACAAAGAGACAACTATACATATACCTTGTCTACAAGCCTCTATAAAAAACATAACTATGATGTGGCCGGGACAAGGCCCCGACCTACCCATCTACTATACCTGCACCAAACTCAGCTCATGACTCAAACTCAATAGCTTTGGATGAATTGAAGCTCACCACCCGATCCGCAGAACTCAACCAGCTCCTACTGGAGAGGTCTATCTTGTAATATCCCGTACTTTCAGACCGTGGTTTGAATCGCTAGACGTATGTAAATAGACCTGAGCGTTGGAGAATTTTTTGGTCATATTCATGTACGCAAATGAAGAGCTTAATATATAAAAGGATGTGGTCCCAAAATAATTTAGGACTTAAAAGTGGGATGACGGTGATTAAGAGATTAATTATTGTATTTTTGGGATAAGGATTGAGTTGATTCATTAATGTGAATTAATTAAGTGGACATGTGTAGATTTTTCAGCAACCCACTCCCCACGTGGAAGCATGGGGATTAACCATAATATAAGATTCAATTTGGGTGGTGTAATTTAATGTGAACCACATAACAATTTTTTTTCTAGCCACAAATGAGAGATAAGAAGGGGGGTCAAATCCAGTTAGTAGATTAGTATCATTGTCCCTTTATGAAATGGATAATAAGATTCATTTTGGGGTTCTTCGGGAAAACACACAGCAACTATGGAAGTTTTCCTTGGTTTGCCTTTTTATCTTTGTCTAAAAAGGTAGTTTCAAATGGAAAAATATATATGATCTCTTTGGTTCAAGTTTCTGTAATACAAATCAAATTTGAGGATTTATCTTCCTTTCCTTTATTGAACGAATTTGGGAGCTTTTGGACAGAGCTTTCTTTAGTTTTTAATCACCTTCGTCCATAATTTCTAAAGTCTTAGCGACTATGGGACTACTTCGTAGTGAAGTAAGATATCAGGAGTTTTAAAGAGGGTAACCAAAATACGATCCCTCATCTACGATCTTCCATGAGTTTGTATGAGTGATTAAGGTTAAGCACGTAGTGAAAGAATTGACTCGTCATAATGATTCGGAGATTAAGCCAAAGTATGTAAGGAAAATCATTTCTTCTTTTGGCATGTTCTATGTACGAAACGTAACCGTAATATTGTTCCATAAATTATTCTACTCTTAGTAGTTAAGGATGTTCCTGTTATTGATTCCTATGTTAAAAAATATGTCTAAATATGTTCCAAAATCCTTATTGAGGTATATGGGAAAGATGATTAATATTTCCAATGTTAACCGAAGGTACAAGGATATTATGTCATCAGATAAGTTCAGAATATTTTATTGTCATTCATGCATTTGTATTATATTCATGTATTATCCTGGACCCATGTGTTATATACACTACTATATGGTACACATTATATATATGTAGGGAATGGGAAAAGGGAATGATATTATATACGCAACACCACTTGCAGCTGGTATAGATATCACGAAAAAGGAAGATGCCCACAAAGGCCAATATGATATGATGCCCACAGAGGCCGATATGATATGATGCCCACAGAGGTTGTTATGGGAAGGAAGATGCCCGATAAGGCCAATATATATATGTATACCGCATTTGCATTGTGCATGACATTTAGGCATATTATGGCCCTTTGAGGCATTTTACACATATAGTGATAGTCCGATGACTCAGAATACAGCAGGGTCATCCCTCATACTGGAAGAAAAAGGAACGGCATGATGAACATCCCATTTTTAGAGAAGATCGAGAATGATATTTAACAAAAAAGAACCGCAACGTTCGAGTATAATGGGAGAGGGACCCCAGGTAGAAGGTTCATTTGTGTATTTCTAATGTAGCAAGATTACTAGACAAGATTATGATGGAGGTCCATTTCTCAATATTCCATTCACCCTAGATCTACTAAAGCGTATCACGATCTCAAAGGTATGTATTGGTGGAACGACATGAAGCGGAACATTGCAGATTGCTAGTTCAGTGCCTTAATTGTCAGTAAGTAAAAGTAAAGCACCAGAAACCCGGCGGCGTAACTCAAAACATTAAAACTCTGATGTGGAAATGAGAAATGATTAATATGGATTTCATTACGATTTTATCTCGCTCTTATCATAAGTTTGATTCTATTTGGGTGATTGTTGATAAATTGACCAAATCATCTTAATCCCTGGTGGTCAAAAACTACCTACAGCCGAGGACTACGCAAAGTTGTATGTTAAGGAGATTGTTCACCTTTATGGTGTATCTATTTTTATTATATATAACCGAGGTGCGCAATTCATAGTTAAATTCTGGAAATCATTTTAAAAAAAGGGTTTGGACACTCAAGTTAATCTTAACACAACTTTCCACCCTCAGACAGACGGGCAGGCCAAGCGTACGATTCAGACGCTCGAATATATGATATGAGCTCGCGTATTGGACTTCAAGGGAAGTTGGGATGATCATCTATCCCTTATTGAATTTGCGTATAATTACAGTTATCCTGTTAGCATTAAAATGGCTCTATACTAAGCTTTGTATGGATGGAAATGTAGATCTCCTATCGGATGATTCGAGGTAGATGAATCAGAATTGTTTGGGCCTAACTTAGTGCACCAAGCCATAGAGAAGGTGAAGATTATCCAAGAACGGTTGTTAACCGCTCAGAGTCGTCAGAAGTCGTATTTTGATGTGCGACGGTGGGACTTAGAGTTCCAAGTGGATGATTGGGACTTCTTGAAGATTCTTTCTATGAAGGGTGTAATGAGATTTAGGAAAAAGGGATAGCTCAATCCCAGGTACATTGGGCCATATCGCATAATTCGATGAATCGACCAAGTGGCTTATGACTTGGACTTGCCTTTGGAGTTAGAGATTGTTCATCCGGTTTTCCATGTTTCTATGTTGAGAGCGTGTATTGGAGATCCTTCCCAAATTGTGTCAATTGACGATGTGACGGTTATATAGGACTTATCATATGAAGATGTTTCTATTGCTATCATAGATCGATAAGTCCGCACGTTGAGGACTAAAGAAGTAGCCTCCGTGAAAGTTTTATGGCGGAATAAGAATCTAGAAAAAATGACACGGGAGGCGAAAGAGGAGATGAAACACAAATATCCCTACCTAATTCAGACCAACGCTGAGGTTCTGAGAAAATCATAGGGTGAGTTCTATTTCAGACTATTATCATTAATGCTTGATGATCATGTGAGATCCGACATAAGGATAAATGTTATATTATATGGCACGTGAAACGGTGGATGTGTTTTCTGACCACGTGACAAGAATTAGATATGTCACCCCAACATTCGAGGATGAATGTTTCTAAGGGGGAAAGAATGTAACATTCCTTACTTTCGGACCATGGTTTGAATCGCTAAACATATGTAAATAGACCTGAGCGTTGGAGAATTTTTTGGTCATATTCATGTACGCAAATGAAGAGCTTAATATATAAAATGATGCGGTTCTGAAATAATTTAGGACTTAAAAGTGGGACAACGGTGATTAAGAGATTAATTATTGTATATTTGGGATAAGGATTAAGTTGATTCATTAATGTGGATTAATTAAGTGGACATGTGTAGATTTGGCAGCAACCCACTCCCCACGTGGAAGCATGGGGGACTAACCATAAGATAAGATTCAATTTGGGTGGTGTAATGTAATGTTAGCCACGTAACAAATTTTTTTCTAGCCACAAGTGAGAGATAAGAATGGGGAGGGGGGTAAAATCCAATTAGTAGATTAGTATCATTGTCCCTTTATGAAATGGATAATAATATTTATTTTGGGGTTCTTCGGGGAAACACATAGCAGCTATGGAAGTTGTGCTTGGTTTGCCTTTTTATCTTTGTCTAAAAAGGTAGTTTCAAATGGAAAAAATATATATGATCTCTTTGGTTCAAGTTTCTGTAATATAAATCAAATTTGAGGATTTATCTTCTTTTCCTTTCTTGAACGAATTTGGGAGCTTTTGGACAAAGCTTTCTTTAGTTTTTAATGATCTTCGTCCATCATTTCTAAAGGCTTAGTGAGTATGGGACTACTTCGTAGCGAAGTAAGATATCGGGAGCTTTAAAGAGGGCAACAAAAATACGATCCCTTATCTACGATCTTCCACGAGTTTGTATGAGTGATTAAGGTTAAACCCATAATGAAAGAATTGACTCGTCATAGTGATTCGGAGATTAAGCCAATGTATGTTAAGGAAAATCATTTTTCTTTTGGCATGTTCTATGTACAAAACGTAATCATAATATTGTTCCATAAATTGTTCTACTCTTAGTAGTTAAGGATGTTCCTGTTATTGATTCCTAAGTTAAAAAGCATGTCTAAATATGTTCCAAAATCCTTATTGAGGTATATGGGAAAGATGTTTAAAATTTCCAATGCTAACCGAAGGTACAAGGATATTATGTCATCCGATAAGTTCATAATATTTTATTGTCATTCATGCATTTGCATTATATTCATGTATTACTCTGGACTCACATGTGTTATATACACTAATATATGGTACGCATTATATATATGTAGGGGATGGGAAAAGGGAATGACATTATATACGCAACACCACCTGCAGCTGGTACAGATATCACGAAAAAGGAAGATGCCGACAGAGGCCAATATGATATGATGCCCACAGAGGCCGATATGATATGATGCCTACAGAGGCTGTTATGGGAAGGACGATGCCCGATGAGGCCAATATATATATATATACTGCATTTGCATTGTGCATGACATTTAGGCATATTATGGCCCTCCGAGGCATTTTCCACAGACATGATACTTATGCATATTATGGCCCTCAGAGGCATTTTACACAAACATGATACTTATGCATATTATGGCCCTCAGAGGCATTCTACACAAACATGATACTTATGCATATTATGGCCCTCAGAGGCATTCTCTACTGGTTAGTTGTTTCTTGTGTCATGTTATTTCCAGGTCTCTATTATGCTATTTTCATGCCTGACAAACTCGGTACATCAGTCGTACTGACATCCCTTTTGTCTGGGGACACTGCATTTTATGCCCACAGGCTCAGGTAGACAGGGCGATGGTTCGCACTAGTAAGTTGCTGGTTCAGCGGATATTGGAGCGCTCTATTTATTCCAGAGTTGCAGTCTAGTCGTGGTATGATATTTTTGATATGCATAGGGGTAAGGCGGGGCCCTGTCCCGACCTCATGATGTTATGTACTCTTTAGAGGCTTGTAAACAGATGTCCTGTGTATGGTAGTCATGTATGGCCTTGTCGGCCCTGGATATCTATATGTATATAAGTTGGATCCTTCCGGTTGCAAGAGTTTACACAGTACCATTCCATTTTACTATCTTCATATGTCTGCAGAGTATCTCGTAGTGGCCTCATGGGCCATGCGAAATTACGGATATATTCTAAATATATGATTAGTGGTACTTGGCAGGTAAGGTATGGGTGCCCGTCATAACCATCCGGTTTGGGTCGTGACATAGCTACACCTCTATGTGAATCTACAGCATGACATGTAATGCCCCCGATAAATGAGATGTCAGTACAAATGAAACGTACTGGTATGTAAAGTATGAATAGCAATATGTAAATATAAGTTGTAAAGAGAAGCATAAAAGAAATCTAATACTATGATAACTTGTATACCACGTAGAGTGAACAATGAAACTCTAAAACTGTATTGAACTCTTGGTATAGCAACATTGGTGTATAATCTTCTCTCGGCTTATAACTCAAGGTGTGATATATCACTTCCCTTAGGTATACATTGAGGTGTATGTATGGATGAACATATAAATGCCTACCCAGTCGACTATAGTGCAATGCAGTGTGTATAATGTACATGTACAACTTCCTACTGGCTGGTCCCAATGGTGGTATAAGTAATATATATATATATATATATATATATATAAGTAATATATATATATATATATATATATCTGTATATAACTGCCCACCAGCATAGGTTCGGTGGTATGGATAATGTACTGTGATAATAATGGCTCTTGGCCTCTTTGAAACTCATAAACTCTTGGACTTTGATTTGAAACGACACTTGGTCGACTCGATGATTAACTCTTTGGAACCCTCCTTTTTGAGGTCTATAAAGTTCAGAGACAAACAAGATACACAGAATGTGGTAGCGAGATAAAAGATATGTTCAATGAAGGAAAACAATGTGTGGATAGAACTCGACTTCAAAGGTAACCACACCTTTCAACCCTTAACATTTATTCGATCTTTTCTTTTGCTTGTCAATGGCAACTTGTCAGTATACAAGGCTGTTACTTGAAAGACTCCATCAAGAGGGAGTATGGTGTCAACCGGAAGATCAACAATAAATAGGGAATGCAATAATAGTAGTAGAACTACTCCCGACAAGGGATTATTGACATGTGATTAGAATGATTTTTTAGCGTTTCTTTTCAAAAATTATAAATACTTTAGATATCATGCTTATGTAAGAAGGGAATACCCTTACATACCAGTGTTGATTTTCTACCAATGCCTTGTGAACTCCTGAGAGCTTTACAAATGATTTTCTACATAACATAAGTGATTCAGGTTAAGAGGAAATTCATTGATCAAGAATCGTTTTACTACGACACATTGTCAATCACCTAGAAAGCATGTTTGTCATCTATGATATACAAGGTTAGTAATATGCCCTCACTCCCCTTTAAATAACAACAACAAAACCACAATAACAACAATACATATTCCAACTCTTAGCCATAATCATCTTTTTCTTTTTTTTTTAAATTAGGCCCAGATGGGCATTTTATTAATAATACAAAAACGGAAGAGGTCCAAAACAAAATAAAATGACTAAGACCCAACTGCAAAGCCCAATCCAAATAAAATTTGAAAAAGGAAAGTAAGCAAAATGTAAAGGGCAAAAAGAAAGCCTCATTTGCCCTATTTCTAAATTGTTGTCGGTCGATCTTAGCTGAAGCTTCGATGATGGCTTCTCCTTCGATCTGAAAACATTCCAAGCTCTAATGATGACATATTGATGATTCTGAAGAGTTTGAAGAGGTTCCATTATTGTTTTGCATATCTCTTCCTTAAGAACATTCGTCGAAGTTCATATATCGCCTATGCTATGGTATGATTTCTCATTTTGTGCATTCTTGATTTTTGTTGTTTTACTCGCTCTGTCCTCTTTCTTTTGTCAAAAAAAATATTCAAAGTCCTTTGATTTTGTTGGTGCGAGCTCCACCTCCATGAAAGATCTACTTCCACATCTCATTTTGTGCCTCTTGATCTTTTATTCCTTCAAAATTATCTACATATGATACATAGGTAAGGGATCTGAGATTTATCACTGTTAATGAACTTCCTTAACACAATATCTAAACCTATAAATGATTGACAATGTATTGATCCTGTATCCAGTGCTTTGTTAGCCAATGCATCAGCTAGTTTATTCCCCTCTCTTAGCAGGTGTGAATATATGCATTGTTTTCTAGCTTCCAACTATTTAATTTCATCTATGTATCGTATTATGTGCCAAGGTGGTTTCCATTCCTCTATTAGTATCATTTGCATCAATAGTGAATCTGTTTGGATAATGATTTTAGTCATCCCTTTAAGAGAACACTATTTTATTGCTTCCATTATAACTATTGCTTCAACTTCTGTATTTGTGATGTGCTCCAATTCCTCTGCCTGAGCATGTATGATGTCACCTTCTTCATCTCTAACACAAAAAACCATAGGATTCCCTTCCTGGATTCCCCCTGGATGCACCATCTGTATTTCACATTATCCAACCCGTAGGAGGTGGCTGTCAAGTCACCTTAGTAACCTTTACCTATGGCCTATAGCCTTTCAATAGTTGAATTAGCTCATCCCACCTATTATGAATATGTTGTATAGATGGATTTCTAACTTTTACCAGCCTCTGAATAGTAGGTACACCTGATATATGCATCTTTCAACGAATATTTTGTCTTCATGCATGTAAGAATTCCTTTTTTTCCATAACTACAACTGGTATATCTTGAAACACTAGTTTTAGTCTGTCATTAATAGGTTGACACTGCCATTTCACTATAATTTGTTGTAGTTGTAAGCCTTCAATATTTATACCTGCAAAATAAGAAAAAAATGATCAAGTCCTGTTAGCAGCAAAAGATTTAGCAAAAAGATGTTGTGCTATCTCATCTATAGGATTCGAACAACATCAACATCTACATGCTAAGTTAATGTGTAGCCTCTTCAACACCTCATCAATTGGCACCTTAAATTTCCAACACCTCCACATAAAGAAAGATATTTTTAAAAGCAACCCTTTAATCCATATAAACTTGTATATCTCATTCTCCTGTCCCTTCACTCTTAAGTATTACTAGTATGACGTAACAGAGAACTGCCCCTGGTTATTCAAAATCCACCAAGGTTCATCATTCACTCCACAATCCCTTGGTTGTGTTATTGTATCCACTATGTGATGTACCATGTCCTCAGATAGTACCTGTTGTAGTTTCTTTGTATCCCACTCCTCATCTTTGACCAGTTCTTGCACATTTAATATTGTATCATTATAAATGTCTCATTCATAAGCATAATATAGAGCCCATAATCCTGTCAAGTTATCATACCAAAAGAGAGAATTTCCCATCTTTGTTTTACACCAGATATTATGTTCAATGATATCTCTGGCCTACAACATTTTCTTCCAATTTTGAGTCCCATATTTCTATTGCACAATTACAGAATTTCTCTTCTTACGATACTTGTTACTCATAAAAGAACTCCATAAGGATGGAGTGGTTCTAAAATTCCACCAGATCTTGCAATATAAAGTCATAGAAACATCATGCAAAGATCTAAAACCAAGTCATTTTTTTGGAACACAAAGATGAATCCAAGATGACCAGTGTCTGCTCATTCCTCCCACTGTATTACTCCAAAAGAATTGAGCAAATATTTTGTGCATTTGCCTAATCACCTCATTAAGAGGGTTTAAAGCAGATAATAAGTGTAATGACATTCCCAGCAAAACATGTTTAATAAAAACTACCCTGCCCCCAAAGGATAGCATCTTCCCTTTCCAAGACTGTAATCTATTCATGATCTTAGTGAGAATAGGATTATAAAAATCATTCTTCCTCCTGCTATAAAAAATAGGGCATCCCAAGTATGTAAAAGGAAACTCTTTTCTATTTATTCCAGTCACTATTTGCATAGTCACCTTTATATCATTAGTAACTGAATGATGTAAATAGACAAAGCTTTTTTTCTTATTTACCTTTTTCCCGGAAGTCTTCTCATATCTCTCAAGTACCTCCATGATCAGTTGAAGTGATGGAACATCAGCAGATAAGAATATAATCATATCATTTTCATAAGCCATATGATTCACCTTAGGGCTCCATCTAGGCGAACCATACCCCTTAAAATGTGGAATTTGATGAAGCTGATTCGAATTTCTAGTTAGAACTTCTACAACTAAGATAAATAAGGTAGGGGATAAAGGATCTCCCTGTTTAACTCCTCTAGATGATTGAGAAAAACAATTATGCTGACCATTATTAGGTAGAGTACCAATTTTTACTGACTATTCTGAAAGTAATATCACAGTCCAAGAATAAACAACCCAAGTATAGAGAATCAAGTCAGAATCCAAGAGTATATGATTGTAAGGATGAATAAATATGCAATACAATGTAATGGCCAAATGTAATCTCTATACACACATGCTCCGATAAGAATATATCTACGTCACGACAGTCATGACCCATGGGGGACCCACAAAGTCCATGCACCAGTCACTCTGCACACACAACATGAAGATGACTCTACCACCGACCACACCGCTAGCCATTCCGCATATATATCAGAGATTGCTATGCTATCAATATGTCACAAAAATCACTAATGTTTCCTTCTCACTTATCACCATCACGCAAATCACAGATAATATCACTATATCATGGAAATGAGGATGATTGCAAAGCAAATGACAATATCCAATGTATCATATCAATCCCAATCGTGCCACACAAGGACATATATCACAATATTTGTATCAAGTCAAGTCCTATCCTCTATCCATAATAACACCAAGATATGTGAGAGACAACTATATCACAAGGACGATATGGAAACTAAGTTCATATCCACTATCAAACTAGGCAGCAAGCCAATAAATCACAAAGGGACAACAAACCATAAATCAGTCAACAATACCAGACCTGAGTAATTCATCCTAACTTCATACCCGAAGGTTTACATCTTTTTTTAGACAGTAACTAACTATACATACGCTTCGCTAACCAAAGTCTAACCAAGGTAAGTGGTAACCTACTTGGATGCCTAGCGAGAGTCGCAACGATCACACTTGAGCCTTGCCTTTATAAGGATCATGGTAGTACTCGAATTACAGATATTATCGAAATCTAAGTTAGAGAATGAAACTAACAACACCCATATGACTAGACTATCCTTTAAATCCAAACCAAATAGGGAGAAAGAGAAAATGGGCCCATAAGGGTAAAACAATCATTTTGAAAGTGAAATGTGCAATTCAACATTCTAGGAGTTCAATCCTACTAATCAAATTCTAAGATAACTCAAGATTAGGCCAATTTCTAGATTTAAGTGGAAAACCCCAACTTGGGTAGGAACCCTAATTTTCCAACATTCAAATTCATTAACATAAATGGTAGATTCAAGCCTATAAACTATGAAATCATCAAGTTCTATGATTCTATTAGTCAAATCCTCCATAAATGTGAATTTAGAAAGACTAGAACCCTATTCATGAAGTTACCATCAAAACCCATCTTTCTTTCTAGATTCTAATGGATTTATAGAATGGAATAAAGCTTAGGAAAGTAAAAATAATGAATACTAGGTTGGGAGACTTAACACAAGAGAGAAATCATCAAGAAATGCTTGAAATCGCCCTAAGAGTGCCTTGGAGGAGTATTTTCAAAATGGAATATGAAAGACATAATTTAATACTTAAAAGAGATTCTGATTTCCGCTTCATCCGCTTCAACAGTCAAGGTCCGCTCCAGCGGACGTGCGACGGCGCCCAAAACCACCGCCCCACAGCTTCCAACCAAAAATCTTAGCCTTTGTCATAGTAGCCCGCCGTCCGCTACGGCCGTCATAACATCCACTAGGGCGCGCTGTGGCTCACTCCAGTGAATACACCAGACACCAGCAAATTTCATAAAATAACAATTCCAACCGGAAATCCAACAATTACCGAAGACCTCCCTGACACAAACCAGATATGCACACATATGTAAAAGCTCGCTACATACTCACTCATGGCATCAGAATTTCCATATGAAGTCTATTTCTTCGGGTCAACCTCCAATGGCCTAAAACCAACTTTTGAACCAATAGACGAAAACACTCCTGAGGGCCTCAGAAATCGAACCAACTATCCCACCAAGTCATAAACGACCCTCCAAACTTTACAGAATCGACGGAATTTCGAAAAAGGTCTGTTTCCCTAAAAGTCAGTTATCGGTCAAATTTTATACTTAAAGGTTCTAATTTCTCAACTTCCACTAGGATAGTCCGATAACTTTGGGGATTGGATAAACAGGGGTAAAATAGTAAAAACGCACATAATGATCGAACATGCCATTACAAGTGGATACTAACATGCCGATCAAGCCTATTGTATCACAATTGCATGCATTGGACATCTTTCCTAAGTCTGAGTGTACTTCTCTAGACATCCCAATATTTAAAAATATCAAAATATGAGTGAAAAGGGATTTTCTTTCTAGTGAGGGCACTTGAAACGTGAGGATAAGTATAATTCAAAACGTTTTATTGAAGCAAGGCGAACAAATCTTATCGATACTTAGGTATGTCTGAGTTACCATGTGAAGCTATAGGAATTACCTCAGAGTTAGTCTCAGTTATACAGAAATCAAATAGCGGGAATTCTTATGAACAATAAGGATTTTTTGTACCAACTGAAATCAAGACGTGATTCTATCTTTTTTCATTTTCCAAAAAAAATGAAAAATAACAAAAACCTTGCAGGATATGTTGCCTCATGATTTTCCAAACTCCGATCACTCTTTTGCACCAAAAACATTCTACAAATTTGAATTCCTTTGTCCCACAGAGTCTCGGGCATACAACTCAAAGTTGGATTTCTATTCTGTAACAGTCTTGAACTACGTACGACCTGATTCCTATCTTTACGGGATATGTAGGCGTCTTATGAGCTCGATCACGTGACCAAAAATCATCACTATCCATTAGAAAGAAACTGGGGAAGAAGTTTTGAGAAGATCTCAAAAATTCAAAGATCAAATATGAGAGTTTACCGATGTAGTGACACTAGGGCGGAATATTTCCAGAATCCTCAAAGATTTTCAAAACATGTAATGGACACATTAATTCAAAGAGTAGTTTCAAACTCTAAGCATGTTGGAACTACGTTCGACCTGATTCTCATCCCAATGAGATATGTAGGCACCCTATGGGCTCGGTCACACTATTTAAAATCTTCCACTTTACTTTTTGTCCTATTGTGGACACTTTCAGTTGCCATCAGGCTTTACTTTTCATCCTATCGTGGATACTTTCAGTTGCCATCGTGCTTTACTTTTCATCCTATCATGGACATGTGCAGTTGCCATAGAGCTTTACTTTTCGTCCTATCATGTACATCTTCAGTTTCTATCAGGCTTTACTTTTCATCCTATCATGGATACCATAAGTTGCCGTCGGGATTTACTTTTCATCCTATCGTGGATATATTCAATTTCCATTGAGTTTTACTTTTTTTCCTATCATGGATATCTTTAGTTGCCATCGGGCTTTACTTTTCATCCTTTCGTGGACACCTTCAGTTGCCATCAGGTTTTATTTATCATTCTATCATAGATAATCTTCAGTTTCCATCAGTTTTTACTTTTTAGCCTATCGTGGATAACGTCAATTTCCATCGAGCTTTACTTTTTCATCCTATCATGGCTATTATTGTCATCAGGCTTTACTTTTCATCTTACCATAGGTACCTTCAGTTGCCTCCGGGCTTTACTTTCATCCTTCTGTGGATTTATGTCATCCTTCTGAGGATTTTAACTTATGTCATCTTTCCGAAGATTTTACTTTCATGATTTGTGACTTTATGTCATCCTTCCGAGGATTTTTACCATTCATCCTATTATGGATAATCATCAATTGTCGTCGAGATCACTTTCACTCTCACCCTGGCATGGGTAATCACTACTCGCATACCCAGGCTACCTAATCTCTCAATAATTTGGCACTGGCTACCCTGACATATTTTCTGCTATCGTGCTAAAACAAGCATATCTGGAACTACATTCAGTCTGGTTTCTGACACTAGGATATGTAGGCAACTCAAGAACAAGAGTATTGAGAAAATGATCTTTGTCAAAGTCGAGCCAAAATTGGCTACACGTCAACTTGTTTGCCCAAAGACTTACATCATCTTTAGTCAGACAGGGGCAGTGGTTGACACCCAATTTTGGCTCGATATATTTAAAAATAATGCCTTAGGGAGCCCTGATCGTTATAAAATACTAAATAACACTTTTTATGCATTTTTGCACTTTTTCGGTAATTTATTGATAATTATTCTTAATTCAGAATTTTTATCAATTTATTGTCATTTTTAATCATTTTCAAGAATCATTATTTTCTGCACATGTATAGCACATTACTATGACTTTTGTGAGGTTAATAATCATTTCTTAATTTCATAGCAAATACGTTTACACTTTTATTATACATACCTTATTTATGTTTTAATTATATAGTTGTATTTTAGCATAGTTAGTCAGCGCAAGAAAAGACAGAGCAGTTAATCTCAAAACACGGAGTAAGAATTCGATCAAGTCAAGGTCTATTCACTTTTTAAAAGGTGACATTTGAGGTGATGGGCTGATATATTAGTCTTTTGGTTAATGACTTATTATCTATTGGTTAAAAGGGGTAATGATCCATTAGACAAAAACCTATGGACTAGAATTAGTGCTAAGGGGATAAAGGGGTGGAACCTATTATTTATTGGACAAAGAGGGGTGGTAATTGGTTTTATGACAAAGCGGAGGGGCTAAGTGTTAAGGGGACCTAATATTTTTTTTCAGATTTCTATTATTCTCTCTTTCTTTTACTCCGACGAGCAGACGCCAGAACTCCGACAGGTCGAAGCTCCGATAGGTCGAAGCTCCGACCATTAGCCACTGCTACAGTCACACCATCATGCAACCCTCATTTCCCTCTCCCTTTCAGAACTCCGAGCTCCGGCAATCCAATAGCCAACAACCTCGGTCTTTCCCTACTGCTTCACCGTCATCCCACTACCGGTGAAGCTCCATGCTAATACGCAATGAAATCCAAACCCTCACCACTGTCAAAACCCAAAAAACACCGGAGCTTCGACCACCAACCAAATACTCCACATCACACCGTACCCACCACCACCTCATTGTTTCTCCCTCATTTACCCTCTCTCTCCGTCCTACTTTCAAGAGGGCAAAACATTGGGCCATTGTGCTCTCATCAGAAAATAACCAGATCTAGTGTGTTTAGCATTTTTAGACATCGCTCCGAAATTTTGCCATTCAAGTGGCGTCGTCCCTCTCCTCCCCTTTGTGTACTGTCGTTACATCGTAAAATGCTCTGGTGGTCCCACTGTTATTACTCCGATTATAGCTAAATGTTGACTGTTATTCTTTTATATTTTACGTGCTCGCTGCGTCAATACTTAGCACTACTATTTTTGTGTTTTGACTTGTTATTTTGGTCCAACAGTGACTATGCTAATTTTTTGGTGACTTTTCTACGTTGTTGAGTCTATTACAGTTGTCCCGAATGTTTACATCATTTTTACTTTTTCAGATAATTTACACTGATATTGAACAACTATTACACTTGAATGGCCAAGGAAAAAAATATTCATTGATTTTTGAGACCTCCACAGTTGAAAATAAGGAAATAAAATGTATTAGGCAATGACAAAAGCCAAAGAAAAATAAAAGACGAGTATGTAATAATCTCGTTCTTCGGAAAGGTGATACTGTTATCGGTGTTGGCAACTAGAACAACATTTAGCTTCTAGTCTCTTAGTGTCATGGCATACACCGTCCGAGCATACCCTACATAAAAAATCATATTTTTGTACACACACACACACACACACACACACACACATATATATATATATATATATATATATATATATATATATATATATATATATATATATATTATTTTCATTTTTGATAAATATTTATTGTTTACTAACACTTTTACTAAGTGCTTATAAATGTACTCGAATGTTACACCCCACGATTCTGCGTGTGATCAAACGTAAGTTTAGTCGATTTGAGCTCCGATAACTCGAGACCCTTTCCAAGGGTCACGTGCAACTTATATGAGTATTTCATATGTTTACAGAAGGTTGGAAGTCAATTGGATCAAAGGAATCACATCTCGACAAAGTTCGACAAAGATTGAGCGATACTCTAAGCAATCCTCCCCACATAACTTGTTCCCACCTCGTGGAAGGGGCAGCAGATTAAGGCCCATGTTCCTTCACCTCACTGCCACCATCTATGGTGGAATATGCAGCAGCAGATGGTGATCTGCGACGCCTAACCAGCCACAAATATGAGGTGGTGGAAAGTACTATTTAAGCCTAGAATCAAGTTTCTGAATTTCTGCGTAAAACATGAATCTTTTTTGGATGTTGTGAAGACAAATTGGCAAGATGATTTTACAGCTAATCCCTTCATTCTTTTTCATCACAAATTGAAAAAAGTGAAGGCTGCATTAGTACTATGGAGTAAGAACACTTTAGGAAATATTTTTCAATTAATTGAAGCACTAGAAGATGTGATAAAAGTGCATGAGGTGCAGTTTGAATTACAACCTACACCTCATAATATAGAGAGATTACATTGAGTCCAAGATGATTTAAAAATATATTTGCATTTAGAGTAACAATTTTGGAAACAAAAGGTAAGGATGCAGTGGTTTGAGGATGGGGATAGAATTACAAAATTATTTCATGCATATGTACAGGGTAGGAGAAAGAGGCTTAAATTAAAGAGGATACATGATGTTAGGGGAAACTGGATTGAAGAGGAGAAAGGAATAACATCAGAGGCAATAAGTTTCTTCAGAGATCAATTTGCGAAGGAAACTGACCCTAATAATTTTGAAATTCTGGATCATGTGCCATGTATGATTTCAGAATAATAGGATCACTATCATTCCAATAGAGGAAGTAGTGTTTTAGTTTGAATGGGGAAAGTGTTAGAGGACCAGATGGTTTTACTAAGATTTTCTTTCAAAAGTGCTGGAACATCATAGGAGAGGATATTACAAATATGGTGATTGCATTTTTCTGTGATGCTGAGCTTTCAAGATTCATAACTCATACTAACTTGGTTTTATTGCCAAAAAGGATATTATCAATACCTTTTCTGATATGAGACCAATTAGTTTCAGTAATTTTGTGAATTAGATTTTCATCAAGACTCATACATGAAATAATGATGGATATTTTGCCAAATCTGATATCTTTGAATCAAGCAGGTTTTGTAAAGGGAAAGCGTATAGTGGAAAATATCCAACTTACTCAATAAATAGTAACTGATATCAGACTGAGAACTAAATTTGTAAATGTGGTGATGAAATTGGACTTGCTTGCCTATTCTTCAGTTTCTTTCTTATATATATGTTAGTTAAATGTTGTCGGCCTATGATACCTACCTATACATAGTGATTGTACTGATACTACCTTACTGCATTCTTTTGAGTGTAGAGTACGTGATCGGTTCCACATCCACTACTCGAGATTGATCCCGAGGTTGTTGTCGAGTCTTCTAGGGTGAGCATTGCTTGATGTATCCGCTGCCCGGAGACTACATCTTTATTACTTGTCTTTCTTTTTACTCTGAGACAATATTCGCACTTTGAGACTTATGTATTACTTTCAGACTTGTATTGATGATTAGTGGCTCTTGTACTGTTCAGACCATTTCTTGGGGTCGACTTAGTATCGTACTTCCGTACCTATGATATTTATGATTTAGACTTTCGCTTATCTTGTTCTATTTATTTATTGTTATTGATTTATTAATTAAGGGTCTGGTTCGCCTACTGAGGTGGGAAATGGTATGTGCCTTCATGACTTAGTGATTTAGGGTTGTGAATGTGAGAACCCTTGGTATAAAATCACGTAGGGCTTGGTACAAGTTTGTAACGTATGTTTGGGGAAAGGGTAGGATGTCATTTGGGTAAAGAGTGACTAATCCTTCCTTGAGCATTACACTATGTCCACGCTTGGTATTTGTGTGCTTTGATACCGATATGCTTCTTTTTGTTGTCCCTTTCTTTTGTACTGACTTCTTTTGAATCTGTCATTTAGAGCTTTTTCCCCTTTTCTAGAGTTATTTCCTTATTTTTGGGGTTTTCTCCTTGTCTTTTATATTGTTGGGGATTCTTGGCCGCTTCTTTATGTGAAGTCATCATTTTGTTTTCTTTTCTTTTCTTTTTTTTTCTTTTGGGACTTTACATCTTTTGTCTTTGGTAGCTTCAACTTGGATCTTTGTTAGCAATGTACACATTTGTACGCTCAGGGAAATTGGGCCAAGAGAGGGACATTGTGTGTAAGCACTCAGAAAGGGTATAGGCATAAGATGTGGTTCTCCAAACTTGCCAAGCCACCCTGACCATATTCTTCTGGTGGCCCAAAGTCATCATCATCCCCCTCAAAGGCACTTAGGACAAATTTGGGGCTGGTTCTTTCAATAAATCACTCCACATCATCGACCTACTCTTCCACTATCCTAAGAGCTTTTGAGTGGTCCAAGATACCTTCAATGACCTCTCGCAGGACAACCACACAGTCCCTCACAATTGACTAGTTTTGCTCTATCTCCTTGAAAGTCCTGACCTCCACAAGCTCCCGATGCAGCTCCTATATCTCATCCCCAAAATAGAGAATGTCTTTTTCTTCCTGTAAAGGATCTCTCTTCATATCAGCATTCTCAGCTGACACCCGGGAAAAGTCTGTGGCTATCTCCTTCTCGATGTTGTACCGACTCTCGATTATCGCCTCCGGCTGCTCAATTTTGTTGGTAGCAACGGCAAGTTGAGAACTGAGATTGTATGTTTGGATCTGTAAGTCTCGATGTATGTTCTGTAGTGCCTTGGTTTCACTAGAAAACCTAACCTCTCAAATGCCTTTCTCGACAGACATCCTCACGTAATCCTAGGATTGCATGATCAGCTGCTCTTGCTCTTCTTGGCGGACAAAGCAAGAAGTTACCCTATGAAAAAAAGGTTAGAAAAACATATCATGATAAAATCGTCAACTGAGTCACAATGGCAAACAATTAAGATTATGGGAAAATTCTTAAGATTTGCATACCCCACTCGGAGCTTCACATACTCGACCGGACCGATTTGGTCATAAAAGGAACTTCTAACATGATACAGACTTTTTAACAAGTCCACATCACCGGGTATGGTAAATACTACTTCTCGATCAGGAACAGCAACTACAAAATTATCCTAAGGCTTCGCATCTTGAGGAGAAACCACATTAGGGAGAACGATGAATACACCAACAGTAGGAGAAAACTTGGGTAGACGATTCACTCTATTCTGGAAGAGCCATTGTCGAATCATCAAGAACTACCCAGTCTTCATTCTCCTCCACCATACAAATAAATGTTCCAAGAATGAGAGGATCCACCTCGAGCTCAATCTCATCCACCAGTTGAATGTGAACGGCTCGAGAACTACTCCAAGAATCATTCTCCCTGCCCCAGGTTGAACTCACATCCTTATCAATCCTCCTATTTTTCTTGATGATTAGGCCAGTTAGGAGGATTGAGAACTTTTACCAGAAGGGACAATGAGTGGTGCTCTGGTGGCTAGACTCATTAAGGGTATTATGTCCTGGATCTAATGTTTCACCCCTCAAAAGGACAGAACATCTTGAATCTGGGAGCGACTTAGTTTGTTTGACAACCCTGTACAAAAAGAAACATGATTAAAAAAATATGGACTAATAATCCAGGCCTAAGCCTTAGAAATTAAGGTTCTTACCATGGGACTTGGATATCCAGCCTCTACCCAGGGTAATAGACTTCCATACCCTTGTTTCCCAATTACAGATCTACAAAATGTCTTTCACCCAAACCTTGATATCCTCAGACCCTTCCACAATGACTTCTCGAGTTGTGTGGTATGGTCAATCAATTATAGTTAGTCCAATTGGGGGATGATATCCCAAAATAAAGAGAAAAAACAAAAGAAGGTTATGCAATTGGGATTCTAATAGATGGATGTGGAAACTTCCCATCCTGCTAGATCATTGCAGTCAAAATAATTACATACCGCTCAGACCAGCCACGGTCATAGTCATCATATGTGCTAAAATAAGTGTCATTTTTCCCAGCATGTTATCTTGATGACTCTCCCTGTAGAACCTGGGGAAGTAAAGATGTAGAAGGTGCTAGAGGCTAAAAAGCTACTCCAAGTATCAGCCAGATGCCTCAATAAGGCAATAGCCTCTATACTTGGGGCCCACATGGGCCACACATATTTGATACCTCTGGCAAATCTTGTCCAACACGAAGTAACATCCCCGATAACTAGTGATTCTCTCTTCCGCGTAAGGAAAGGATATGGTAACTTCCTCCCCTATCTAATTGCCCATTCCTCCCATACCCTTGGGAAATGCTCTGTCTTAATTGTGATGGGAGGTTATTCACTGGCTTATTTCATGGCCAATAACCTTCTCCTAGATCTAATAATCAGAGATCAACTCTAAGGACCGGAGGATGATCTCAGAGGACTTGGCCAGGGCCGCCCTCCAATGCCTCAAGAGGCGATTCTGCTGCAAAACTAATTATGGAAGCCTTCCCTTTACCGATGTTAGAGTCATATGAGGACATTGCAGTCACCACCCTAAAATGGACCGAGGGTCATGCTTCAGTGCTAATGTGAGCATTGGGGGTTGGTTGTAATACACCTTATTTATTAATGTGTGTACGACTAAGTTGAAGTCGACAAACTTACTTGAATATGAAAGAATGAGGTTGTAGTTGCTGCCTAAGGGTCCACGTTTATTTAAATGTTAAGTCTAGTTAAAGTAAATGAGATTCATAAACAAATGATACATCGTACAAATGTAGACGACATACTAGCTTCACTTATGTGTTATAACTAAGTTCCTCACCTACTTGCTTTCATGTCCTACTTGCTTATACGACCTACTTTCTTATCCGACCTACTTGCTTACACGTCTTATTTGCTTGAGCTACTTGTTTCCACGACCTACTTGCTTGACCTACTTACTTTTTGTCCTACTTATCTCACGTCCTACTTATTAAACATGGACGGCCCACGTGCTTAAGTAATATAAGTGACCTACTTGTTTCACCAACTAAGCAAGTAAGTGCATTAACTACTTACTAAAGGAAGGGTCCATATGTTTTTGTAATGAACAATGGGGTTCAGCCAAGGGGGTCACCCAAGGGACCCCTTAAATGGGTTGATTTATCATTATCTCTCACTTCTCTTTCCAAAAAACTCACTCTCCTAAGATCAGCCATGGAACCCCTTGCCTAATTTGGTCAACACCCCATCCATAAGAACCCTCAAGAAATTTCTCTTTTTTTCACAAGTCTAAGTTGGACAAGTAGCTTAATCTTAAAGAATCCAAGTTAAGGAAGTGACTCTCCTCCAAGGTAAGGTTCTGCCATTTTCACCTCTCCTTATGTTTATATTAGATAATGAAATATATACATGTTTTTGTTGGAACTCACGGGACGGTGATCGGAAGCCATGAGTTCAAAATGTTTCCAATAGTGCATAGGAGGTTTTGGGGTTGTTCTGTTGGTTTTGAGCATTGGGGATAGCCAAGGCGGGGTGTGACTTTCATCTCCATTTGTGGGCTTATTTGAGCATTTTAGGCGTGGCTTTAGTTGGGACTCATAGGACGGTGATCGGAAGTTGTGAGTAAAACTTTTATTTGATGTTTTAAGTTATTTTTGAGATGCTCTTGATGGTATGCAGATCAAGAGGGGACTGGTAGCTCGTGATGAGCCTGTATATTGTTAAAAGGAGGTCGGTATTAATTACACCATTCTACATAACTTCGGGAGCTCGTTGCTCCTTGATTGCTTAATATATTATCGGTATAGCTGTAGCGTGTTGTTTAGGGGTTGTTTTAGATATTATAAAGGTGGGAGGTGCGGCTTCCCCCATGAAGAGGGCATTGTGATCATGTTAGGGGATGGAAATTGAAGGGTATGGCGATACACCAAGTGTTAAGATTGTGCGGGCTTGTTGCCCATGATGTGTTATGACCTACTATTTTGTGGGGCCCACATTTGTTATTAGTTGCTGATGTTTAGTTTTATTATACTCTTTTACGGTAGATTAACGTTCCAAATAAAGGGTGGAGTCATCATAATTTTTCATAATCAGAAATTGAGGTACGTAAGGCTAATTCTTCTTTAGCCGCTATAGAACGACTTCCTTTTATTATTCCCTATGTATGAGCCATGAAGTTTCAGAATCATCAAAGTATGTCAAAACCATGTTATCGGTTTCATCAGTCAAATAAGACTAATGTCATGTAAGTATGAGTCGAATCTTCATACAGATGTTCCACTATTACGATTGAGTTTCCAATATGCTGTTAAAAGAGTTATAGATCATTAGTTAAGAAGAACAATGCTACGAAGGTTTTGTTGAAGGGTTATAGATCATTATGTAAGGTAAATATTGTGGGTAGCTTTCGGGTGCTCATGGAGGGGTTGTAGTTCCTGCTTGAGTGAATTACGTCAATCGAACCCAAATTACCATTATTTGATTGTAGAGCGTCACTAAATCCAAATCACATTGACATAAACGTCCATAGTTTTTCTGAGTAAGAGGAATCATAGGACTAGAGTACAGGTTCAGAGAATACCAAATGAGGACCATAGAACATCACGTGTATATGTTTATATCATATGCATCTCCTTCGACATGAAGTTCTTCCATGTGTCTCTTTCACTATATGCGTTTCTAGGAAAGGTTGTGAGTCACCTACTTTTATACAGTTATTTCATTCCTAAGCTTGAGTTTCCAGATTAACGATATGGGATCATAGTACGTTACTTAAGATGAATAATATCAGTAGTTTTAAGTGTTGTCGATGGATTATAGTTCCTAGTTAAGGAGAAGGATATCAATACATTTTGGATTATCATTATGCGGTTAGAATATCCTACGTAAAGTGAATTATGTTGATAGTTCCCAAAGTACTATTAATGAATTACAAATAGTTTTGTAAGGTGAATCATATTAAGGGTTATGGATTATCGTCATCAGGGTGTAAACTGTATAATTGTAATAATAACTTTTAGACAATCATAGATAGGTTATAAGGTTTACTTAAGATAAATCGTGTCGATGACCTTTAAGTAATCAGTAATGGGTTATAGATGAATCATGTTGATCGACTATGGAATACCATTATTGGGTTGTAGTGTCTTACTTAAGATGAACTATGTGATGTTTACCAATGTATTGCTAATGTGTAATAGGTCACTACTTAAAAAGGATTGTATAATAGCTTGTAAGTAATCTTCAAAGGGTTAGATATTGGCACTTAAGGTAAATTTCTTTGGTAGTGTTATTACAAGTTCCTTGTAAGAATAAGAGTATACGAGTAGTATAGTGAGATACTCTAGGCCTTTCATTCGTATTAAGGATGGTTCTACTCTTATCGTTGTTAAGGTTTTTTATATATTATGTTCCGACAGTCCAGTCTCCTTATAAGTTTCAAGCCTTCATAGCATGATATAGGATTCTTTGTGGTTGTCGATGACGTCAAACTTCCTTTCATAAGAAGCCTATACTTTATACGTTAGAATAAGTGTGTCCCCAAGTTTACGATTCCAATATATCACATGTGTGGTCAGATTCTGAAGGTGTTCAAATAAGGAGCATAAGGGATGTAAGTATGTAGTACTCGTATCGTAATTGTTTATTGGGACATAAGACTCTATCATATGTCCTCCTTTTTCAAATGTGAACTCTATAGAACATAAAGTTGTAACACCCCTCTATTTGCATACTTGATGTTTATTGTTATTTACTTGGAAAATTATTCATATTGTGTCAAGCTTCAATGTGGCCTTATAAAGTTCTCTGCAGCTATCATAAATCTTCTACTTGAGTACTTGATAGTCCCATATATTCGTCAATCGATTTGTAGTCTCTGAACGTTCATAGCTTGAACAAGTACAAAGCCTCAATGCTATCTGATTTTATTATATAATGTATTACTATATATATATATATATATATATATATATACACACACAACATTGCAATTAGGAATGTTATTATTTAACACTAAGAAGATCTCGGATGAGGTTATTATTACCACCACCGAGATATAATCGATTGAGATGGCTCTATGTGGCATATATATTGTATTATGATTACCACCACTGAGCTATAATCAGAAGTGAATGGCATTATGAGGCGTATATATTGTATTATGATAAACACCACCGAGCTACTATATTGGTTGGGTGATGTATTACTATATGAACACCACTGAACTAGTATATTAGTGGGCGATGTATTACTACTATATATGAACATCGTTGAGCTATACTTAGATGGGCATATAGCCCTATGTGGCATACGTAATGTATTATAAGTTTAGTAATGAACCTAATCTACGATCATCCCAAGTTTACCGTGAATGATCCTAGCATGTCGCTCCACATAGCGACCCAAGGATATCATTAGAAATACTCAGAAGACTATTCATAACAACATCAATACTGTAAGAATATGAATTCCTGTAGGATGTTTCAGAGCATTCTGATATATTTGGTTGATTCATTTCATTTATCTCTTGTATGAGTTTCTATATTTGTACATGATTTTCTATTTGTCTTACGTACTTGGTACATTCTATATGTATTGACATCTTTTTTGTCAAGGGTATTGTATTTGTTATATTTCACATTGGAGGTCCAGTTGTACAGGTTGGCAGACTTCTTCTCTAGATAGTGCAGATGTTCAGCGAAGGAGTTGTAAGCTCCATTTTTATCTAAAGTTCAATAAGGTATAGTGTTCTCACTAATGTTAGAGATTACTGGTAGGTCATTGCCTTGTCCCAATATATATATATATATATATATATATATATCAGTTATTCAGTTATAGGTATTCGTAAAGGCTTTAAAGACATTATTTGTGGGTTAATTGATATTCAGTCGTATATCAGTTGCATGTCTTAGGCAATTGGCCACATTTATATATAGAGATAATTTACATTTCTCATTTATCATTCAAGCTATGTCAGAAAGTTTGTTACAGGTTCATAGAAGTTGCATATATAGCATGGTCCACCCCATTCAGATTTGAGGAGTGACATTGGTCCTAGTTTTAAGTACGTCAAAGACATAATGAGGGTTTTGGATGAATATAATTTTGAGGAAATCTTTAAACTTCGTTGATGATTTACTTATGACTGAAAGACAAAGATGAAGAGTCAAAATCAGACAAAATATAAAGGGTGATCCTTTGAGTATTGAAAGGGTATCCATAGGCGAAGAGTCATCATTACAGTTGGAAATAATTAACACATATCTAGTCGACATATGTCATGCATCCCTAACATTGATGTGATAGGGCCTTATCATTCAAAATTTCATGTTGCAATAATAGGTGTGCCTGATTTCTCGCTTGGGGCGAGGTGATGTAAAGAGTCATTTTCCCTCTCAAAACTCTTGCATTTCCCGGAATAGAATCAAGACTTACTCAAAAAGTGTGGGACTATCTGTATTATCCCAAATGCGACAAACATTTTGATAGACACACAACCAAGAATAAAATTGGCATGATCGGCTCGTTCGAAAATCGCACCTGGAAAGCTAAGGTCATATGTAAGGATCGATTGCTCCGGCCTCGGATTTCATTCTAGTCACAAATCTTGCATGAAGAACTAGATATTCAGTCCACATGCTTGGAGATCGGCAGTTAGAGATAGTCACATACCCCAGTAATCAATAGATCATTATTTATCCCATTTCTAAAATTTGTGATCTGCATGCCTACAACTGCTCTGACCTACCTAGGGTTAGGCATTTAGTTAGCTAGGTTAATGTTATATATACCCCCCTCAGTCCCTATCTTGTATTCCATAAAAAACTCTAAGAAATAGACTTTTTCTTGTTTTTACTCTCATTACAATCAATTTACTGTTACGCGCACTTGCTTTTAGTTTTCGGAGATGTTATGTTCTGTCATATGGAGATTAAATAAGCTTTATTATCTCTTTTTATTTCATTATTTCCATAATTATTATTATTTCTGCACCGTAGAATTGTTATCCAAAGCAATGCCTAATTTTCTCATATTGGATGAAACACGTCACTCTATGTGTTCTATGTGTAGTGTATATGACATAATAAAGAATAGTAATGTAAAGGACACAACACTTTTACGTGGAAACCACACGGCTCACAAGGGCAGTAGAAACTATGACCTATACTTCTGTATAATTTATCCTCAACTCTACTACAACGGTGAGTCTCTGCAAATTCAAGTTACAACTTTGTAACCTAGGAACTACACTCTAATTCCTATCTTGCTAATCTACCCCGACTAGATAACAACCTTCAACTTAAACTCTAACTTAAAGATGAATCTACAATGTCTTGTATACCTATACTATTTACTTCTATGAAAAGCAGATAAAGGTATAACTCAATAAAGGAAATCTAATATAATATTCTTGACTTAAGAATTGGAAAACATTATGAAGTAGAACAACTCATTCAATCTTCATCATTGTATTAGGGTTGCAACTATGGAATCAGAACTCTCAATATAGCACTAATAGTGTCTCGCTCAGTATTCTGAATTCTTTCTATGTGAGTGTGTAATGTTCTTCATGGTAAGACTTGATATTTATAGCTCTGGGACTTCACTGCTTCGGCTGAACTAAACCTTGGTTGATACGGCCCATCAAGGTAGAATAGGGTTTGAGGATGATTGAGATTCTTACACCTCCTCGCATATTTAGTTTCCATGTAGGACTCTAAAATATCTTGATATGTATGGTGTGAGATCCTGATAAATATTGTATAGACTCCTGCCACCTTCCACACCAATTCTTTTCCATAAATAGTACAAATCCTAGTCATTACAGGATTTGTTTGGAATATGTTGTTGAACCTAGTTCAACCACGTGGTACTCCAGCCTCTGAGTCTTCTGATTGTTTGGAGCTAGAACTTGTTCAAATACATGTTCCATATATCTCCTCTCATACACGCATCATCTAACTCCGACCTGCTTTTAAGATGTTTGATGGAACGTGTTGACATACCTGTTTCATTCATCATGTAGCTTTGTGTCTGTTTCTCTTTTTCGACAGTTTATTCACCTCTGAGCGTGATTCATTTAGCTCTATACTCCATCTATCTTCAGATATCTTCATCCTTGATCACTCATTGTACATTATCCATTAATATATTGCATGCATAACTACATTTGTTTCCATGATGGAACACTTCTGTGGACCTGGCTCATTCGCCTTGTGCAATCTCTTTGTCAATTATCAAAACCAACACTAGTCATTCTTGCTAAAGCCAATAAATTCTCTTTTTTTGATGATGACAAACTCATTCCTGTGATGCCACATGTTGACACTCAATAGCCAAAAAACTTGAACCGAACACTAGTAGGATGAACCAGGTTATCAGTCGTGGGTTAAACATCATAATACATCATAAGCATCAGTATTTCTTCCCCCTTTTGGCATCATTAAAAAGTCATATCATTAGATGTTTCAAAGAAGCATAATTAATATTAGGCTCATGGTCACTAGGGCTATCACACACACAGTTGAATTGTTAGCTTAGTAGACCATTAGTGAAAATTGTAAGCACATAATGAACACAGATATGTAAGAAAGCAACAAGTTACCATTATGATTAAGCAGTACTACTAATGTCCAAAAAAACAAACATATAGACTAGGACGAAGGGAATTTAGGATAGGGACCTAAGGGATTCTACAAGGAAGGTTTAAAAGAGGATGATGCATCCTTGGTGAGGGCCTCCACTAGACTTTGGATGGTCCTGGTGTCATCTTTATTTTCCTTCTCAAGTGCTTTCTGTAAGCTCAAAATCCTAGCATTGAGAACAACCTGCTCCTCACTGTACTTCATGAGCAGTAGGTCTATCTTCTCCTAATGCTTCTCTTACATCCTTGCGATTTCAATTTTTTTTACAGTAAGTTGTTCTTTCAAAATGCATACCCCTTATCAGCATTCCTAGTTGGAGTGGATCGTCATCTTGTATCAACTTTCTAATGACATCATTGGTCATTTCATATTGCAAATTTTAACAGGCACGCTGAAATGCTCAAAGACCTCAGCCAACCAGAATCCATATGCTAGACTGTGGCCTTTCTTTTCTTGTAAATAGATCATGTACATATGTTGTATCGTAAGACTGGGTAGATTTGTTTGTACACCAGAGTTGAGAAGCTCCATGAGTGTCATGTCCAAGAAGGTAGTTGAGGATCTTCTCTCCTTCCTAGGCACAATCATATGATAAACAACCTTAACGTACAATTGGAAGAGTTTGGGCATCTCTTTTTATAGTTCTCTTTTGTGTTGAGTGGCCAATGGGTTTTTGTGATTTTATGTGTGATATGACATACCTTGAATTGAAGGCTAATCATTCTTGGCATATTCTACCCAACCCTGAAAGGGTACTTACAAATTTTCTCCCAACTTCTGAGCATTCAGAGTAATTTCTTCTCCCGAAACCGAGCTAGTTATTTAGTTTTGCTTGATGGTTTCATTAACATAGAATTTTTTTACCTGCTCTTTGCATAGTTTTATATTTTCTTCCCTTGATAGGAACAAGTAAGTCCATCATTGGTGCTCTATCTTCCCTAGCAACATAGTCATCTCAGGTCCTCTAACTCCTCTGACCACCCTTCCTCTCAACACAGATTGTCTCTTCATTGTTAAGACTCTCTACTTGTCTAGATTAGTTACTTCCTCTTGGTCTAACTATTAAGCGATATCCCTGAGGTATTGATCCTCTGACTCTGATGATGATTCATCCTTCTAACTCTCAGTTTGCTCATCTACCAATTTAGACTAAGATTTTCCCTTCGAAGAACCAGGTTATCCAACATGTTTCTTTCCACTTCTTTTCCTTGACAGTGAGGTTTTCATAGCCTTTCCCTTTTGTTTCTTCTCCTTTGATGTTCTTTCCTCTACTGATTCTTCTAGTTATTTCAAAACAGGCTTAACAGTGTTAGTTCTGGATTCAGTGTACTTTTTACTCATTTGCATTACCTTTTTCAATTCTTGTTCGACTCTCTTCTTTTTACCCCTGGTATGAGGAGTTCTGGATTTTGCTGAGGGTTCACTTTCCTTAGTTTCTTCCCCTTTGGGCCTTAGAGAGTCTTCACCTAATGTCTTCTTAAGATTTGATCACGCCCTTGTCATAGTGAATTTTGTAATGAGCACCTCATCTTCTGAAATAATCACCTTACTTGGACTAGGTTGAGAGACATGTTCCATTTGAATATTTGTTTCCATAGTTGAATCTTGTGTATGAACTAGTTCCACCAGAACATGGGTTTCTACAGTATGTGACTCGCCCGGAGTGTTTTCCACTGTTAACTCAACAAGTTTCTCATCACCCTACCCAAGCTTCCCAAACAATATATTTTTCAGTAGCTATTGATTCTGATGCCGGTTCAGTAGCTTTTAACCCATCAGAAGAACCTCCTTCTATTTTGACCATTCTCACGAATTCCCCCTCACTTTGTGCTTCCCCCCTTTCCTTCTGAGTTTCTTTTGTCTCACTAATTGCATGCTCGTCAATTTTCTATATTTCGTTTCCCAAGTCTTCAATAGACTTAGCCACATAAGTCACTCCTAATTTGTCAACAAATACTACTTTAGGTAATGTGACTTGAATTACCTATTCAAGTGGTCCTGTGTAGTATGCTCCAAGCAGTTCAGACACTCTACATGTTAAATTGTTTACTTCTTCACCTTATATTTCAAACAAGTCTCTTGGGTTATCCAAAACATCAAAGTGATACGAACATCGACTAGGGATGGGTCAAATTTGGAGTTAGCCTCACATTGGCTTATCGGTTCTACCGGCTTTGACTTTGGTTCTCTTAGCGATTTGGCTCTGCGTATTTTGTGAAGGGGAAATAGGTGTAATATTTGTGGATTTTTTGACAGTGGAAGGATCTTGCATGATTGAAGAGACAGTGTGATCCATCGTCATTTCTTGTGTAAGAGAGGGCGGTTTTTGAGAGCTTTAGAGTTTCAAGAAGGGTTTTGAATTTACTTGGTGGTTTTCAAATGGCGAGAACGATTATTATTTAAGGAAGAGAGATAGTGTTTTGATATGGAAGGTTTGCTAGCTTTGAGGGATTTCGGTTCACTTTAATCATACTATAAGACTTGATTGATAGTTCCCTTCTTTTTTAACAACAATCATTATTTATAGGATACTTTCAGGGATAACATCGGTTGAACCAGCATCATGGATGACATACTATATACACAATGAACGAGGGTAACTTCAAGGTCAGTACATTTAATTAATTTCAGCAAAAGAGACAGTGTACATACCTCACCATGGTGACTTCATTTCAATTCTCATCAATCAAGTTTTTTACTGTGACATTTAATATCAGTTAGATCCTTTTAACAAATAAATTTCTAAGATGGTATATGACATCTAAGAGAATCTATAAGACTGAGCCGAATATTTTTCAATTTAAGCATTCATTGCATGATACAAACATATTCTAACCAATTGAAAAGAAAAAAAAACTAATGTGAGATGTTTCCAGTACTCATCCTATTTTGTCACAGGATACTCGATTTGAATTCATGGGGTGATAGGTGCTTCAACATGCATTCCCCTTGTCATTTTAGGTTCCTTCATCCCCAAATCAAGGAGTGGACAGAATTTTATGAGCAAGCATTGTTTATCTGGTTGTGCCACCTGTTTCTGTCTCTCTTTCCTACAAAACAATCAGACATTAATTTTAGTAATCCAAGTTATCTTGGATCTCTTTCCTTGCATGATTAGATAGATCATATCTTTCTTTGTCTATTCTGGCAGCGTGTTGATGAACATATTCCAGTGCCTGTTCTTTTCCTGTTTGCAAGTTTTGTGTTTGAATTTCTCCTTCTCAAACTCCTTTCATGTTGCTTTAGACCCTTTTGGAACATATTCTTTAGATGACCAATTCTTTCACACATTGTGTATAACTTCTCTTCATCAAATTCTTCTGCAAACATGTCGTATCTTAGACCAGTGTAATATCATGTGTTTGATTGGTGAGATCTGAAAGCAGTTTAGAGGATTGAGTCCAGCGGTTAGCTCTTTCTAGTTTAGGCTCCACTTGGTCAAGTTTTATGCTCATGTTTCTAGATTTCTTCCTTTCAAGGTTCAATTCATTCCTTTAGAGTCATCGTGGTTGTCTGCGTCTGCATTCACCTTTCCCTTGTCTCATGGTCAGTGACATGACTTCAGACTGAAGTGTTGAGACACATGAACCAAGTTGCGCGACCTGTTCCTTTATAAAGTAGTTCTCTTGTTCAAGTATGGCCTTTCTTATCTCGGCTTCCACCAGTTCTTACTTTAGACTCATCGTGGCACTGATAGACTCCATTATTTTGGTGCTCACATTTTGATACTCATCAATTTAGGTAAACATCAGAGATATGAGTCTTTTCTTTTACTTTAGTAGCAATTTCCTGAAAGTCCTCCTCAGGTTGTTGGGCATCTCTCTCCCTATCAGAATGACAGTCTTCAGGGGACAGAATATCAGAATAATCATTATCATCCTCTTATTCATCATCTAACCCCAGCAACAACCACTACTTTAGCAGTCTCATTCTCCTTCTTTTCATGAGTCTGCTCCTTCATTTTCTCCTTTTCTAACCTGTTTTTCTTCCACTCAATTTCCCATAACATAAAGTCTTTAATCGTATGATCTAATTTCTCACATTTAAAGCATCCATCGAACTGGGACTTGTCAGAGCTCCTTCCTCTATCAGAGGAACTACTGCCACCATATTGTTTTTCTCTTCTTAGAAATTTCCTGAAGTTTCTGGTTATCAAGGCCATCTCCACTTTATTTTCAACTTCAGATGCCTGGAGTGTAAGGATCTCTATGTGTTTGCTTTCTCATTCTTGGAATTCACCATGTCCATTTAATATGTCTTCAGGTTTCCCACTAATTCATCAAGAGACATACTTTCTATGTCCTTAGCCTCCCGTATTGCAGGGACTTTCATCTTGAAGGTATTTGGAAGAGTTCACAATATTTTGTCTACTGAGCTCTCTGTACCTTACCAAGAGAAGTTAACTCTTTCACGATCGGGGTATACCTTGTGAAAATCTAAGCAATTATTTCCCCTGGCTTTATTATGAAATTTTCATAATCAGTGGACATCATAGCCTTTCTAAATTTTCTTACTTGGCTGATTCCTTCATGGGCAATCTTTAAAGTATCCCAGATTTGCTTGGATGTTGTACAACCAGAAATTCTATTGTATTCATCATGTCCAAGACCACATATTAAGGAGTTCTTGGCCTTGGCATTCTTTTCAAGAATCTTATAGTTGTTTCTAACATATTCAGCCTTTTCTTTCTTTACCTCTACCCTCTTTTGTAGGATATTTAGGTTTCTCTATGACCTTGTCCCAAAGCTCATAATTCTTAGCTTGCACGCGATCCTCCATGTGAGCCTCCACCATTGATAATATTGTCCATTGAACAATGGTGGCCTTCTAGTGGATTTACCTTCAGTGTCTTGTAGGTGGTGCAACATGCATCATGATCTTTCTCTTAAGGTGTTAACCTTTTTTAAGTGAACCTGTTTTGATACTGTAACACCTCATACCTTCAGTCTGAGTCTTGACTCATGTGATGGGAGCATAATGGAACCAAGATGAGGAGTATAAGTAGTGTTTTGAGAACTAATCAAGTTTTAAGAGAGTCTTTGGACAAAGTATAGTTGAAAGCTACTCTACGGAGCATGTTTTCGAGTGAGTTTGCACCCGACCTCACTTCAATTGAGTATTACGAAACTTCTACAAATAATTTGGGAATGACTCCTCATGAAAATTGTATCCCTTTGAAATACCTTTCCAGTGGTATATGGAGGATGTCAAACGGACATGTGTACAAAAAGTTATGACTATTTTACTAAAGGGTCACAAAGCAATCCGTCGGAGTCGCCGATTCGATATGCGAGGCAGAATATATTCCGCAATGCATATCCCATTGCATTTTGGGATAAATATACATCTCAAAGTTGAAAACCATCTATTTTAATGTGAGGAAGCATCTGTAACAGTATATGGCCATCTGCGACGCGGATGCCAACGCATATGCTCCTGAAAATCATTTAAAGTCGCGTTTTTCCTAATTTTATTCCATATTTCAGTTCTCCTAAGCCCTAGCACGAATTTTCTCTCCTCTCTTCATCCTCCCACATCAAGGTAAGTCCCCATGTATTCCTAAGTAATTCTAACACTTATACATCAGTTCTTAACAAGATTTTAACGCTATAATCTTAGGGTTTTCAACAAAACCCTTCTCAAGGTTTCAAGTTCAGAGTTTTGGGTTTCTTCTTCAAAAGTTCAGATCTTTCCGTCAAGTTTTGGAGTGATTGAGGTATGTAGAGCTTCTATCTAAGTGTGGGAACATCATTATTCTTCCTCATGCCACAGTTATCCATGAAACCATGAATTTCCATAACCTAGGGTTTTGCTTAAGTTCATGATAACCCTCTATACATGTACAATTATATTTCATGTTATATCTTTTCTTGGTTAATTGTACTCATAATTTTCCATTATGGCTGTCATGAACCTGTTTGTAATCCCTGAATGCATGCTTTGAATTCCATGAGTTCTAAATACAAGTTATAATTGCTATTACTCAGTTTCCATGAATTTATATATGTTTTTCATGATTTATGCAAGTTATATGACATATTTATTCACATGTTAAACTATAATTACAAATCATATTTTACAAGTTATTTTTTATGAAATTCATGGGCTTACAAGCCCTCTACTTTCAAGTACATGTTGTGGGAGTTGCACAGATTACCAAGATGGCTCAAGTATCCTGAAACTATGTATGCCAGTGTAAGATAAGGGTCGCTCCACCCAGAGGACGATACCTTCAGATTATTGATTGGATCATTTCATGTCATGTTCATGTCTCATACCTAGACAAGGAATGGGAGTTCTCTACTTGTCGAGACAGGTACCAGACTCCACGTACCAACATGGTGATTTAATGTTGTCAGTTATACTACTTCTCTCCCTACAGATATAAAGTTTACAAATTTTACATATGTTAATATATTCATGTTCATATTCAGTTTCAGTTTCATGTTCCTATTATACCATGTGTCTGCTTATTCTTTCAGTTGCTTTACATACAGTACAATTCAAATGTACTAACATCACTTTGCCCAGGGCCTGCATGTCATGGTACAAGTACTGAATTTTAGGACAACGGATTTGCTCGTTATGATTGCTTCGGTATCAGCTACTTGGTGAGCCCCATTCCATTCGGGGTGTCAGTCTATTTACTTTCATGATTATGATTTATGGTAGACATATGCCAGGGCCTTTTCCCGGTAAATAGTTTTGCAGACTCTTATTTCAGAAGTTTCATACACTAGACTAGTTATCATGTCATATATGTCATGTCGGTATCACTTTCAGACTTATTATGTTCTATCAGACTATTTCTGCAATTATGTTTTCAGACTATTTTCAGTATACAGTTTTACATGTTTATTCATCATTATTATTAGTTTATGTTTTGATGCCTATATTGATCAGCAAGCCATGTGGTTCGCTCAGTCATATGCAGTCAAGCACCGAGTTCCATATTTTGCTTAGGCCATAGTTCGGGGTGTTACAAAAATTAGTATCAGCGCTTAGGTTCAAGTTTCTTAGGAAGATTATAAAAATGTGTCCAGTGGGGTCTGTTTTATGTGTGTGAGGCACCCACACATGTATATAGTTGACCACCAAGACATCTAGGATTGTCTCACTTCTTTTATACTCTAGATCATGCAGTTAGAGTTATACCTTCAGGACATTCTTCTAACTCGTGTGTATTGCGTATTTTAGAAAATGTATGCTAAATAAAAATCAGCTACAAGCAAGAGGGTTGTTGCTAATGCTGCTTGTGAGGAGGATACTCAGGCTCAGGGAGCCAATTTGGGTACAACACCCCCACCCGATGCCACAGGGCCTGCAAAGGTTCCAGTTCTGCCGTCCTGTTCCACTGACTCAGATGTTAGGGGAGCTATTCAGCTGCTCACCCAGCTTGTGGTTGCTCAAGCCCAACGTCAGGGAATGACTCCAAGTACAAGGGGTAGCTAAGAGTCATCCATCTTCAAGACTCGGGAACTTTTACGAATGGACACTCAAGTGTTCACAGGGTCTTGTAAAAATGAAGATCCACATAATTTCATTGATGGGCTTCAGAAAATCTTTAGTGTTATGCATGTTACTGAGGTAGATGCAACAGAGTTTGGAGCTTATCATTTGTAGGATATTTCAAATATTTGGGATGAGTCATGGGAACAGTCCCGCGGGAAGATGCACCTCTAGCAACTTGGGATGAGTTTGCTGATGCTTTTATTGATCACTTTCTACTAATAGAGGTTAGGGAGGAAAATGCTATAGAATTTGAGAAGCTCAAGAAGAATGGTAGGAGTGTGCAAGAGTACTATCTTCACTTTGTTTCTCTAGCAAAGTATGCTCCACATATGATTCCAGATATGAGGGCCATAGATAGGCATTTTGTGTATAGTCTTGATTCCCAGTTATACGATGCAACTAACATTTCAGCTTAGAATAAGGAAATAACTATTATAAAGATAGTTTCTTTCATACAAGGTAAGTACAGCAGAATGAAGGAAGATGAAGCATTACAGAAATAGAAGGACATGGAATTCAATAAGAGATCTAAGTCTACAGGTCACCTTAGTCATGGGGGGGTGTTGGAGGCAGGCAATTCTTTAAAAAATAGGTCATCAAGACCTGCTCCATCTTCAGCCAGTGCACTAGCCCCAAAGTTCAGGAATGATAATAAGAGGTAGAACTTCATAGCATAAGGCTCTCGATCACAGGCCAGTGTGGGTCCAAGCACCTTCAGTAATCCAGTTATCCTAAGTCTGGTATGAGGCACCCAGGGGAGTGACTGATGTGTATACGGATGGATGAGTGAGGGTAAGTGGGGCTGAGTTCGGAAGGGAACAAGTTGACGCAAAAATGGATGGGAAAAGGGGTTTTCGGTTTCTAGTCATGCAATGGGGATTTGGGGGTTGTTTCGGGTAGTTGTGTAGGGAATAGGGTTAAGGAGTTTTGTAGGAGTGTTTTGGGGAGGTTGAGGGTGGTGTTGGTGGTTGGGACTTGGAATTTGGGTGGTGGCAAGGCCACGGAAGGAGCCTGAAACAGTGAGTTTCGGTGAAGGATGTTTAGTGGACTGTTTCGGTGTTGCCGGGGTGACACGAATATTTGTGGGTGGTTTTAGTTTGTGGATTTTAGTATGGGTGTTACTAAAGTACTATGGACTGTGGTTGTATAAAGAATGGAGTGGTGTGGATGAGGAATTAACACGGGATGCTAGGTGCTAACCCGAGTACAAACTAAGTACAATCAGTCGATAAGTTAAGGATAATGACAAGGGGTTTTTAATGCCCAAGTCGACACCTTGATGGGGTGGCCAATTTAACAAGGTCTAGTTCGAGGTTGCTAAGTGTAATGCTCATGAACAAGCCAACTGAGGATGGTCGGAAAACCCTATGATAGACCCTTGGTTTGGGTTTGGTTGGACCACACAGTTCCAACCTCTACCTTCACCGAGGGGGTTCCTTAAGCTTAGGCTTAGGTAAGTCACAAAGTCTTAACCAAACTTTACACCAAAGGGAAAACCTTAGTTTTGGTTCACCTAAGTCACACAGTCTTAGTTAAACTTACGCCAAGGGGTTTAGCTCATACAAGAACCAAAGGTCCTCCCGGAGAACCGACTAAGAATATCAACCCCGGGTTGAAACACTTAGTGAAATGAGTAAAAACTCAACTCTAATATTCATCAAACTCTGATTTTTACAATGTCCTAAGGCCTCTATTTATAGTACACAATGGACTATTCTAGAAGAAGACAAAAGGACACAAATTGCTTGGGTGTTCAGCCTAGTGTGAACGGATTTGGAGTGACTTGGAGACCAAGGTGCTTTGGCCACCTCTTCCTCTTCTCTAGGCCGAGATTGAGGTTTCCCATGTAACCAAATTCATGAATTTGTTTGTTCATAAATTCTTCCAACAACCTCATCTCCTCATCTTCTTGGAATGTGTTGGAAGCTTCCATTCTTGCTATTTGTTTGGATGATCAATTAGACCAACACTCGCACTTCCCCTTGGCCGATTTTAAGCTCTTCAGTGTATCCAACTTCATGAACTTGTTAGTTCATAAAGTCTCTCCTTGATATCCCCAACTTCTAGATGTCTCCTGTCCTTGCCACCTTGTCATTCTCGGCTTTGTCACCTCATTACATGGCCTAGTTGTCCTTTCATATAGCATATTAATTGTGTTCTAATGAGAGCTAGGAGTTATTTACATGTTACACTATGTCCTAAGCTAAGCTAAGAAATCAAGAAAAGATAAAAGAAAACATGTTCATCGGCCAAGACCTACATACAAAGGCCAAATAGAACTTGCTTCCTAGATCTTCACGTGACAACTCCAACTCCACTCCATTTTACATATTTGAGGAATATTATCTTCGGATGATCAACCTTCTTTGGAACATCGAGCTTCACACCTCGAGGATCAAATTGGAACCTTAAGTTCACGGGGATTTTTATATTAGTGCCACTTTGGCATGAATATCTATTATGGTTATGGTCAGTAGGGTCATTTTCAGAGGGACTATCCATCAGCGAAGTAGGGTGCAGGACGTAATGTGGTTGAGTATGCAAATTCTACAGTTCCTCATAATTCTCAGGCACAATCGGGGTGTGTTCCAGCTAAGTCCAGTAACACATGTGGAGTTTCAGACCGCTTGTACGCACTATCATGTCATCAGGATACAGAGGCTCATACAGATGTGGTCACATGTAAATTAACCATTTTCACTTTTGATGTTTATGCCCTTATGGATCTTGGATCCACTCTGTCATATGTAATCCCATTCATCGCTAAGAAATTTAGGATAGAACTAGAAAAGTTGCATAGGGGTTGTCTAGTTAAAATGTATCACTGCATAATAATAATCGATTTGGTAGAGTTAGAAATGGTAGAATTCGATGTAATCATGGGTATGGATTGGTTGTCTTCAGTAATGCCATAGTAGGTTGTAGAACCGAAATTGTCAGCTTCGAATTTCCTAGTGAACCAGTCATAGAATGGAAGGGTGATGTAGTAGCACCCATTGGTAGGTTTATTTCCTATCTTAAAGCCAAAAAAATGATATCCAAGGGGTATATTTACCATATAGTTCGGGTTAAGGATGCAGATACCCAGACCCCAACTCTTTAGTTCGTATTAGTTGTCAATGAGTTTCTAGAAGTCTTTCCAAAATATCTTCCCAAAGTTCCTCCTGACAGGGAGATTGACTTTGGAATTGATTGACTTCCCAGCACTAAGCCGATATCTATTATGCCATATGAAATTGCTCTAGTAGAGATAAAATAATTAAAATCCTAGTTGAAAGACTTCCTTGATAAGAGATTAATTAGACAAAGTGTCTCACCTTGGGGTTCACCAGTCTTATTTGTTCGAAAGAAGGATGGATCCTTGCGTATGTGCATTGACTATCGCCAGTTGAACAAGGTCACCATTAAGATATTATCTTCCTATAATTGATGATTTATTCGATCAACTTCAGAGTGCTCAATGTTGTTCCATGATTGACCTCAAATCAGGGTACCATCAACTTAAGGTTAAAGAAGTTGACATTTCGAAAACTGTCTTCAGAACTTGCTATGGTCATTTCAAATTTTTTGACATGTCGTTCAGATTGACAAATGCACTAGCTGATTGCATAGATCTCATGAACAGGGTATTGAAGCCTTATCTTGACTTTTTCTGCATTATTTTCATTGATGATATTCTAGTATATTCCTGTAGTGAGGCTGATCATGCAGAATATCTCAAAATGTATTGCGGACACTTCAGGACTGCAAGCTCTATGCAGAATTTTCCTAGTGTGAATTTTGGCTTAAGTTAGTGGCATTTTTAGGCCATGTGATTTCGAGCAAAGGCGTCCAAGTTGATTCTCATAAAATAGATTATGTAAAGAATTGGCCTAGACCCACTTCTACTTAAGAAATACGAAGTTTCTAGGTTATGGAAGGTTATTACAGGTGCTTTGTAGAAGGGTTTCCTTCTATCTCAGCTCCATTGAGTAGATTAACTCAGAAGAAAGTCAAATTCCAGTGGTCAGATTCCTGTGAGTGTAGTTTCAAGGAATTGAAAATGAGACTGACTTCTACACCAGTGTTAACATTGCCTAAGGGAACCGAGGGGTTCGTAGTATATTGTGATGCATCAGGAATTGGCCACGGATGTGTTTTAATGCAGCATGATAATGTTATAGCTTATGTATCCAGACAACTTAAGACTCGTGAATAGAATTATCTGACTCATGACTTAGAATTGACAGCCATGATTTTGCACTCAAGATATGGCGTCAGTATTTGTATGGAGTTCACGTTGACAATTTCACAGATCACAAGAACCATCTATATATTTTCAAGCAGCAGGAGTTGAATCTTAGGCAAAGGAGATGGCTCGAATTGATAAAAACATATAATGTAGATGTTCTCTATCATCCAGGGAAAGTGAAAGTGGTAGCCGATGCTCTTAGTCTACGATCCATGGGAATTTTAGCTTATGTTGAAGAAGATAAGAGAACCATGATGAAGGAGATTCACCGACTAGGCAGTCTAGGAGTTTGACTCATGGACTCTGAAAATGGTGGGTTGTTGTTCAGAACAAGTCTGAATCCTCCTTAATAGCCGAGGTGAAGGAGAAGCAGCTTAATAATCCCTATTTATTGCAGTTGAAAGAGGGGATTCACAAGAATAATACATTTTCTTTTGAACAAGGGGGAGATGACAGTACTTTAAGGGACCGAGGCAGGTTACGTGTTCCAGATGTGGACGAACACAGAGAGAGAATCATGGCAGAAGAGCATAATTCTAAGTATTCTATTCACCCAGGTTCTACAAAGATGTATCATGATCTTAAGGAGAATTATTGGTGGAACGATATGAAGTGGAATGTGGTAGATTTTGTAGCCAAGTGTCCAAATTGTCAGCAAGTGAAAGTCGAGCACCAGAGGCCTGGTAGGTAGACTCAAAATATTGATATTGTTGTTTTGAAATGGGAGATGATAAACATGCATTTCATAATAGGTCTACCTTGCTTATCCTGAAGACATGATTCAATTTTGGTGATAGTGGATCGACTTACTAAATCAGCCCACTTCTTTCTAGTTAAGACCACAGATTCAGCGGAGGATTATGCTAAGTTGTATATCGGACAAATTGGCAAGCTTCATGGGACCCTAGTGTCCATTATTTCAGATCGTGGTGCTCAGTTCACAATGCATCTTTTGGAAATCTTTCTAGAAAGGATTGGGTACCAAGGTAAATCTCAGCACATTTTTTCATCCTTAGACGGATGGCCAGGCAGAGCGAACTATTCAGACCCTCGAAAATATGTTGAGGGCATGTGTTCTTGGTTTTAAAGGTAATTGGGATGATTATTTACCTCTCATTGAATTTTTTTATAATAACAATTACCATGCTAGTATCCAGATAGCACCGTTTAAAGCTATGTATGGGGGAAGGTGTAGATTTCCAATTGGTTGGTTCAAAGTTGGTGAAGCAGAATTTTTAGGATCAAACTTGGTCCATCAGGCTATGGAAAAAGTCAAGATAATTTATAAGCATTTTAAAATAGCTCAGAGACACCAAAAGTCCTATTCGGATGTAAGGCGTAGAGACCTGGAGTTTCAAGTTAATGATTGGGTGTTTCTGAAAGTTTCATATATGAAAGGTGTCATGAGGTTTTGAAAGAAAATAAACTCAGTCCAAGATATATCGAACCATACATGATCTTATGAAGGATTGTTCAAGTGGCTTAGAAGCTTGAATTGCCATAAGATTTAATTGTTAAGCATCTAGTGTTTCATGTATCTATGTTGAGGAAGTGTGTGGGAGAACCATCGCTGGTTTTTCCTACCGAATCCATCACAGTTAAGCATGGTCTAACCTATGAAGAGATTCTTGTGGCTATTTTGGATCATCATAATTGAAAGTTGAGGACTAACGAAGTTTCCTCAGTGAATGTGTTGTGAAGAAGTCAAAAAGTTGAGGAGGCTACATGGGAAGCAGAAGAGGACATGAAGTCCAGACATCCACACTTATTTGAGGAACAAACAGAAAGCGTACAAGGTAAATACCTTCAGTATTCATGTCATGTCCTGTATGTATCCATGTTTTATGTTTCATATTCATATATTTATTACTCATGTCTCATGCCCTCATGTTCATATTTTCATATAATCATGTCATGCAGTACATATGTTCCATGTCATGTTTCTTCACATTCATGTACTCATGCCATGTCCAATCTCATTCCTAACCATGATCCATTATTCGATGAAGAATGATCCCAAGGGGGAGATATTGTAACACCTCATACCTTCAGGATAAGGCTTGACCAGTGCTATGGGAACATAATGGAACCAAAATGAGGAGTATAGAAAGTTTTTTTAAAACTAATCAAGTCGTAAGAAGAGTCTTTGGGCAAAGTATAGTAGGAAGCTACTATACGGAGTATATTTTCGAGTGAGTTTCCACCAACTTCACTTCAAACGAGTATTAAGAAACTTCTCTAAGGAATTTTTGAATGCATTCTTCATGAACCTTTTATCCCTTTGAAATACCTTTCCAAAGGTTTATGATGGAGGTCAAACAGACATCTGTACAAAACGTTATGACTATTTTACTCAAGGATCGCAAAGCAGTCCACCGAAGTCGCAGATGTGATATGCGACACATAACACATTTTGCGAAGCATATCTAATCGCATTTTAGGCCAAATCTACGTGTGGGAATATCATTGTTCTTCCCCACGCCTCAGTTATCCATAAATTTACATACCTATGGTTTTGCTCATGTTCATAATAACCCTATCTATATGTACAATTATATTTCATGTTAAATCTTATATTCATTAATTATACTCATGATATGCCATTATGATTGTCATGAACCTACCTGTAATCAACGAACGCATGCTTTGAATTCCATGTGTTCTAAATACAAGTTATAATTGTTATTACTCAATTTGCAAGAAATTATATATGTTTTTCATGATTATGCAAGTTATATGAAATATCTATTCACATGTTAAACTATAACTGCAAACCATGTTTTACAAGTTATTTTTCATGAAATCCATGGGCTTACATGACCTCTACTTTCAAGTATATATTTTGGGAGTTGCATAGGTTACCGAGAAGGCTCAACTAGCCTGAAACTACGTATGCCAACGTAGGATAAGGGTTACTCTTCCCAGAGGTCGATACCTTCAGATTATTGATTGGATCCTATCATGTCATGTTCATGTCTCATACCCCGGAAAGGTATGGGAGCGCTCTACTGGTCGATCTAGGTACCAACTCCACGTACCCATGTGGTGATTTTATGTTGTCGGTTATACTACTTCTCTCCCCACAGATATACAGTTTACAAATTTTACACGTGTTATTATATTCATGTTCATGTTCAGTTTCAGTTTCATGTTCCTATTATATCATGTGCATTCTTATTCTTTCAGTTTCTTTACATACAGTACATATCAAATGTACTAACATCCCTTTACCTGGGGCCTGTACTTCATAATGCGGGTACTGAGTTTCAGGATGACGAATCTACTCATTAGGATTTCTTCAGTATCAACTACTTGCCATTCAGGGTGTTAGTCTATTTACTTTCATGATTATGGTTTATAGTAGAGGTATGCCACGACCTTGTCCTGGTAAACAGTTTTGCATACTCTTATTTCATAGGTTTCATAGACTATACTAGTTATCATGTCATGTCGGTATCACTTTCATACTTATTACGTTTTATCAGACTATTTCTGCTATTATGTTTTCAGACTATTTTTAGTATACAGTTTTACATATTTATTTATCATTATTAATAGTTTATGTTTTCATTCCTGTGTTGATTAGCAAGCCATGTGGTTCGCTCGTGTAACACCTCATACCTTCAAACTAAGCCTTCATGATCCACAGATGTAGGAAAACAAAACTAGAAGTTCACATTGGAAAACTAGATTCAGTTCAGCAGATCAGAAAATTGATTCTACATTGTACAAACCGTTAAATGTTTTATGACCCGTCAAAGATAAAACGTCAATTTTACCTTTGAAATTGATGGCATGTTTATTAATTGTACGGACTGTCAAATTATTGATGGCCTATAAATCTTCACCGTATCTAAATCCTCAAGTTTTGAAGTCATTGGAATTGTACAAGTTCATGAGGTCCGATTATACGGACCGTCAAAAAGTTGACGGACCGTCAATCTGGACCGCCAAAATATTAACAGTCCAGACTCAGACTGTCAAAGATTCGATGGACCGTAGAATTGACCGTCAAACACCTCCGACAGTAAATAGTATAAATATACATACTTAGTTTCAGAATCAGTTTTTCATATTTCCAAGCCCTAGAACGAAGGCTCTCTCTTCCCAACCATCTCCTACACCAAGGTAAGTCCTTTTAATGTATTTCCTTGCGATGAGTTAATATTTCCATTGGCTAAACCCTTTCTTACCCTATCTAACATAGCATAATTAATTCCTAAGTGAATTTCATTACTCTTAACCTAGGGTTTTCAAGATAAACCCAATTTAAGGTTTCAAGGTGAAATCTTTGGAGTTCTTCTTCAAAGTTGAGATTTTTAATACAAGTGGTATGTAGAGCTTCTATCCAAATGTGGACATCATTGTTCTTCCCCACGCCACATGTAATCCATGAAAGAGGAATTCTTCAAACCTAGGGTGTTGCTCAAGTTTATAATAACCCTATCTATTTTCAATTATATATATAAACATCATGTTCTCGTTATTATGTTCATGATATGTCAATTGTGATTGTCATGAATCTATCTGTAATCCATGAACCCATTCTTTGAATTCCATGAATTCTTAATTATCAATTCATGAATTATTATTACTTAACCTATGAAATAATGCATATTTCTCACAAGATATATGTTATGTATTTATGTTCATGTTAAACTATCTCATATCATGTTTACAAGCTATTTCATGAAATACATGGGCTTTTAAGCCAACTATGTTTCAAGTACATGTTTTGAGAGTTGCATAGATATCACGACCCGACCTGACGGGCCGCGACTAACCGCCCTAATGACGTCATTATACTAACCTGTCACACATAATTCAACTAACACTTAATGAGTCTGAAATCCGGCAGCATAACGCTGCAATAACAACATATACTAGGGTAGGCAAGTCGACAAGGCTGCCTTTACCCCCGAATGTACCTACTTCCTGAGGAGTCACAACTAGCCAACACAATATAACAGGCAAGCCGGCAAGGCTGCCAACAAATAATATCACATATACACGGGAACACCCCCAACATATAGTACAATAATATGGCTGACCGAGACAGATTTCTGACCTTTACATCAGTGCAACCCACAACTGTCTACAGACCTCTACAAGAAGGATAATGACGTATGACGGGACAGGGCCCCGTCGTTCCCCTAAATATACATAAATCAGAAAGATAGGGTTCCGTACAAAAATGGTAAAGCTCTGGATCAAAGGAGCTTTCCAAATAGCTGCGCAGGAACCTAAACCGGAGGATCACCAAACTGAGCACATGTACCTGCGGGCATGAACGCAGCCCTCCGAGGAAAGAGGGTCAGTACGAAATAATGTACAGAGTATGTAAACATGAAATACTGCAAATGAGATCATAAGTAGCTAATGGATAACAAGAGATCAGTATAAAAAAAATCAGGATTCAAATCCAACTGTGCCATAACAATAGAAGTCAGTTGCCTTATAAAAATGAGAGTCAAGTCAAGAAAACATGAGTGCATGTCCATACACATATATATATATCTGTAACGTAACCCGGCCCACTAGTGTGGGACTCGGTGGAATCATATCATAACCCGGCCCATACTGGGACTCGGTAAAGTCATATCTCATCTATGGATCCATCCTACGTAACTCGGCCCTCTAGTGAGGGTCTCGGTGAAAAATGCAAGGTTGTGCACGAACGTAACCCGGCCCGGGACTCGGTGAGGTGAAGTAGTAACACTTAGCACGAGTAGATATCATGAGTAACCATATGCAAGTAAAAATTATCATCTGACTCTCAAAAAAATCAGTGTAATAATGTCATAATAAACTCTTTGCTGAAAAATCATAGGCCTTCTCATAACAATCCTCTTTAGGATTTAAACTGTATAAGAATCAAGTACGTCCGTCGTACCTTCATTAAATAAAAATCATGCCAAAGAAAGAAGGAATAGTTCACATACCTCTTAGACGAACTAATCAACTCTATATTAGAGTACGTCTCGATTTAGAACTTCAACCTATAATAACGGTAATACGTTCGTCAATTCTATGATCACTAGCATACTTTATATCGAATAACGACTTCTTATTCTATAAAAATTCGGGCAGCACTTCCCCTCTTTATATACATGTTTCCACAACTTCCAAACGAGGCTAATAACATCAATAAACAAGCACCAATTAAGGGCACAACCAAAACAACAATAAAGGGAATTTACACACCCACTTCTCATGTAAATTTAGCCTCTTAATCCACCTTAAAAACATCCCACAAAATAGTCCATGTTCCAACAACAACGAGGGTAGAATGTGAAGCCTTTCTACACCCTTATTCCTTTAGGACTTACATTAGCAATTACCACACTTAAACATGTATAATGGTGACTAAATTTTCAGAATTATAACACCACAAAACAATCCCTAAAACAGTCCATAGACATCACAACATGTCCAACAATTTCATGCAAGTTCTTGGCCACAACATGTTATAATTCCATAACTATTACCTTAATTCCTATAATCCAATTTCGTATTTCAATACTTCCATTTAACTAATTTCAACTAAATCTCAATGTTTCCTTTCAATTTCATCATGCAATTAGTGATAATAATAACAACAATAACCAACGAATCCAACAACACCAAAATCTGTCCCAAATTGGCAACTAGCCCAAAATTGTCACATGCAATGCTTAAATTCCAATTTTTCCTTAACACAAATTCATTACCTTAATTCTAACAACATGCATTCCAATTATATGATAGAAAGAAGAATTTTTATACCTCAAATTCGTCCAAAACTGTCCGTAATTTTTTGCCCACTGTTTGTCCGAAAATTCCCACTGTTTTCGTATTTCTTTCCCTTTTTTGTTCACTTCTTCAACTCCAATTAACATGCAAGTGTTCTACAATGTTAAGCCATCATCCCTACACGTTTTTCTTCCAAAATTTCATCCCAAAAATTCGAAATTTCTGGGCTACAGTTTCAGCCAGCAGTGGTTGTTTTTGCCACTGTTTTTGGTGTTGTTTTGTTTCTAATTTTTGGTGAAAAATGTAGTCTAGGAAGAGAAGATAAAAATCTTAAATTGGGTATGGGTGGAGGGTCTTTTTGGCTGAGCTTGGAGGAGAGAATGAGAATTTTTTTGGTTAAGTTTAGAAAGAAGATGAAGAGATAAGTGTAGGTTTATAAAAAAAATCTGATTTTTTTTTCACTTTGGCCCCCAAGTTCTTCAATTAATAAATCTCAAACCCATTTCTTTTAATTCCCGAGAATTTCATAAGACTCGTATCCTCAATGTCATAATTTTATAATACAATACTATTCCATAACTCCATTGTAATAAATTCAACTACTAGGATTAATTCTCGTCGTCACGTGTATAGCACTAAAGAAAAACTATTCCGGGATAACATCTGTTTATACACTAATTTCCCGTATTAACATATGTAAGCGTTCCTTATATTCAATATCCGAATCTTACTTCCTTAATGACGTTCTTAATTATCGTCTAAATCTTACGAGGTGTAACAATAGATCCCTCCTCAGAAACATTCGTCCTCGAATGTTCATAATAAGTCTAATGCTAGAAATTTTTTTGCAGAGTCTCCTTTATAACTATGCCTATCCGCCTATATTCAGCAAACCAACAGATGCCACATAGGGCCACAATATATCACACATATGCAATTCACCAATTACAATAATTAAATGGGGAGTTGAATTGAATTACCTGGAGGCACACAGAACAAATGAGGATACTTCTTCTTCATCTCATCCTTTGCCTCCCAAGTCATTTCCTCCCTATTGTGGTTCCTCCACAATACCTTGACGGAAGCCACATCCTTCGTTCGTAATCTCTTGACCTGGCGATCAAGTATGGCTACGGGGATTTCCTCGTAGGACAGCTCCTCTGTCACCTGGACGTCATCTACTGGGAAGACTCTGGAAGGATCACCAATACACTTACGCAGCATATATACATGGAAGACTGGATGTACTGCTTCCAAATCAGGCGGTAGATCCAACTCATAGGCAACCTTGCCTATCCTACGAATGATCTGGTAAGGCCCAATGTACCTTGGGATAAGCTTCCCTTTCTTGCCAAACCTCATCACACCCTTCATGGGTGATATTTTTAGGAACACCCAATCATCAACCTGAAACTCTAGTGTCGACGTCGATTATCAGCATATGACTTCTATCGACTCTGTGCTGCTAATAACCTCTCCTGAATGAGTTTCACCTTATCAACAACTTGCTGAACCATGTCTGGGATGATCAACTTAGTCTCATCTACATCAAACCAACCAATAGGTGACCTGCACTTCCTCCCATATAAAGTCTCATACGGTGCCATCTGGATGCTAGAATGGTAGATGTTGTTATAAGCAAACTCAATGAGTGGTAAATGGTCATCCCAACTACCTCTGAAGTTAATAATACAGGCCCTCGGCATATCCTCTAATGTCTGGATAGTACGCTCTGCCTGCCCGTCCGTCTAAGGGTGAAATGATGTGCTGAGACTCACTTGTGTCCCCAATCCCTTCTGGAATGATCTCCAGAAGCTAGTTGTAAATTGAGCTCCTCGGACTGATATAATAGATGTGGGAACCCCGTGCAGTCTCACTATCTCCCTGATGTACAACCTAGCATAGTCTTCAGTTGAGTAAGTAGTCCTAACTGGAAGAAAATGGGCTGATTTCGTCAGCCTATCCACGATCACCCATATGGAATCACACTTCCGCTGAGTGCGAGGTAAGCCTGTAATGAAGTCCATATTGATCACTTCCCACTTCCAAGTCGGGATCTCGATCTCCTGTAATAATCCACCAGGCTTCTGATGTTCAACCTTAACCTGCTGACAATCCGGGCACTGGGCAACAAATTCTGCTATGTCTCTTTTCATGCCATCCCACTAATACAAGCATCTAAGGTCATGGTACATCTTCGTCGATCCTGGATGAATGGAATAACGGGCATTGTGTGACTCTCCCATAACCTGTTGTCTTAGCCCTACAACATCAGGTACACATAATCTACCCTCATACCTCAGCACATCATCAAGTGTAACCTCAAATAGAGTCTTTCCCTTTCAGAGAGTTGCATCTCTATACCGGGCCAGAATAGGATCCTCATACTGACGTCTCTTTACCTCTTCCACGATAGAGGACTCCGCAACATCCCGAATAAGAACCCCGCTATCTCCCGAATCCGCCAACCGGACTCCAAGACTCGCTAGCCTATGTATCTCACGAACCATCTTCCTTCTGTCTGGCTGCACATACGTCAAGCTACCCATGGATCTACGGCTAAGAGCATCTGCCACAACATTGGCTTTTCCCGGGTGGTACAAGATATCAACATCATAGTCCTTTAGCAACTCTAACCACCGCCTCTGTCGTAGGTTCAACTACTTCTGCTTAAAGATATATTGGAGACTCTTGTGATCCGTATAAATATCAACATGAATCCCATACAAATAATGTCTCCAAATCTTCAAGGCATGAATCACCGCTGCTAGCTCGGAATCATGAGTGGGATAATTCTTTTCATGCTTTCTTTGCTGTCGGGAGGCATAAGCTATAACTTTTCCATGCTGCATCAACACACAACCTAGCCCAATGCCTGAAGCATCACAATAAATGACATAACCATCCGGTCCCTCAGGAAGAGTCGAACTTGGAGCCGTAGTCAACTTATCCTTCAACAACTGGAAACTGTGCTCACAAGCATCCGTCCACTGAAACTTAGCTGCCTTTTGGGTTAGCCTAGTCAAAGGCGCTGAGATTGAGGCAAACTTCTCCACAAACCTTCTGTAATACCCTGCTAGCCCCAGAAAACTGCGTACCTCAGTAAGTGTCGTAGGTCTGGGCCAACTCTTCACCGCCTCAACCTTCTGTGTATCCACCTGAATACCATTAGCCCCAATAATATGCCCCAGGAATACAATTGAAGTCAACCAGAACTCACACTTGGAAAACTTGGCATACAACTGCTGTTGCTGGAGGACCCTAAGTACCGTCCTCAAATGGTCTGCATGCTCCTGCTCTGAACGGGAATAAACTAGGATATCATCAATGAATACAATGACGAACATGTCTACGAACGGCCTGAATACCCGGTTCATCAAATCCATAAACACTGTTGTAGCATTGGTCAGTCCAAAAGACATCACCCTAAACTCATAATGTCCATATCGGGTTCTGAATGTTGTCTTTGGAATAGTTGTCTCCCTTACCCGTACCTGATGATAACTTGACCGCAAGTCTATCTTCGAGAAGCACTTAGCACCCTGCAACTGGTCAAATAAATCATCAATCCTGGGAAGGGGGTACCTGTTCTTGATGGTTACCTTGTTCAGCTGCCTATAATCCATACACATCTGCAGTGATCCATCTTTCTTCCTCACAAATAACACTGGTGCTCCCCATGGAGATGTACTTGGCCTAATAAAGCCTTTCTCCAACAAGTCTCTCAGTTGCTCCTTCAACTCCTTCAGCTCTGCAGGTGCCATTCTATAAGGAGGAATGGATATAGGTTAGGTACCTGGCAATACATCTATACTGAAATCTATCTCCCTCTCTGGAGGGAGACCTGGAAGATCATCCAGGAATACATTCGGAAACTTACTAACTATCGGAATTGACTGAAGAGCCGGTACATCCGCTTCTGTATCATGCACCCGAACCAAATGATAGATACAACCTTTTCTGACCATCTTCCTTGCCTTGAGGTATGAAATAAACTTACCCCTCGGCTATGCTGCATTCCCTTTCCATTCTATAACTGGCTCGCCTGGGAACTGAAATCGAACCAACTTCTCTCTACAATCAACGTTGGCAAAACAAGAAGCCAACCAATCCATGCCCATAATGACATCAAAGTCGGCCATATCCAACTCTATCAAATCTGCTAAGGTATGACGGCTATATATCACCACTGAATAATTTTTATACACATGCTCAGCTATAACCGAATCTCATACCAGTGTAGCTACCTTGAATGGTTCTATCGTCTCATATTCTATCCCTATTCTATTAGCAACAAGAGTGGATATGTAGGACAAGGTGGCACCTGGATCTATCAAAGCATATATATTACAGAAAAAGACTGATCGTATACCTGTAACAACATCTGGTGATGCCTCCTAATCACGTCTACCGGCCAAAGCATATATGCGGTTCGAAGGACCACTGGTACTAGAAAATCTGCCACGGCCTGCTGGCATCTGAATACCCCACCCGGTGGGGCACATAGCTATAAATGACGACGAACCAGCACCCGACCCCGTAGGCCGAGCCATCCCACCTGAACCACCTATGTTGGGACACTCTCTCATCATATGGCCCTAATGGCCGCAAGAGAAGCAAGCACATGTGGTCGAACAACATTCCCCAATATGAAACTTTCCACACTGAGAGCACCGAGGATAAGGTGGTCTCAACTGACTAGAGCCCCTGTTCCTCTGAGAACCCGAAGCCCTGGAGCTCTATTCGGCTCCTAAATACTCGGGGCGGTCGAACCTCCTGCCCGTAGACTGTAGAGGAGCACTCTGTGCTAGCTGAGATGAATATCTGACCTGCTGCTGGAACTGTCTGCCTCGAGACTCACCGGAATAAGCTGCCGACCTAGCCCTCTTATGCTGGTCCCTGTCATGACCTCTGTCTGGCTGTCGCCCTCTATATCGGTCCTCAACCCCCTGTGCGTATGCCTGGACACGAGCAATATCTATACCCGACTGAAGAGCTACCGCCATACAACTATCGATCAGATAATGGTCCAGCCCCATCACAAAGCGATGCAACCTATCTGCCATATCTGCTACAATAGTAGGTGCGTATCTGGCCAATGAATCAAACTCCAGGCTATACTCACGAATGGTCCTGCCACTCTGCCTCAACTGTAAGAATCTATCCACTCTAGCTCTCCTCAACTCTGGAGGCAAGAAGTGACCAAGGAAAGCCTCTGTAAACTCATCCCATGTAGCTGGAGGAACATCCTCTCCCCTGGACAACTCCCAAGACTCATACCAGTTTGTAGCTATATCCCGCATCCTATACGAAGCCAACTCCATAGACTCAATCTTTGAAGACCTAATTACCCTCAAGGTACGTTGCATCTTCCAGATAAACTCCTGTGGGTCCTCCTCGGGCTGAGACCCGAAAAACTCTGGAGGGTTACAAGTCAAGAAATCACGAACCCTCAAACTGTCAGACCTAGGGTCTACTCCTGGTCCATGTCTGCAGTTCTGCCCTGCCATCAATCCAGTCAGCAGCTAAACTGCATCTCTCATGGCTCTGTCCTCTGCCCCCGGCTGAAGAACTGGAGGCTCATGTGCTGGGGCCTCGGAAACTGGTGATGTTTCCCCCTGAACTGGAGCCTCTGGTGATGGCGATGAAGCATAGCTCATCGACTGGGGCACAATCTCCGGCATAGACTGGGTACGGGACCTAGTAACTCACTGAATCCGGCTGGTTTCCCCCATTGTAGACCTGCCCTTCTGGGCCGTTGTCTCCTTCTTCGGAGGCATAGCTGTAAACATAGTAAGTCGTCAGAAAGGAATTATCCTAATAACATAGCTCAATTGCAAGATCTAAGAGATGAAAGAATAGAAACCAATCCTAAATGCCCTGCAGCCTCCTGCGTATAAGTATGGTGCACAACATACCCATACGCAAGACTCTACTAGACACGGTCTATAGACATTCCAAGGACTAACTGCTCTGATACCACTTTTGTCACGACCCGACCCGACGGGCCGCGACTAACCGCCCTAATGACGTCATTATACTAACCTGTCACACATAATCCAACTAACACTTAATGAGTCTGAAATCCGGCAGCATAACGCTGCAATAACAACATATGCTAGGGTAGGCAAGCCGACAAGGCTGCCTTTACCCCCGAATATACCTGCTTCCTGAGGAGTCACAACTATCCAAACCAATATAACAGGCAAGCCGACAAGGCTACCAACAAATAATATCACATATACACGAGAACACCCCCAACATAGAGTACAATAATATGGTTGACCGAGACAGATTTCTGACCCTTACACCAGTGCAACCCACAACTGTCTACAGACCTCTACAAGAAGGATAACGACATATGACGGGGCAGGGCCCTGTCGTGCCCCTAAATATACATAAATAAAAAAGATAGGGTTCCGTACAAAAATGGTAAAGCTCTGGATCAAAGTAGCTTTCCAAACAGCTGCGCAGGAACCAAAACCGGAGGATCACCAAACTGAGCACCTGTACCTGCCGACATGAACGCAGCCTCCCGAGGAAAGGGGCTCAGTACGAAATAATGTACTGACTATGTAAACATGAAATACTGCAAATGAGATCATAAGTAGCCAATGGATAACAAGAGATCAGTATAAAAAATCAGGATTCAAATCCAACTGTGCCATAACAATAGAAGTCAGTTGCCTTATAAAAATGAGAGTCAAGTCAAGAAAACATGAGTGCATGTCCATACATATATATATATATCTGTAACGTAACCCGGCCCACTAGTGTGGGACTCGGTGGAATCATATCATAACCCGGCCCATACTGGGACTCGGTAAAGTCATATCTCATCTATGGATCCATCCTACGTAACTCGGCCCTCTAGTGAGGGTCTCGGTGAAAAATGCAAGGTTGTGCACGAACGTAACCCGGCCCGGGACTCGGTGAGGTGAAGTAGTAACACTTAGCACGAGTAGATATCATGAGTAACCATATGCAAGTAAAAATTATCATCTGACTCTCAAAAAAATCATTGTAATAATGTCATAATAAACTCTTTGCTGAAAAATCATAGGCACTTCTCATAACAATCCTCTTTAGGATTTAAACTGTATAAGAATCAAGTACGTCCGTCGTACCTTCATTAAATAAAAATCATGCCAAAGAAAGTAGGAATAGTTCACATACCTCTTAGACGAACTAATCAACTCTATATTAGAGTACGTCTCGATTTAGAACTTCAACCTATAATAACGGTAATACGTTCGTCAATTCTATGATCACTAGCATACTTTATATCGAATAACGACTTCTTATTCTATAAAAATTCGGGAAGCACTTCCCCTGTTTATACATGTTTCCACAACTTCCAAACGAGGCTAATAACAATAAAGGAAATTTACACACTCACTTCTCATGTAAATTTAGCCTCTTAATCCACCTTAAAAACAGCCCACAAAACAGTTCATGTTCCAACAACAACGAGGGTAGAATGTAAAGCCTTTCTATGCCTTTCTACACCCTTATTCCTTTAGGACTTACATTAGCAATTACCACACTTAAACATGTATAATGGTGACTAAATTTTCAGAATTATAACACCACAAAACAATCCCTAAAACAGTCCATAGACATCACAACATGTCCAACAATTTCATGCAAGTTCTTGGCCACATCATGTCATAATTCCATAACTCTTACCTTAATTCCTATAATCCAATTTTGTATTTCAATACTTCCATATAACTAATTCCAACTAAATCTCAATGTTTCCTTTCAATTTCATCATGCAATTAGTGATAATAATAACAACAATAACCAACGAATCCAACAACACCAAAATCTGTCCCAAATTGGCAACTAGCCCAAAATTGTCACATGCAATGCTTAAATTCTAATTTTTCCTTAACACAAATTCATTACCTTAATTCTAACAACATGCATTCCAATTATATCATAGAAATAAGAATTTTTATAGCTCAAATTCATCCAAAACAGTCCGCAATTTTCTGCCCACTGTTTGTCCAAAAATTCCCACTGTTTTCGTATTTCTTTCCCTTTTTTGTTCACTTCTTCAACTCCAATTGACATGCAAGTGTTCTACAATGTTAAGCCATCATCCCTACACGTTTTTCTTCCAAAATTTCATCCCAAAAATTCGAAATTTCTGGGCTACAGTTTCAGCCAGCAGTGGTTGTTTTTGCCACTATTTTTGGTGTTGTTTTGTTTCTAATTTTTGGTGAAAAATGTAGTCTAGGAAGAGAAGATAAAAATCTTAAATTGGGTATGGGTGGAGGGTCTTTTTGGCTGAGCTTGGAGGAGAGAATGAGAATTTTTTTGGTTAAGTTTAGAAAGAAGATGAAGAGGTAAGTGTAGGTTTATAAAAAAAATCTGATTTTTTTTTTCACTTTGGCCCCCAAGTTCTTCAATTAATAAATCTCAAACCCACTTCTTTTAATTCCCGAGAATTTCATAAGCCTCGTATCCTCAATGTCATAATTTTATAATACAATACTATTCCATAACTCCATTGTAATAAATTCAACTACTAGGATTAATTCTCGTTGTCACGTGTATAGCACTAAAGAAAAACTATTCCGGGATAACATCCGTTTATACACTAATTTCCCATATTAACATATGTAAGAGTTTCTTATATTCAATATCCGAATCTTACTTCCTTAGTGACGTTCTTAATTATCGTCTAAATCTTACGAGGTGTAACAATAGATTACCAAGAAGGCTCACAACCTACACCTCTGTAAGATTTATCCCCAACTCCACTACAACGGTGAGCCTATGAAAATCAAGTTACAACTCTGTAACCTAGGAACTACACTCTAATTCCTATCTTACTAATCTACCCTGACTAGCAAGCAACCTTCAAGTTAAACTCTAAATTGAACTTGAATTTACAGTGTCTTGTATACCTATACTATTTGCTTATATGAAAAGCGGATAAAGGTACAGCTCGATAAACAAAACCTAATACAAGATTCTAGACTTAAGAACTGGAAAACATTATTCAGTAGAACAACTCCTTCAATTTTCTTTGTTGTATTAGGGTCGCAACTCTGGAATCAAAACTCTGAATATAGCACTAATAGTTTCTTGCTAAGTATTATAAATTCTCTCTATGTGAGTGTGTAATGTTAATCATGGTAAGACTTGATATATATAGCTTTAGGACTTTATCATTACGGCTGACCTAAACCCTGCCTGATATGGCTCATTAAGGTAGAATGCGATTTGAGGTTGATTGGGATTCTTACACCTCCTCGCATATTTAGTTTCCTTGTAGGACTCTAAAATATCTTGATAAATATGGTGTGAGATCCTGATAAATATCACATAGAATCCTTCCGCCTTGCACGCCAAGTCATTTCCATAAAAAGTATAAATCCTAGTCGATGTAGGATTTGTTTGGAACATGCTGTTGAACCTGGTTCAACATCCTGGACTCCACCCTCTAAGTCTTCTGACTATTATAAGCTAGAACATATTCAAATACTTGTTCCATAGATCTCCTCTCCTACTCATAACATCTAACTCTGACATTCTTCTGAGATGTTGGATGCAACATGTTGACAGACATGTTTCATTCATCATGTAGCTCTGTGCCTGTCTCTACTCGACTATTTTCTTCACCTCTGAGCATGATTCATTCTTTTTATCAAAACCACCAAACTGATTGTTTGGTAGTGTTTTGTTAAAATCAAAAGGTTTTGTACATAAAAACAAAAGAAAAGAAATACAGAATCCAGTATAAAACTAGAAAAAGTAGCAACTAATCCTAAGGTATTACAAAGATCTTGTCTACTGTAGATAATATGGCCTTGACTTGATACCATCTCATACACCTACAAATCTCTCACCAGGTGTTATGGCTCAAAAGTCTAGTGAAGTTAACTTCCGGCTTCAAGGATGGAGTAGAATTTTCCTGCAATTCCTTAGTTTTAGGTGTTGTGCCTTTGAACAAAAATATATGTTGATGCCATTTCCAAATTGAGTTTATAATGAATATATCTTTGGATAATTACAACAGAATGAGCATGTGAACATGCTAATACCACACATTGTAACCTATCCAAATATACATTCATTACAAACTGTATTAATCTATATGTTTGTATCCTGTTTTATTATAATATTGCATTTCTTTGTTGTTGTTTTCAATCCCTTGGAATTTGATGATCTTTTGCATTCCAAATCCTCATATGTGGTATTTGAGGCTTCTGTGTGTTTAATATTTATCTTGCTTTTCTGGGAAGTGAAGTAAATGTGTTGAACTGTTGATCACCTGTAAAATCAAAAACATGATTAGCTAAACAATCTATCAATATATTATCTTCTCTCAGTACATGCTCCACCTTCACTTCCTTATTCCTTCTCGACATGTTAATGTCTCTGATTATCATAGATATTCTCCAAGGTATCTCCCATTGTTCTGTCAAAATCATTCTTAATGTCATAGAATCAGTCTACAAGATCATTGGAAGGAGTGCATGATTGACATAGTATTATAGCCCATTCTTGAGTGTCATTGCCTCTGCAACTATATTAGTTACATCAGCAGTTCTCCTTGATGCTGCATATTGTAGATTTCCTTCAGCATTTCTTATGCAATTACCACTGAACTCGGTCTTGAATTCCCTCTTGATGCCCCATCAAAGTTACATTTAAACTATCCCTCAGTAGGAAATTCCCATTTCACAATTATGCTCATCAGTCTTAATCTATATGCTTCAAATAGGTGTATTATCTGTGGTAAAGTCCTTGGTACAGACTGTTGCCAAGGGAACCTGACCTTACACAATAAATATATATTCATGTTAATCTCATATATCACCTTATTAACAGACATCTTCCCTCCATGCAAAACCATATTCCTCCATTTCTTTATCTGCCACATGATTATGAAAGGAAAAGATTTAAAAACTGGATTGAGTTTATGAGGACTTGTAATATTCTACCATGCATTCACTGCTTGTTTCATCTATATCAAAGGTACTGTAATACTTACAGTTGCATTGAAATATCTCCAAATCTTTGCAGCTATTGAACTTGTGATAAATAAATGATCAACAGTTTCTAGTTTTCTCAGAGTACAAGAATGACATCTAGCCTCTACATACATCCCAATTCTTCTTAACACCTCTCCTATAGGTAATTTGAATTTCCACAGTCTCCAAAAAAGAAAGATATTTTAAATGGAAAATCTATTATCCGTAACTCCTTGAACACCTCAATTTTCTGTGATTTCTGTCTTAGAAGTTCCCATGTACTGCCTACTGTAAACTTTCCTGATATTGTCATTATCCACCATGGGTTATCCCATTCATCAGTTGATTCTTGAATATCCAACTCATGTGTGATATGATCTACAATTTCCTCAGGCAATAAATTCTGCAACTTTCCTATATCCCATTTTCCATCAAGTATCAGCTCATGCACATCTTGTATTCTTTAATTTACCATATAATCTTCTGGAACAACATAGTATATAGCTTCATGTTTTGTCCAGTTGTCAAACCATCCATTTGCAGTTCCACTCTTTGGCTCCCACCATATCACCTATTCTATATTGTCCCTTGCCTCTAATACCATTTTCTAAACCTGAGAGCCTCTCTTCCATTGCATAGTCTGTGGACAATATTTTTTACAATATTTGATCCACATAAAGTTAGCCCATAGAGAATTAGTGGTTCTAAACTTCCACCATAACTTAGCACACAAGGCTCTAGATATATCAAATAAGTATCTAAATCCAATGCCCACTTCATCTTTTGGTAAGCACAACTTCATCCATGATGACATGTCTCCTTCTTGTTTCTTCATTATTATTCCAAAAGAATCTTGCAAAGTTTTATGTAATTCATGTATAACACATTTTGGAGGTCTTATTGCTGAGAGTAGGCGAATTGGTATACTTTGCAGAACACTTGTGATCAATACTGATTTACCTCCAAATGATAATAACCTCCCCTTCTAAGCTTGGAGTTTATTCTTCACCTTTTTCATTAGTTCATTATAGTCAGCTTTCCTCTTTCTTGCATGTGTAATAGGACATCCCAAATATATGAAAGGAAACACTCCTCTAGCAATCTTATAGCATTTTCCACCTATTTTACTATGCCATATGACACTTTGTTTTGCATATAGAATGAACTTTTTTCCTTATTAATATTCTGCCCAGACACTTGCACATAATCTTGTAGAATTCCCATAATCAACTCCAAGGATGTAGAATGTGCATATGAAAATATGATGGTGTCATCTGCATATGCAAGGTGATTTAGGTTGGCACTCCATTTTGGCATACCATAGTTTCTAAACTCATTGTTCTCAAATAAAGAGTTCAATGATCTAGATAATACTTCTACAGATAATATAAACAAGGCTGGTGAGAGAGTCTCCTTGTTTAACACCCCTAGTAGAATGGAAGAATACACAGACTTGTCCATTCAAGAGTACGAATACCAATTGTTAGCAATCAATCTCCATACCATGTCTATAAATATTTATGCAAATCCCATCTTCCTTAGTACCTTGGCTAAAAAGATCCAAGATCCTCTATCATATGCCTTTGCCATGTCAAGTTTGTTTACCACATTTGTTGGCTTTCCCATTAACCTGATATTAGTCACAATCTCCTGAGTTAATAGTAAATTCTCTATAATATTTCTACCTTTAACAAAACCATACTGGTTGGCTGAAATTAAAAAAGGTAAAAAAATTCTCCACTTTATCATGTACTACTCTAGATATAACTTTATTTATAAAGTTACTGAGACTTATTGGCCTCATATCAGAGAAAGTCTCAATATTGTTCTTCTTTGGTAACAGTACTAAACTGGTATGTGTAATGGCCTTTGTCAGTGTTTGTCTTTCAAAAAAGGATTTCACCATATATTATACATCGCTCCCACAATATCCCAACATACCTGATAAAACACACCAATCATCCCATCTAGACCACCTGAACTTTCACCTGATAATTCAAAGACTTCTTTCTTGACCTCTTCCAATGTAGGCAAACATATGAGTTTTGCATTATCCTATTTATTCACCATGGCTGGTATATGTTGCAGTAATGAAAAATCAGTTGGCTCACCTTCTTGTGTAAACTATTTTTGAAAGAATCTAATAGCCTCATTTGCCAGTGGAATGGAACCGTCAATCCATGTCCCTTCATGATTTTGGATCCTGTTAAGATGAAGCATTTTTGTTATCCCATTAACAATATTGTGAAAGAACCTTGTATTTCTATCAACCTCAGCAAAGCTAGTAACAAGATAATGAACAAACTTCTTCATATCTGCTTGTAATTGCTGTAAAACCATTCCTCAAACAATTGCTATTTGACCCTCACAATATCCTCTCTAATAGTTTACTCCTTAAATATATCACCAAATGTCTCCTTACTCCACACTGATAATGCAATCTTCACATTTTTCAATTTCAACTTAAAAGCAATAAAGTCATCTCCTTCAACTTTAGTTTTCTAGTTTTGATTCACTACCTCTAGAAAGATGCATGTTTTGTCCAACACTTGAGAAATATAAAAGGCTTACTGATATACAAATCTTGATCACCACATGTTAACAACAAGGGAGCATGATCTGAGCCTATTCTAGAGAGATGATCCACTTCCATATGCCCAAACCATTCTTGTAAAGAACTGTTTGCTAACATTCTATCAAGCCTCTTGAAAATGCAGTCACTATCATCTCTCTCATTCTACCATGTAAATGGACTCCCTTTAAAACCAACTTCAAACAAATCACATGAGTTCATGCAAAAAGCAAAATCCTCATATTCAGCAGGATAAATAGGAAGACCTCCTATTTTCTCTTCTTCATTCATAATAACGTTAAAATACCTACCAACTAACTAAGAATCAGTTATGTGATCTACTAATCAATATAAACTATCCCAAAGAATAATTCTTTCCAATGCATCACATTTTGCATAGTCACCAGTGATCATCCCAAGGTCTTCCCAAAGTCTGAAAGAATAGTTTAACATTTATTTGATGCTAAGTATCCTACAATTGTAATGAGAAAATTTCATTCCCAATCTTCTTTTAAATCTCTTAATGTGTCTAAAATGTTGGAAAGGTTATACCAATGCAATGATGGAAAATTTATGGTGTATGTGTAGCATTTGAACCCTATGAAAGTCTTGTTGTGTTTCATAGATCTAATGTTCCAAAAAAAGATCTTAATCACCATTTAAAAATAGGCTTATTAATCCCTCTTTAACAATACTCTTGTTGGCTGAGCATCAGTACCAATTTATTTCTTTGTCTTCTTGTTGCCTTTTTGCATGGATTTTGGAGAAATACCAGCTTCCCTTGCAAACTGTTGAAAAACATGATGCACATTTTCCTCCCCTGCAGTATCCTTATTCTTACTGTTACCAGCATCATCCTTGTTGATTGTAACCTCTATTGATAAGAAGTTTATGTTATGAGAAACAACATCATGCAATTCCTGTAAAGGAATGTGCTTTTTCTGAGAAGTAAGTTGTTTTTCAACATTCACCTGTTCTATTACTTTATCAGCAACCTGAATCTCCTCCTTCTCCTCTCTTGATATATCAGCACCCTGAGTAATCTCTTCTCTAATAGGTGGATATAAACCAACACCCTTACCATCAACAAACACCATCAGTTGTCCATGGGATTGTATCTCACTCTCAATAGGTGAACTAGGCAATAGTTCATCTTGAGAATGATCTATATTTTCCAAGCAATTTTCCCCAATATTCACCTGATGAACACCTTTCCCATTATCATCCTTCTGCTGATCTCCATTTAAGATAATCATATATAATTTTGTTGACTCTTCTACACTATTATTCACCTCCTTGGAAATAATCATCTCTTCCACTGGTGTTGCTGCTATTATCTCACCATCAGTGTGATGATCTTTATCACCTATTTCTTGATTCTTATTAAGAGTATCCTCCTTACTATACCTAGATGCAACAAAGGCTCTTTCCACTCATTCTTTAATATTAAGAGTTGCTTTTGTATCTTTTGCCAACTGTGGATCCTCAACAATAGGAACCTCTTCAACTTGTTTCATCCCAGACTCATTATGCTCCTCCATGTTCTCACTATAGTCATTTGTTTCTTCCTTGTTGTACTCAGTTACATTGTTGATTTTCTCAGCCTCTACCTCATTGTCCAGATCAACCCCTACTCCTTTGTCTACCTCACCTTCATTCTCCATCATTTTATTGTTATCACCCTCTATTCTTATCTCATCTTATTGCTCACATATTCATCTGCTACATCAATTGCTACATCTTTGTTGACAATATTGTTTCCATTTTTTGCCACATTATTATCGACGTCTACTATCTCTATGTTGGAGTTAGTTATATTTTTGTTTATATCACTCTCAGCATCTACATTCTTCTCCTCCTATATATGTTAATTCAACACATCAAATTTGTTCTTAGTACATACTTATTTGTCATTGGATTTAGTTCCCTTATTCTTGTCTGCATCCATTCTCTTGTCCTTGCCCTTGGTATTTCCAGGATAAGTAATAACCTTACCATTGGATGACACTTTTGGTAAGTACTTTTGCACAGGATACCTCCTTCTATGATATATCTTTTTCCTTGTTGATGATTCCCCTTACTACTTGCTTCTTCTACTACTGAGTTGGTGACAGTTTCACTTGTCTCTCCCTCCTCTACATCTGCCTTACAAAGTTTAGGATGCAACACTTTACATTCTTTATTAGTGTGTCCTTGTAACATGCATTCAGTACAATATTTAGGTAAATGATCATACTGAATTCTCACCTTTATTACATTGATCTCCTTAGTTGTTTCATCCCCAATCTCCATTATTACAAACATAGGAAGATATGCCAATAGATCTAGTTGCACCTTAACTCTAGCACAATTAGGTCTTGTCTTATTAATAGTAGCCATATCAAGTTGAAGTGGCTTTCCAACTACAGATGCCAAAGAAAACAAAGATTCTTTGACAAAGAAAGTGGGAAGTAGGTTTGGAAAGGATATCAAATCCATTGCAATCGATGTTTCCCTTTCAACAGTGAAATTAGAATCATATATGAGAGGTCTCATTTGATAAGTATATTTATCCTTAGATTTCAACCAATGTGCACTCTTGGAATATGTTGTTATGAAATCCTTCATTAATGAACATCTTATCAATACATGTCGATCCCTAAAAAATCCAACTTGACAAATCCCTTTAGCACCACATTGTTTAGGAAAAATAACTCGCAATTCCTCCAACTCAGGCCAACCATAAGAAAACTTACCAATAATGGCATATTGTAAGTTCTCCAACTTCTCAATCCTAGATACTTCTAATGAATTATCTCACAATATGCATTCCATTTTCATACTCATCCTTCTTCATTGGAATAGGATCACAAATCTGCATAGTTGTAGGGGCAATGGCATTGGTAAGAGTATGAATATAGTTTGGAGAGGAGTTGGTGGTGGAGGTGGATGGGACAATCTGGTTGGTTGTGTGTGATTACAGTGGAGGTAGGAAGAGGAATTGGGATGTGTCATTGGGTGAAGGAGGCATGCCAGCCGCCGGTGACGGCTGACCAGTGGCCATAATTCAAAAAATAGGGTTTTTAGTGTATGGTTTGCATGGAAATTAGGAGAGAGAAGAGAGTGTTATGTAGTTCAGTATAACTTTGTCACAGTCTGAGCGTGATTCATTCATCTTTGTACTCCATCTATTTTTTGTATCTATTCATCCTTGATCATTCATTGTACCCGATCCATTTATCCACATCATGCATAATTGCATTTGTTTCCATGATGGAACACTTCAATGGAGCTGGTTCATTCGCCTTGTGCAATCTCTTTGTCAATCAAAAGAAACACTAGTCATTCTTATTGATGCCAACAATTATAATTATTTCTTTTAGTATCATTTATTCGTCGTTGTTGCAAACGTCACATCAAAAAGATTCTGAACTAATTTGGATTAATTTTGTTAATAAAGACCTCAATCAAATAAATTTAACTGATTTTTCTGATAATCGAATTTTTGGTTAAACAATACCAAATGGCTATATTACTATTTTATGTGTATTCCTACACATACTTTCGATATATTGAATAATATCTTCATGAAACTTCATCTAATACTTCTTTTAAGAAAAACTCAAAAAGAAACATGAGAACCCTGTTAGAAAATTGAAAAAAAAATCCTAGTTGGATATTTTGAAAAATTTAAAGGACCTAGATATAATATATTATTATATTATACTATATATCATTGTGGTATAGTATTGAAGTAAATAGTAATAAATATTTACTATCAAAATGATATAGAATATACAAAAATTGTATATAGTATACAGTTCATCTTCTTTGCTAGTTCAACTCAATTTCGACTCATATTTTAAAAACAATAACATACCAGCGTAGTCCCATAAGTGGGGTATGAGGAGAGTAGGATATACACAGACATTATCCCATCAAATTTTAAAAAGGGAAAAGCTCAAATATGCCAATGAACTATCATAAATGGTCCATTCATACCACATATTAATAATTGGGCATACAATTTCACCACTATGACATATTTGGTTCATTCGTGCCACTAACCACTAACGGAGCTCTACTACTACCAGATTTTGTTATGTGGCATTATGTAAATGTTCATTACCTACCAGCCCCTACCCATCTCACCCCTTATATTAGTGGCATATGTGAGTCATTTCGTTAATTTTGGTGCATATTTGAGCCTTTTCTCAAAATCTTATAACATTTTTTTTAATCAAAACCACCAAAGGTTGGTGGAGATATATAAATAAAAATAGTCTTACAATCAACCAAAACTGGTAGAATAAGAAAAACAAAGCAATAAAGGAAATAACAAATATATCAGGTAATGAAACAGACGATTAGCTACTAAAAACTCCAGGTGCCTTGATTTGATTCCATCTTTCACACCTCCAATCTATAACAAGGTGGCATAGATCAAAGTTAGTTGAAGTATCTTCAGCCTATTGGGAATGTAGAAGCATGAGACTGTCCTGTTGCAGGCTTCAGTAACAATTCAACAAGTATACTTTGTTCCGTTTTGTAGTATCAGGCTATTAGATTTTAGCTTCTATAAGGATCCTCTTTCAGGTAATGAGCATATAATGCTAATACCACTCTTTAAAAGTTTCCTATATATATCAACCAAAATCCAAAGCAGCATAATAAGGTCTGGAACTCAATAACTCTTCTACGACAATGTATAGACTGTAGCTTCAGTTGTTCACACTGTTATATATTGGTGTTGGTGTAGTTTCCTGCATTCCTAATTCTTAGATATGGGATCTAAGCCTTTTATGTGTTTAGTATTCTCCTAGCCATATATGGAAACTCCTGCAAACTGTTAAACTGTTGTAAACCTGCAAAATCAAGAACAAAGTTAGCTAAATAATCTGTCGGGCCATTTCCTTCTCTCGGGATGTGCTCCACCAGTATCACATGATCTCTTCTTAATGCATTAATGTCGTTAACCATCATAGTAACACTCCAGGGCACTTCCCAAACTCTATTGATCATCATCTTTATAGCCATGGAATCAGTTTCATAATGAGTGGATATAGCTAATTTTCTATGCTACTCAATTCCCCATTTGATTGCTACTACTTCTGCTATAAGATTACAACCATCTGTAATTATCTTGGTTGCAGCATGTATTATATCCCCTCTATCATTTCTAACACAAAAATATGCTGAACTTTGGTCTGGGTTCCCTCTAGAGGCACCATCAGTATTGCACTTAAACCATTCTCCAGGTGGAAATTTCCATCTTATAATTTTACACTTAACAACTGGCCTGACACTTTCAAAGAATTGAACAATCTGGTGCCATCTTTTTGGAATGTTCCGCAGTCCTGGAAATCTAACTCTACACAACAAATAGATATTCATAATTATTTCAGGAATCACTCTATTAAAGAACATTGTACCTCCATACACCGTGGTGTTTCTCCATTTCCATATTTGCCATAGTATAACTATTGGAACCGCGTTATATATATTCTTCAACTTGTATGGACATCCAACAGTCCACCGTGCACTAATTACCTGTTTGACTAGAATACATGGAATATTTATTTTTGAAGCTGCATTAAACACTGCCCACACCTTAGTAGCAAAATTACTTGTGAGAAAATATGATCAATAGATTCCTGATGAGGAATATTGCAACAACAGCATTTTGATACCACATTAACTCCAATTGTTGCCAAAACTTTATTCCACAGGGGTTTTGAACTTCCACAGCCTCCACAAGAAAAATAATATCTTGAATGGAAGGCCTTTAATCCACATGTTCTGATAAATAATAGAGATGTGAGATCTCTGTCTTAGTAACTCTCAAGAACTTCCTACTAACTAGTCATCATCCATCAAGGTTTGTCCCATTCTTTTGTCCACTCTTTAGCTTTTAAATCTGCAGTTACATGATCTACAATATCTGTTGTAAATAATTGCAGTATATTATCAACATCCCATCCATGATATTGCATGAGTTTGTATACATGTATCACCCTTTCATCCACATGAAACTGCTGAGGAACTACATAATACAATGATTTAAGTTTGGTCTAATAGTCAAACCAAACATTAGTTGTTCCACTCTTAGGTTCCCACCAGATCTCTTTTTTAATGTTGTCCCTAGCTTCAAGAATCTTCTTCCATATCTGAGATCCTCCCTTCATTGTATAATTGAAGGAAAATGCTTCTTACAATACTTATTCCATGTGTAATTGGCCCATAAAGAATTAGCAGTTCTAAATTTCCACCAAAGTTTAGCACTTAGTGATTTAGATACATCATATAGTGACCCAACACCCAATCCCCCTTCTTGTTTAGGAAGACACATGTTTAACCATGGTGACCAATGCTTGTTTCTTTCTTTCTTCTTATTATTTCAAAAGAATTTGGAAAATATCTTGTGTAGCTCCTTGAAGATACATTTTGGTGGTGTAATTGTTGATAACAGATGAAAGGGATACTCTAAAGAACAATGTTCATCAGCACTGCCTTTTCACCAGGTGATAATAATCTACATTTCCATGTCCACAACGTATCCTTCACTTTAAATCAGATCATTATAATCAGCTTGTCTCTTCCTTGCACTAGTGATAGGACACCTTAGGTAAGTAAAAAGAAATAATCATCTTGTGAAACCAGTAGTAGTTTCCACCTACTGGACCAATGTATTTGACACTTCTGAGTGCATGTGAAAAGATCTCTTCGCTTTTTTATCTTCTAGCTAGAAATACCTTCATACTCCTTCAATGTGTCCATGATCAATGCTAATGAAGTACTGTCAGCAGAAGGAAATATGATGGTATCACCTGCATAAGACAAATGATACAAATCAACACTCCATTTTGGCATCCCATATCCTTTGAAAGCATTGTTTTCAAATAAATAATTCAATTCTCTTGATTACACTTTTGTTGATAAGATGCAAAGAGCAGGAGATAGTAGATCTCCTTATTTTACACGTATGGTGGACTGAAAGACACCATGAGCATGTGCATTTAACAATATTGCATGTCAATTCATTGCAATAGTCTCTAAACCATATCTATACCTTTTTTCTACAAACCCCATTCGCCTCAAAATTTTAGTCAAGAAAAAACAAGATAACCTATCAAAGGCCTTAGTCTAAGTCTAATTTGATCACTACATTTGCTGGTGTCCCTCTCAACTTAATATCAGTCACACTTTCTTGAGTCAACAGTACATTCCCAATATTATTTTCCCCTTAACAAAACCAGATCGATTAGCAGATATCAAAGAAGGAAGGACCTTATCCAGTTTATCATGAACAACTCTAGAGATAACCTTATTAATAGAGCTGTTAAGACTTATAGGTCTCATATCTGAGAAAGTCTCAACAATATTCATCTTAAGAAGTAAAATAAGGATAGTATGAGTTATTGATTTAGGTAGAGTTTTCCCATGGAAAAAGGTTTTCACCACTTCAACAACATCCCCACTTACAACATCCCAACAGGTTTGGTAAAATATACTTGTTAGTCCATCTGGACCACTGGAACCGTCTCCTGATAATTAAAAGATAGTTTTCTTGACTTCATCAATTGTGGGAATACTGCACATCAACTCGTTATCCTTTGGGGACACCATCTCAGGTATATGATCAACAAACTAAAATTAGACTACTCTTCTTTTTGAGTGAATATATAGGGAAAAGAAAATTACTTCTACAACCAACTGATCAACCCCTTCTATCCAATTACCATCATAATTTTGTATCCTCTTTACTTGGATCCTCTTAATTCTTCCATTAACTATGTTATGGAAGAACCTTGTGTTCCTATCTTCTTTTGTAAAGCATGTAAGTGTAACGATCCGTCCGGTTATTTTTAGCTAAAGATCCTTATTTGCCTATATTACCATTCTTGTAGTCTCTGTGTGGAGTTTTTAATGCACGGAGATGGGTGGCATGGATCCCGAGGTCCATTTATATGAGTTTCAGATAAAAAATCCAAAATAAAAACCTTTGAGTTGGATAGTTTGACTCTAAGTTAACTTTTGAGTATATAAGTTCATTTCTGGGTTCCGTCACTTCCGATAGCTTCGAAAGGTCATTTACAACTTAGTCTAATCATTAGTTCGCTTCTCGAGACAATCGGATGTATTTTGTGGCCTTATTTGTGATATTTGAATACTTGGCTATTTTGGGCGATTCTTTAGAAAAGTATATTTTAGATCGTTTAAATAGGAAATTTGAGGGTGCGAGTGAGCTTGTACAACTGTTTACCTTAGGAGAGCATGTCTCGTTTGTGCTCGGGGGGTCTCCGGAGTGTTTCGGGTTTTTGGTTGAAGTTTGGCCTAGAATCAATTTTACTGGTGTCTGGTGTCCGCCCCGGCAGAACTGTTACCCACTCTTGCGTGTCCGTTTCTGTGGGGTTAGCTCGTAGAAGCGAGTTGTGGTTGATTGGTACACCTTAATAGAGGGGTTTTCTGTAGGGGAAAGTGTGCCTCTGCAGGGTCGGGTTCGCTTCAGCACTGCGGAGAGTTGTCAAGTGAATGTGCCTCAACGAGGTTTATGTTCGCAAGAGCGAAATCGCACCAGCGGGGTCAATTCAGCTGGAGCAGAATTGTTGTTCCAAAAAGCCTAATATAATCTCTAGATCGAATCACTTATCCAAATACTTTATCTCGAACCTAGAGCCGACCTTGGGGGAGATTCTTGAGGGAATTCATTTTGGGATCATCTTTTATGGTATAAATTCACCCACTATGATTATTGTTGTCCTTTAATTGCTAGTTTGATCTTTATTTGGGGGAGAGATGAGTTATAAGCTTCATGGTAGAATAAGAGGGGATGAATCATGGATTTAAGGGTATAATATGGATTAGTTCACTTTGATATGGTAAATAAGTGTTGATGTATGTTAGATGATCATGGTGTGGTCTTTAATTTGATTATAGAAACCCTTTTTTATTTGGGGGAAATTCTAGGGTTTATAAATTGGGGCTTTTCTTAAATTGTGCAGTTGAAGGTCCAAATGAGCTCAGGTTTCTAATCAACTTAAGGATATGATTATCTAGTATGTGCTTATGTTTTTTGGGTAATAAAGTTTGGATCTTAAAACTATGGGCCCGGGGTTAGATTTGGAAGTCTTGATATGTTTAAGGACTACGTTCTTGTATGATGTATTACCTTTATATTAACATACTATATATGTGTTAGACATCGATTACCACAAGGCACTCTGAAAGGGCGAGGCCGGCACTAAAGATAGATTGTTTGTGGCTCCTGCTCGACAATGAGGTAGGTTACGGTTTAGCTCTTCTAGACTCCGATAGAAGTATGTAGTAGTTATAAATGTTGAGGGGTATTGGGCGTGTTTGGGGGGGTCCCATCTTAGCAGTTGTGATGAACACTTGGGTGGGTACCGGTGTTGAACTGTATTTTTGGGTGATTTGGGAATCAGCCTTAAGTTGATTCCGATAGCTGTTATTTAGGCTTGTCGCCATTATGTGGGCTCGTTGCTATATTTGATATTGTCGTATTTATTCATCACACATTCTTGATATGATATCCTGACTGTACTTGGATTACTTATTGTTAATTTCTGAAAGCATGTGTTAATCAGCTTCTATACTTGGTTGCATGTCATATATTATGATTTCTTGCCTTGTATTGTCATTTGCATTCATACACTCATGGTTCTGATGATATTGATATAAGAGTGGTATGAAAATATTATAGGTCCAAGAGACATGGAAGGCAAAAGTGCTTATGAGATTATTGGCAACATTGAGATAATGATAATATTATGGATAGATTGGGTTACACACCGCAATGGGTATGATGATAAGCGATGTAGCGGGTTGCATGCCTGCAATAGTTATTACAGTGAAGGGCTAGGGTCCGTGGATAAATTCCGGACGAGTATATGGACTTCATATCATACATACATTTATACATTGGTTACTTGTTATTCAGCAATGTGATATGGTTGGTTAGTGGAACTTGGGTGATATCTTGATTAAATAGATTAGATTGATTGTATTGGACCGGACTGGTCGCCATAATTAGCTTGTGCTCTGTGTAATGGATTTGTGTGGTTACACCTTATAAGTCGGAGTAATCGTTGTTGAACTATGTTGTGGACAATGGATCTTATTAATAGGACTATCATGTTGGTCATTAGAGAACTGGGTAAGTCTTGTATTGCCTGATAATTGGTAACATTATTTGATGGAGGGTCTTGTAAAGAACTGATCGAAATATTGTTATGGTAGTTAAATGACATGTATATTATGAAATTAGTAGATCCCCTTCTTAATCAAGGATAAATGGCGTAGGCTTCTACTTCGAATATATTAAGGACGTGAAATGAGCAATATGTGTCCTACCCTTATTTGTATATAACTGGGTAATGAGTCTAGTAAGGAACTTGTGTGTAGCCTGGTTATTGTGGTTATGGACTTTTTTGCCATGTAAGTAGTTAATGGGTGTATGGCCTAGATCTCTACCTAAGGAATAAGGGGGACTTTAGATGAACTAATGTGTATCAGACTATAGCTTCATAGAGTCCTAATTTAGTCTAACGGCTAGAGATAATAAATGGGTTAATGTCACTGTGGTTAGCCTAATTATTATATTTTTGGGAAGCGTTCTTAAAAAAGTTGTTGTAAACTAAGTGTCGACTTGCTGATGTGATGTGTCAATCCAGGTAAGTAGGGCTAATATGAAAATGGCCTAGGCAGTTTAGATCAGTGGGTGTTGACAGTGAATTCTCTGTGTGTGTGCTATATGAATTGATTGTACTTGATTGTCATTGGAACCCTATCTAAATAAAGTGACTTGTTGAATCAGTGAATCATTAAGTGTATACTGTGACTTATATAGGTTATTGAACTATTTAGTATCGGACTATCTAGTGTCAACTTGATATTTATCTCTGTTACCTATCTTCTGTCACTGTCGGCCTATGATGCATGCGGGGGTACATTGTGTACTCATGCTACACTTGCTGCATTCTTTTTAGATGCAGATACAACACTTTATACCATTTCAGTACTTCGAGTTTGAGTCCGAGATAGGGGTCTTCTAGTGTTCGGGGGTGAGGATGCTTTCATTTAGCATGCCCTGGATACTCTTATCTTATTGTTTTGTCTTTTATTTATCCGAGAGACATATTCAAACAATCATATTATGTTTTTAGGCATTTGGCCTATGTTGTTCTTTTATTAGACTTGTATTCGGTTAGAGCTCTTGTATTATTGACCAGAGTTATGGGGGGTGTTCTTATGATTCTCAGATTCATCTTTCCGCATTTATATGACGGATAGTTAATTTGAGTATTTCATTATTTCCGCACTTCGTATTTATAATTGTATTTTCTAAAAGGGAGTGGTTCGCCTACCGGTGGGAAAAGTGTTGGTGCCACGACGATTCTTAAAATGGGTCGTGACAGTAAGACACGATTTCTGCCTCCTAAACTCCTCTACATAATGTAAATACTTCTTCATTTCTGCCTATGTCAATTGTAGATCCATTCTATTCATTATTATGGCTCTTCTTCAAACAACTGCTCTTTTATTCTGACTATATCTTATCTAATGATCAGTTGCTTGAAAATTTCACCAAAAGTATCCTTGCTTCATTTTGTTAAAGTAGTTTTTACATTATTCATCTTCTGCTTGAAAGATAAAAATTCATCTACAATGTTATTTGTTTTTCAATGTTGTCTTACCACCTCTATGAAAGTCACATATTCAGTCCAAAACTTGAGAAATCTGAAAGGCTTCACAAAATGCTAAGTTTGATCACCACAACTGAGAAGGAATGGAGCATGATCATATCCTGTCCTCAACGGATGATCCACTTCCAACTGGCCAAACTAATCTTGAAACTTGTTATTAGTTAGCATTCTATCGAATGATCTTTTGAAGATACATTCATTATTTTTTCTACCACTCCACTATGTGAAAGGGCTCCCCTTGAACCCTTCGTCTACTAACTCACATGAATTTTACAAAAAACAAACTCATCATATTCTTGAGGTTGAACAAGGAGCCCTCCAATCTTCTCTTCCTCATTCAAAATCGCATTAAAATATCCCTATGAGCCAAGGACGTGTCATATTACTAGCAAAATAGTAGAAACTATCCCATAAATTAAACCTCTCAGTCCATCACACTTATTATACACCACAGTTGAAACCATTGACCTACCTAGATCATGCAGATTTAGTTTCACATAAATCTTCTGCTCAATGTCATCAATGATTTCCATATCTACATGTCATCAGCAAAAAATAAAAATTTTCCATTACAGGTTAAAATTTCATATTTCATGCCAAGTCTCCTTCTATACTTATGAATATTTCTGGAATGTTGAAAAGGTTCCATCAATGCAATCAACAAGAATTAGTTGTGCTTATGTAACATTTGTACTTTATGAAAAGCTTGTTGAGTATTCACAGATCTAATGTTCCAAAATAATGTTTTAATCATCATTTATAACTTGCTCTAGCTCCCCTCTTTGATAATACCCTTACAGTATTTGTTCTATAGCTCCTTGTTTCTTAAAATTTCTGTGCCATTTCATATGAGATCTTGATGAAATTCCTGTCTCCTTAGCTACATGTTTAAAAACTTGTTTAATAGCATCATGATCTTCCTAGTTTTTGACAACATTGGTATCACCATCATTTGTTGTATTAACTACAATAGGAACTTCAATATTGTATGAAACTAGATTATGCAATGCCTTATTAAGCAAATTTTTTTAAGCATATTGATTTGCAGATCATGTTTACTATGCACCTGGACAATAGCTTTTCCTGGATCCTTGGGACTATAATGCTCCATCCCAATCCTTTTAGCATGATTGATTGTCATTGATGGAAAGGATCCTACTTCTTCTTGCAGTATTGTAACCTACATATGTTAATCCTTGATTACTTGTATTGCATATCATCCACACTTTGATGTTTATCTCTATTTGACACCTCTGGATCAATATTACTCTTTGCCACTTCCTCAGAGGTTATCAGCTCCATGATACAACATTTTTTTATTGTTTAATGTTGTATTCTTCTTTTCCTGCTCTATTACACCATCATCTTTAGAAATATCAGAAGAATTACTTTTCTCCTGATTACTATTGATTGAGTTGTATCTGCAACTACCTATTATGAGATTACATCACAAGTGGATGCAATCTCTCCATGAAAATTCTCAGTTCTTTCAGCTGATTCCATTTTTTCACTACACAATCTATTACGTTCTCCAATTCTGGATTGAGTCTCCTCTTCTGCTGGTAAAATTGACATTCAACCCTTTTTCTTTGTGTGCTCCTTAGACTCATCCTCATTGTCATTTTTCTATTCCAATGAAGTAAAAATTGGCTCCTCATGACTTGGTTGAACTATTTTTTCAGCTTCATTCTCCGTCATATTGTTATTGTTATCTACAACTTTTTGCATCTCCACATTATTGTTTGAAACTTCCTTCTCAACTCCTTTTTCTACAATGTTGCTACAATCAGCCTCTTCACCTTTGTTTTCAGCATTATTTTCCTCCAAGGTCTGATCCTGCTCCTGTAATACATCAAATTTACTATTTACTGTCACATTGTTGTCTTCCACACTTTGCACCTGATTTTATCATTTTCAATAACATTCTCCACTTGAAGTGTCTTATCAAACACTCTACTATCTTTATGAACAGTCCAATTACCAGGATCCCCAATCACTTTTTCACTAGACAGAATTTTAGCATTAAACTTCTTCTGATTATGTTGATAATGAAAGTTATTCCTTTTCTGCTCATGATGAACCTCCTTTTCAACTTGTTGATCTTCCCTTACAATTAATTCCTTTCCTTTTGTTGGATCAGCATTACCACAAACTTTCTCCCCCTGAACAACCAATATAGGATGAAGATTCCAACATTCATGTTCACTATGCCCTTTAATCTGCACTCACAACAATATTTTGAAAGATAATTATATTGAATATTTACTTTTTCAATACGTACTTCCTTTGTAATTTCATCCTCAATTTCCATATCAACATATTTTAGTAAATCTGATAAAATATCCACCAACACTTAAACACGAGCACAATTAGGTCTTGTGCGATTGATTATTTCCAGATCTAGATGTAATGGTATCCGAACATTAGACTCAAGTGAGAACAAAGGCTTCCTTACATAAAAAGTAGGCAGCAAGTTGGGGAATGAGATCCATGAGATTACCTTTGATGTTTCCTTATCCAACTTTAATCTAGAATCATAAATCAAAGGTCTCATTTGATAAGAATAATAATCTCGCGACTATAAATAGTAAGCACTCTTCGAACATAGGTTAACAAAATCTTTCATTAATGATAATCTGATCAACACATATCCATTCCAAAACAAGTCAATTTGACAATCTTCCTTGATTCCACATTGATCCGGTATAATCACTGAGTTCTTTCATCTCCGGCCAACCATAGGAGAATTTTCTAATCACTACATATTTAAGATTCTCCATTATCTTCATTTCTTCCACCTCCTTCTAACTCCAGCGTAATACTGGTATACCATTGCGATATGTGACCTTCTTCAGTGGAATAGTTAACGTAAAGTTAATAGTTTGTATGGGATTCTTTACTATAGGTTTCAAAAAGTGACTATAGTCGAGTTTGGGTAATTCCAAGAGGATATTTTGAATATCGTTAGATGTAGTCAATCCTCACATGGATCCTCTTTTTAAGATTTTTATATGAACTTCCTTGTTGACTTCAACACTGATGGCGTGTTTGGTAACATTCCAAATACGACTAGTGCGGCCATGGTAGAACTTGTGAGGCATACCTTTGTGAACAACACCATTAACCTTGATATCAACATAATCTCCAATTTTGAAAATCCTCAAATAGGTTGATAGTGGGAGAGTACCCTATGCGCGAGACAATGATTCTATCGTACGAGACCTCAATCCATGACCGGTCGGCATTTTTTTTCGTTGCTCTCAAAATGCACACTAGGTGTGTGAAAAAGAGTGAGAGCAATTGAAACTCTAGCCCCAAAATCTTATAATACATGACTCTCTTGGGTAACAAAACTAACTTATGTTATTTTTCTGTTTATTATTGATGCATGACATTAAACCTTTTAGAATCATATTCTTATATAAACCTCCTTCTTTTCTAATTTTATGTAATAAACTTATAATTTTGTGTAACAAACTTCTAAGTACAAGTTCGTCCTTTATACTAATAACATCATTATTTTACATGAAAACATTATACTCTCTTATTTAATTAGATTATGAATCTAATCTTATACTATATCATTTCCAATTTTCACTTATTTACAGCTCTTTAAAGACTTAAAACACATAAAATTTATTTAAGAAAAAAACACGTTTAAAAGAGAGTTTATTAATGAAGGTGTAGTTAGGTATGGATATAATAAATGAGTGTGTAAATTAAGAATATGTATATGTTTTCATAGTGGAATTTGAGGTATTACAATGATTGGATGAGAAAAATAAAAGACGGTATTAAAAGAGGGTATGCTTATGAGGTGTAACTGTGTAAAGAAAGTACATTTGAGTGTGTGAATTAAGAGTATGTATATGTTTTCATGGTACAATTTGGGGTGTTACAGTGGTTAGGATGTGATGGTGGCTTGGGAAAAGGACATAAAATCTATTTTTTTTAAAAAGATGGATTTAGAAGAGAGTACACTAATGAGGTGTATTTATGTGTGGAAGTACATATGAGTGTGTGAATTAAGAGTATGTATGTCTTTTCATGGTGAAATTTGGGGTGTTAATAGTGGTTGGGACGTGATAAGGAATTGGAAAAATGCTTAAATATGTCATTGAACTTAATGACATAGCTCATAATATGCCACTCATAAAAGGGGGTGAGAGGGGTGGGGAATGGTAAGTAACAAAAGGGTTTAGATAATGTTATGTGGCAAAATCTAGCAATACTAGGGTTTTGTTAGTGGTTAGTGGCACGAATGAGCCGAAAGTGTCACCGCGGTGATAATTTTATGCCCAACTATTAATGAGTAACATGAATAGGGTATTTATGATAGTTTGATGACATATTTGAGCTTTGTCCCTTTTTTTTTTTGTAACAAATGTCTAAAAATCAGCATTAATGCCACAATCTACACATAAAAAAACACCCAATTAATCTAACAATAAAACACTTTAAACACATACAAAAAAATCTGATCCAAAATTTTAAACTCATACACATCGAGTTTTATTTTTTTTTACTTAAAATCTGAAATTGTATTCACTGCTTTGAAATGATTCTCTATTAAATAATTAATGAAGACTCGCCGAGAATATATTTTTGCCCCAATTTTCTCGCCAGTGAAAAATATATGGAAGAGAATTGATAGGGAGAAAAAGAAAGAGATACAATTTATGGAAGAAAAGAAAAGGAGAGTAAGAACAAAGATGAAGAGGGGTAGATCTAATTAGAAATTTGAGCAAAATTGGTATAAAGTGAAATAAATTTAAAATGCAAAAAAATGGTATGTTATAAATACATTGTATTGTCGTGTCACGACCACTTTTAGGGATCGTGGTGGCACCTACATAATTTCCACCGGTAGGCGAACCACTCCCGAATCATTCACATGATGTAATATAAACAAAAGCAGAAAGATAACAAAATACTATATAATTTGTCTCACGATATAATGCGGAATATATTAGTCTGAACATCAAACAACATCCCCAAAGATCTAGTCTGTGAATACAAGAATACTAGAAATCTGATACAAGTCTGAAATAGGCAACGTAGGCCAAACCACATGCATAATCTAAAGTGTCTGACATGTCTCTCAAGTGAAATAAAAGACAAGATAAGATAGAACATCTATGGGCATGCTGAAGATAGCATCCTCACCGTGAATGCTAGAGATCACCCGCTCGGACTCAGTCACTCGGTCCCACGCTGGTAGAAGGCACTGAATCTGCATCCCAATAGAATACAACAAGTGTAGTATGAGTACACAACGTACCCCCCATAGACATCATAGGTCAACAACGATGGAAGATACACAAAAAGAGATAAATACCAAGTTGACACAAAATAGTCCTATACTAACGGTTCAAATAATCCAGGTAATGTCACATTGTTCACAGAATTCACATATCACCTTTTCAAGTAAGATTTCAAAATCACTTAAGTCATCCAGTTCCAGAAAAGTTCAATAACGGAAATCCAAGTATCAAGTAACAGGCACAATCCTTTCATATCCAGAAATTCAACCAAGTCATTAATAATCACGTCCAGTACCAAGTACATCCACATAAAATCAATAATGTGATATATGTATAATATGAATGCAATGCATATGTCGGGTACCTTTATCATCCCGTATATAGGCGCTCATGTTTTTATTATGAAGCAACACCAATGGGAGACCCGCGAAGTCCATATACCCCTCTAAAATTTCCCATCAGAGCCTAGCTCTTGACTGTATAATAATTGTTGCAAACGTGCAACCCATTCCCCGCATATCCTCATCATCACAATATTGCCATAATCTCAAAAGTGTTCTTACCTTCCCAGTCCATTGGACACACATCATATATCATACCACTCCAAAATCAATATCATCATAACCATTAGTGTATGAATGCAAATGAAAATACAAGACAAGAATCATAATGTCATGAGATGCAATCAAGTATAGTTATGAATATCACATGCTTTCAGGAATATATCGACATATAATCCAAGTACAATAACGATATCATCTCAAATCATGTGTGATGAATAAGCACAATGATAACAAGTATGGCGACAAGCCCAATCAATCAGCGGGTGGAATCAGCTTAAGGTCGATTACTCAAATCACCCATCATCACAATTCAACACCGGTACCCACTCAACCGTTCATTATAACTGTTTGAGTGGGACCCCCAAACACGACCAATACCCCTCAATATTTATAACTAATTACACACTTCTATCGAAGTCTTGTGAAAGTAAACCGTAGCCTACCTATGGGCGAACACAAGCGCTGAATAATCAAATCTCGGTGATAGCCTTACCCTTTCATTTCGCTTCGTGATAATCGAAGTCTATTCATGTATATCCTATTCGTTGATATAAAGCTTACACAACAAATAAGGACATAATCCTTAACAAAGCAAGACTTCAAATACCAACCCCGGGCCCACGTCACCGAGACTCAAATTTTATTACCTAAAAACCATCAATATGTAGTAGGTAGTCATATCCTTAAGGTAATTAGAAAACTATACTCATTTGGATCTGCAATTGAACAATATACAAAAAGCCCCAAATTGGAAACCCTAGAATTTTCTGTCAAATAAAATGGGTTTCTATACTTAAATTAAAATCTACACCATGATAATATACCATATTCCATCACTAATTCACAATAATTAAAGCAATCTAATCCATAAACACCTTCTAAATCAAGACTCAAACCTCTTATTCTCACATGAAATTATATCTTATCTTCCCCCAAATCACATAGACAATATAACACCATTAGAGGACTTAGAATCATGAAATCAAATCATAAAGGATGGAATTCTCACCCCAAAGATGAAACCACTCTTAATATTTAGAAAATTCTCTTGGTGGCTCTAGGTTCGAGGGTTTCTATTGTTGGAAAAGTGATATGACCTAGAGAATTAAATAGGTTATCTAAATCAGTGATTCCTCCCCAGCGGAACCGACTCTGCTAGCGCGGACTCGCTCCCATGTAAATCATTCTTGCTGAGGCAGTGTCACTTGACACCTCACCCTAGCGCAAAAGCGCACCCAACTTTGCAGAAGCGTACCCGCCCCTGCGAAAGTCCCATATGCCAAGGCAAAAACTCAATAATTACCATTACCCTGCTTCTGCGAGCCAACCTCCCACATGGGAGGCGGACACGCGAAGCAGACATTGGTGTTGTTGAGGCAGACACCAGACATCACAGATGGAAAATTATGCCAAATCTCCACCAAACACCCGAAACACTCTCGAGACCTCCAAGACATAAACCAGAAGCCACCAACTGCAACATGGCCAACTGAAGTGAAATATAATAACCTCTAACAAAACATCTCACTCGCTCAGCCTCTGTAGGTAGCAGCGGTGCTGCATAGCTCGATAAGGCATGGAAACGAGTCTCATATTGTGTGACTATAAAACCTCTCTGCTCAATCTTTTGGAACTCATCACGTTTGCGTAGTCGCAAGCTCAAAGGCACATACTTTTCGAGGAAAATCTGATGGAACCTAACCCAAGTCAATAGAGGCGGCCCCGCGGGTATGCAATCAACATACGTTCTCCATCACTATTTTGCATCTCCCAAAAGTTAAAAGGCTACAAAACTAACTCTGTGTGACTCAATAATACCCCGAGTAGGCAACCTCTCATGGCTACTCACAATAAACTCATATGCATCCTCCTCGGGCTAACCATAAAAATTCGGAGGCTTCATGTTCAAAAAGTGCTCCCAAATCTTCCTCTCATCGCGGGTCATAGTTGTCCCTGCAATCGGCCGGGGACCATACTCTAGAGCATGAACCTCATGATTCCTAACACTTGCGAGTGTGGTATAGCAGGATACCTTATAGGAGATCACCTATTTAAGTGCGAAGACAGGCCACTTCAAAAGTACACACTTAAGAATCCAAGAAGTTATCCATGGCCACAAAGGACAAAACTATAAGAAGAAATGAATAAGGGGAGTTATTGTGTTGATATCATTGTTTTGATTTACACTAAACAATGACGGTTCAAGACATCACGTTCACCGCACAGTAAGTAAATCTGATGGTAATCGACTAAGGAAGGTTCAAAGCCGAAATCTACCTTTCCTGATGCAATATCTTTCCGCTGAAAGATTGCTGAATTTTGGCACCATGTGTGCACCAATTCTCTTTCAAAAGAGGATTGTTGGAAATTTAACTACGTGGGATTGATTTTTTCCCGTCTTTAGTGATTTAAATACGTGGGGCCCACATGTCGAAAATATCATTTCTTCGCACATGCCTAATCTACTAAATGAGTAGATGATATTAGTGCCAAGGATCGTCAAATTTCGTTAAGAAATGAAAGAGATATTGGTACACAAAGTAAGGTGTTTGAGACATAAATAAATGGATTCTTTTGGCCAAATAATAAATCTCCCACATAGGTAGAAGATGGAAAGATTGCGCATTATATAAACTCTATTTTTGAGTAAGGGTTTGGGACCCCAAGGGGTAACCATATGTTAAGAAGAGGGAGGACCTAGGTGAGCTTGGGTTTGGGGCTAAGCCCCACACTCGCGCAGCCGCCGCCCGCCCGTCTGATCCGGGCTTGGGCTCGGATCTAAGGTCTCGGGCTGTGGGCTGTCTTCCGGAATTTTCTTTTTGGTCACTGAAATGTTTCTTATTTACATTTTGGTCCTGAAAGTTTCGGAGATAACCAAACGTTGTAACAACTCTGAAACGTTGCAACTAATCTGACTTCAACAGTCAGAAACGCCTTCTTCTTCCTCTCTTCAGCAGTCTGTTCTATATTTTTTTTCTTCGCCAGAATCAACCTTACTTGCTTTGTATTGTTGGTTGTTGCTATTTTATCTTGGGAGACTATTGTCCATTACCGTAAAAGCATATATACGGGGCAATTTTGTCTTAAAGACATAGAGTCGTCTCTCAACTCAGCTTTTCTTCTTGTTTAACCTTTCAGATACACCATTTTTACCTACATAAATATGACACATTATTCCATTGTAAATTATCAGATGCTAGTTATTACAATACACTCATCAAAATTATCCTCCATTTTTGTGCTTTCACATTAGTCCCAAAAGCTTTGCCAAGAAGCTAATACCGGGCTAAGGCTAATTATTTCTTTACTTTGTCTTAATATTACTTATTTGCATTATATATTGTTTTACACTTTTGCTAATATCAGGCACTTTGAGATCCACGTGTTTTTTACTACGTATACAAATTCAACTATACCATTTTACGGGTAAACAATATAGATATATAGTTATAATAACATATATATTATCTATACACCGCTAATATAATGGACTACATCGACTACAAACTAGATGTGTGGACGGTATATATGAGTTATTTCCCAAGTTAAAATAAGGATAGTCTTGCTCTATTTCCCATAGGCTAGGAGCATTTTTGAACCTTTTTTCCCTTTAAAACTATTTTGGATAGTAGGGTATATATTTGACTCTTTTCCATTTTATATTAATTATAAGTGAACGAGGCCAACACATTTTTGATAGAGAGAGAAAATCTTTTAGCAAGAGCCCCCCTTACTAAAATTTCAACACTAGTTTCAAAATTGAAAATTTTCCATGGTTGGCTCCACGCAGTTTCAATTCTAGGGCTCAAATTTATATAAAATTCACAGTATCATCAACTCGTCCAATTTTTTGCGTGAAAATTCATGTATTAGATGAAAAAGGGTTTGGTTGGAATGGTAGTAGAGTAAATGAGAATAATGGAGCGAGCAGTAGCAACTGTGATAACGGCGTAGACATTGTCCGAAGTGTAAAACGGGAGAAACTTAGTAGTCGTAATAGTAGGGCAGAGAGTAATGACGCACTGATGAAGATACTTTTGGACGACGCAGAGTTCTTCGATCTCATTATCTCTCCATTAATTCTCGGATTTCTGGTAATTTCTCTTCCTATCTGTCAAACTTTATCTGCGGACCCCATTTGTAGAATTATACCGACTATGTTGTTGTTGTTTCTGTCAAACTTTTATTTTTATTGTTTATAAGTCGACCCTCCTTTCCTTGATTTTGTGAATATAGTATGTATATACATAAAATCTATGTTTGACGGTATTTGGTTCCACACTGGAGTTTTGACAGATACTTTTTTTTATAGTGGAAAAATATTGGTATTAGTTCAATAGAGAAAATATCAAGGCATTATTTAGAGCTTGAATAATTCAATGAGCTTAAATTATTGGAAGATATCAATTTTGTAGGAAAATGGAATAGTGTCAACATTTTGAGACGTTCCAAAGTGAAAAATATGTCAATGTAAAATTGGAATGGAAAAGTAATTTTAAAGTAATATATGTACATACCCACACACATATAACAATAACAACATACCTAGTGTAATCACACAATTGGGGCCTGGGAGTAGAGTGTACGCAGACCTTACCCCTACTTCGTGGAGATAGAGACGTTCTCTCCGAAAGACCTAGGCTCAAGCGCAACAAATCAAAGTAGTTATGAAAAAATAAAATACAACAATGAAGAAAACATGACAACTAATATGTAAAGCAGTACATAAAAGGAACAATAACAACAGAGGAACACAACAAGCAACATGTGGTACCAGATATCAAAAAAGCAGGAAACTACCCACACATGTAAATAAAAAATTACAATCAAAGAAAAAGTTGCTAAAATAGTAATTGTCAAGAATAATGAGAGAGTAACTTATATGTGCTGTTTAATGATTCCTTGTTTTCATTGAAGCTCTTGTTATGTACTTAGCATAGGGTTGGTTTTCTCTTTGCTCTTTTTTCTTTTTCTTACTAATTGTAGGAGATTGATGTTTATATTCTTAGGAGGCTATTATTGCTTTCCCGACTGTGCACATTGTGGTTACAGATCTTCTTTAACTGGGTTGCAATTGATTTAATGTCATCTTTGGAAATGGTAGAGCTTTGAAATGTTTATTCATTGCAGATGAGAGAGATGATTTATCAAAAGTTGATTCAGATAAATTCAAGTCAATTATCGAGGAAGTCGAAAGACTACATCAGCATGGTACTGGTTCAAATTCCTACTTTTTAGCTTACTGATACTATCTCTAGTGAAAAAGTTTGCGTGTCCAGAAATGCAGAGTATGCATGCTTATGTCATACTTCCATTTGCCGATCATGTGTTCCTTCCTACCTAACATATTACCCTCTGTGTTTTTGGAGAGTTCAGCCAATGTCTTGGTCATGTCTTCCCAGGTGCTGTTTACTAGTGAAGAACTCCAAAAATTTGCAGTAATGCAGTTCCTTGAAGTCGTGGTCTTTTTGGTTGAAGTATTATCCATGCAAAAATATCATGTATCCTCCTGGAATCAAGTTTACAATTCTTTAATTCTCATTTGGGCTTCTTTTTCTTATTTTGTGTTGAAATTTTTGGGATTGAAATGGTGGTTTCTCATCAAATAAAAATCTGGTATTGTACATGTAATTGTATGCAAATAATTAAAATTTATTCCAAGTGGTTAGAGAGCTGAACTTGTTACTTCCATTTCCCCCAATTTTCACTTTCATGTATTTTTCATTGTTTCCTATCTGACTATGCTAACAAATTAAATTACTCTGCTTCTCAAATCTTCATATATTCTGAGGTAAAGATGACTGTTTGTAAAAATGTGTTATTCTTAGCAGATCAGATGGAACTTTTGACTAATTTCCTTCAAACTCCGGGTCTGAATGGTTCTAGGTTGATAATAGTTTACTGTCCAACATTTTGGATGTATTCAGTTTGCAAGGATCAAACAGTCAAGCTAATTCTTTTAGCATTTATAGGGGCATACCAAGATGCTTTATTTAGAATATTGATGATCGGATGTTCTGGCTTCACTTAATGGGTTGTATTTTCACTGGTTGATATGCAGTACAAAAACCTAGGGAATAGGTTGCGGATGCAGAAGCCCTGTTGGACATCACAAACACGTTGGTGACTTCGGTTAAGGCCCCTGGTAATGAAGGAGTGACCCTTTCAGATTTTGGTAATTGCCTAATAAGGGACTTCGGTCAAGAAGGTGGATCTATCAGTAGAACAGGAGAGGATAGCGACTCTATCCGCTGGAAGTATATTGGCTTTGTAGTCTCTCATGTTTTCAGGAGTGCACCTGGATGCTGTACAATGTAGGTGCCGAATCCTCTCTCTCTCTCTCTCTCTCGCTCTCTCGCTCTCTCCTTTTTTTCCTACCAATTGAGCATAACAAAACAGATGTTAATGTTGAACTTCTTACAGGATTGGCCCTATGAATACTGAAGTGAAGCAACGCAAGCCTGTGGTTCACAGAAAGTGAACATCCTGAGGAGGTATAATTTAGATGCCCCTCTGCACACTTCCATATAGAGTGGAAACCTTAGCTTCAGGAAAGTGCACTCACCGTGGGTTCCTTTATCAAAAGATGGTATATACTTCAAGCTAGAACATACGACTACTTTAGTCTCCAAGAAGGTTCTTTTTGAATATTTGAAACCTTTAAGTCAAGGAATACTTGCTAAATTCCCACAATATTTGTAGCATTTCACTAGAATGGTACATCTAGTAGCTAGATTGTTTCCGCATTTGTAGTCTTGTTTCCTCTATATTTTTTCCGATGCACGTCGGGTCATTTTACCTTCTTCAGTCTCTAAAACCCACTAACAACTGACCAAAATGTTTGATTGCTAATTTTAATTTTGACGTTCTTGCATTTTGATTGTTGTATATATTTCAGCTTGAAGAAACTGTTGATGAGGAGAAGACTGACACTGACAAGAATATGGCTACAATGTTTCACATTCTAAGGAAGCACAAGAGCACCAGGCTTGAAAATTTAGTACTCAACAGAAAGTGCTTTGTGCAAACAGTTGAAAATTTATTTGCCCCATCGTTTCTTATTAAAGATGGGCGAGCTGATATTACTGTTAATGAAAAAGACCATCATCTAGTTTGTAAGTTTATTACGTCCAGTTATTTCTCAAATTCATTTCTTATACCTCTGCTTATTTCCTGACTAGAGTACTAAGTGTTACTGCAGCACCAAGGAATGGTCCTGCTGCGAATGCAGTCCTTTCTGGGGAGGTTTCTTACAGCCACTTCGTCTTTAGATTTGACTTCCAGGATTGGAAGGTATCTACATAATCTCTCAAATCTTAAAGACTATGGATGACTTAGTATGGGTGTCTAAATTCTAATGCCTTCACAAAGATATTGACTTGTTATTACCAGTCAGGTGGCACACTATTTTCTGCTAAAACATTTGTATCCTGCACGACTCACTGAGGACCAAATATTATTTTGGCTTTATGGTCTATTGTCAAAGATTAAAATGGCTTGATTATCTATCAAAAATATCTATTTTCAAGAAGTTTATTGGTGACCTAGTTATATTTGCATAATATTACAAATTAGGTGTACGATTGATAGGGTCAAAAAGTAATTGTTCAGTTTAATCAGTATTGCCATATTGTCTTCGTCATATCAATAACAGTGTTGCTGTTTCCCTAAGCAGCTGTCTTGTGTACAAGGATAGTAATAGTACAGTCTCAATACTTATTCTTGAACTTTTCAATCGGATGATATGTGATGTGGCACTCTGAGTTTGTTATGTCATATTCAGCTTATGTTGGGGTCAGTTCATGCTGGAGAAGAATTAATGCCACAGAACTGAAGCTGATATACCAACCAATTCTCAACCAGCATCAACCCATGAGATAACTGAACGAGCTGTGCCAACAACACCAATAAGGAAGTTGACTCGGAACCGGGGTCTGGTTTTTCAGGAGCAGACTGTTGTTGAAGAATCTCCAGAGAGTGACTTGCCAAGGAGCTACTGCCGTCCGGAAAGGAAAGAGAAAGCTCATATAGGATTGTTAGCAGCTTATCAACTCTAAAGTGATGTAGGAAGAACATTCTGCTATTTACGGGGAAAAGTTTCAGAATGTTTTGATTTCGGCAGATTTTTCTTTTGGTTTCCTTTGGGGCCTAGAGATGATGCTTTTTAAAAAAAAATATGTATCTAATGTAGAGGTAGCAAATGCTCATTCTCTTGGTCTATTATTATAAAATAAATGCATCTTCTACAGATTTTTTGACGGAAGTGATGGTGTCTCGAATTCTCGGTGGTATTGATATTGCATTTTTTTCCTCCGGTGAACAACTGCCCTTGAACTCAATGCGCCAGCAAGCTGAGTTGCAACTGCACTACCTTTACATGTTTGGTACGATGAAGTAATCCCACAAGTGGGTTTTGGAGAGGGAATGTAAAATAATTTTTTGGGTAACCTATGTATTACAATAGATTAGTAATAATATTAGCTAATTGAAGAGTGTTTTGATTAAAAAAAAGGATTGATGATAAATTGAAAATATCTGTGTTTAGAGAAAGTAATATGAAATTAAAATCTGAGATAGTTTTAATGAAATGTCGGTATTATGGGTGCATGATGATGGAGACAGTATGTAGCCTTGTTGCGGGAGGCTATAAGTCGAAAGTGTATAGAGATATGTAGGGAGATCCTCACATGGGTGATGGCAGACTTTGTAAGAGGCATCAACCTCGAGAGTGTAACATTGCACTCATCGGAAGTTTGAAGTGTAGCAGGAGCCACATAAAGTGTTTGATTTTGTTAGCGATATGCAGACACCAAATCAAATGAATATTGGTAAAGGAGATTCAGTTATCTTGCAAGAGGAGGATATTTTCACCACTAGTAACATTCAAAGCGATACCCTAGCGGCCTAGCGGCTGATAAGGCTAGCCTTCACTAGGCTTTTCCCAAACGTGGGAGTGTTGAGATTTAGCAGAGAGGAAATAGGTTGAAATGGAAGTTGTAGTAGTACAGTACTTGGTGTAGGGATTTGTTGGGTTCAAAACACATAAATAAGGCACAACGGAAGTTTAAAATTTTGTTCTTACTTACCCCAACAATTTCTTCTGGTATGGTTATATGACAATCAAAACGTGTAACATAAAACATGAACACTTACAAATTGTATTATCTGGAGTCTTTACTAAAGGGTGGACACACGATTCTCGTTTCGACGGCAAGCACAACGCTACGGCGTATTCCTCTGTCAAGAAAGCCAGGAAATCTTGGCAGAGTTTTGAGAGAGTTTCGTCCTAGACTCTAAGCCTAGAAAGTTATAGAATTGGTGTAATTCTTGTGTGTTATAACAATGGTTTAGTGTTGTATTTATAGTTGTAATTAGGTTAGAAAACATTTTAGGGTTGGGCTTAAACCTGGCCCAAAACCTGAGGTGCAGTGGGCCAGTCCGACTGGGCTCACTACCGGGTCGGCGCCGCGGCGCCCTAGTAAAATAACCGTTTCCATTTTCATTTAATATATATATATTCAATACATTAAATCCAAAATCCAATTTTGATTTAATTAAATAATCTCCATCTAATAAAAAAAAATTCCCATAGTTATTATCAATTTAAATATCTCGATTCCAAATCGAATATTTAATATTCTCTCAATACACCCTTAGATCGAAAAGACAATCGATATAGTGTGATCCTATAGGCCTTCACATATCGACAATAATCCAATTAAGGTCCATACGGAACTCCTAGACTGCGCCGCATGACGAACTCAATATGTGAAGTACGTTTACATGAATCCAGCAAACATAACCTTTATATGAGATGATAAATTCCTTTCATTCGCGACACACTCGATCAAGCTTTGGATTTGCCATGTGTCTATCCAAATGGCTTGATCACTTTATCTCATCTATATTAGTCGACAACTAGACCATATTTTTAATATTTCTCTTGCATTGGCCAATGACTTGATCGACCTAATATCACTGAGAAGCTGAGTGTTCTCTCGAATATACATTCGAGGAATGAATCCTAATCTTGGCTCAACTGCCACCTTTAATCCACATCGTAATGTACCCAATACAAGTCGTATCTCAATCTATAAGGCATTTGAGCTTAGGACAGGATCAAAGTATATTACTTTGTAGAAAAGGTGCGCATTGACCTCAATTCTAAGGACTTCTATCTCCCACACGCTGATCATACTTTAGACAAGTATAACAAATAGTATCTCAGCAGGGTATACCAATACTTTCCAAAAGTATCCATGTGTCCATCACTAGTAACCATTACTAGTAGCAGGTGAGACATACTACATTCTCTAAGAATGTGATGCAGATCACATGTCGACTTATAACATATCATCGATATCCCATTCTCGATGATCATTAGTCGAGGCTATTTTAGAGTTACGCTCTATCATCAATATCTCATTCTATTAATGACAACGTAAGCTCAAGGATGCACATTAATGAATATTTACAAACAATCAAATAATAATTCAATAATAGCAAATGCCATAAATATTAATCTTATTAATAAATACGAATGTGTTCAAGTAGATTTATCGCTAATAATGATTGTCTCTAGGACATATATACTTTCAATCTCCCACTTGGCCTAGAGGCAATCTCCGATGTATCTAATACCTATGTTTTCAAAATGACCATAATGCTTAACTAAGTTTAATGGTTTAGTAAACGGGTCAGCTAGATTATCATCTGTGGGAATAGTCTAATCTTATTTCTTCAGTTTCCACTATCTCCCTGAGAATGTGGTATTTCATTGGTACATGCTTATTTCTGTTAGTTGATCTTGGTTCCTTAGCTTGCGCAATCGCACCATTGTTATCACAATATATCGTTATTGGATGACTGACACTTGGAACAACCCTTAGTTCTTTTAATAACTCAGATATCGAGACAACTTCTTTACAAGCTTCCGATCAAGCAATGTACTCGGATTCAGTCGTCGAATCAGCAATGGTTTCTTGCTTGGAGCCTTTCCAACTCATTGCTCCACCATTGAAAATGAAGGCATATCCAGATTGTGACAACCCTAACAATCTATTAGGTATATCTCCTAATTCCAAGAATGTAGCAAGCTTCACCCAAGTCCTTCATCATGAAGGTGCTGGATAACCATTTCTTGACTGATTGCATGAGAGTCTTATTGTCTCCAATTATTAACATGCCATTTACATATATAACAATGAAGAAAATACTCTCTTCCTTGCACTTACTATAAACGTATGGATCTTCTTTGCTTCTAACAAAGTCAAATGATTTGACTGTTTTGTCAAAGCAAATATTCCAACTCCTTGAGGCTTGCTTAAGTCCATAAATGAACTTCTGTAGCTTGCATACTGCTTTGGGCTTACTCTTGGATATAAAACCATCAGGTTGTATTATATATGCCTCATCAATTAGATTACCATTGAGGAAAGCAGTTTTAACACCCATTTACCAAATGTCATAATCATAGTATGCGACTATTGCAAGCAAAATCCGAATGGACTTAATTTTCGCAATAGGTGAAAATGTTTCATCATAATCGACCCCAGGCCGTTGATTATAACCTTTAGCCACCAATATTTCTTTATAAGTCTGTACCTTGCCATATGCATCAATCTTATTTTGAAGACCCATTTGCATCGTATGGGTCTAACCCCTGTTGGCAAATCAACCAAGTTCCAAACTTGATTGATGTACATCGAGTCCATCTCAGATTTCATGGCTTCTTGCTATCTCTGCGAATCAATGTCTAACATAGCTTCACTGTAGGTTGTAGGTTCATCGTCATCAGGAATATCTATCTCATTGTGTGTTTCAATAAGAAGATTAAGTCTTTCAGGAGGACGATGAGTCCTAGTGGTCCTACGAAGTTGATTATTCTGCGTTTCAGTGTTTGTTGCATTCTGATTGTGACAAGATCTTTGTGTGCTGGACAATCCATCACCTTGAGAGCTTTCAGGAATGTCATTTTCATGTATTTCCTGAATGGAATGATGTACAACCGCTGTATTATCTTCCATTGGTTGTGTATGAGAGCCTTGCATTTCTGCACTATCTCTCACAACACTCCCACTAGCTGAAAGGCGTACTCTAAGTACCCAATCTTCACCAGATACTCCCACTGAATCCTTGTTTAGGTCATTCGATAAGGGTTCAACTTCTGTGTTATCTTGTGGTTCTTGAATTTCTTCAAGTTCTATCTCATTGCAGCTCTGTTCCTTGTAGACATATTCTTCTTCAAGGAAAGTTGCATTTCTGGAAAGAATGACCTTATGTTCTCCAAGAAGATAGAAATAGTATCCCTTAGTTTCCTTTGGATACCCCACAAAATAATATTTCTCACTTTTAGATTCCAACTTGTCAGTAAGCATCTTATTTAGATATGCAGGGCACCCCCAGAGTCGCATGTGTTTAAGTGCTCGCTTCTTGCCATTCCATATCTCATATGGAATTTTCTCTACCGATTTTGAAGGAACCCTGTTCAGAATATAAATTGAGCTTTGCAATGCATAGCCCCAAAGGTATGTTGGTAGAGCTGAAAAACTCATCATGGATCTAACCATATCTAATAGGGTTCGATTTCTCCTTTCAGCAACACCATTCATCTGTGGCATTCCAGGAGGTGTCCATTGTGATTGGACTCCATGAAGCTTCAAGTAATCCAGAAATTCTTTACTTAAGTATTCACCCTCCTCGATCTGATCGAAGGGTCTTGATACTTATTTCAAGTTGCTTCTCTACTTTTGACTTGTACTCCTTAAATTTCTCAAAGGCTTCGGACTTGTGTTTTATAATATACACATGCCCAAACCTTGTGAAATCGTCTGTAAAAGTGATGAAGTAAGGGAAGCCTCTCTTAGCTTGAGTTGAAAATGGCCCACATACATCAGTATGGACCAACTCAAGTAACTCTTTGGCTCGCACCCCTTTCCCAGAAAGTGGCTTGTTTGTCATCTTTCCTCTCAATCAAGATTCACAGTTACCATAGCACTCCAAGTCAAATAGTTCCAGGTAGTCTAACTTTCTTAATCTCGCTATCCTTGATTCATTGATGTGACTAAGTCTACAGTGCCATAGGTAGGTGGAGTTTCTTGGATTACTTATCTTAGCTCGTTTGTTTTGCACATTGAAAATTTCACGATTACAGTTTAGAACATACAAACCATCCACAAGCGAAGCATTTTCACAAACAAAACCACTAAAAGATAGTACATAATTGCCATTGGCAATAAATGAGAAAAACCCCTTAATGTCTAACACTGAGATAGAAATAATATTCCTCGTTAATGAGGGAACAAAATAACAATTATTTAGTTCTAAACAAAAGCCTGAAGGCAAATCTAGTCTATAAGTTCTCACGCGTTCAGCATCCACTCGTGCTCCATTTCCAACACGCAGGTCTACCTCCCAAGGTCCAACCTTTCTACCGTCAATCAAACCCTGCACATTATTACAAATGTGTGAGCCACAAACGGTATCTAATACCCAGCAGTGAGAGTTACTTATAGACATGTTTATTTCAATGACAAACATACCTTGTCCAGTAGAGCCAGGAGCACCTAGTGATTTGCCTCCTCCTAGAGCTGTGCAGTCCTCTTCCAGTGCCCCTTCTTCTTGCAGTTGAGGCACACATCCGAAACTACCTTTTCCTTCTTCTAAACACTTTCTCTAGGTTTCATAACTGTAGGTGCAACAACTGTCTTACCCTTCTTCTTCTGCATGTTCTTACCCTTGCGTTTGAACTTGCTAGAAGAGCCCACCATGAGCACGGCTTTACCTTTAGAGGTAGATGATTCAAAGGTCTTTAACATATTGTGAAGCTCTGGAAGACTTGCCTTGGTCCTATTCATATTGAAGTTCACAATGAAATTCTCAAATGAACCAAGAAGTGAATACAGGATCAGGTTGACAGAGACATTTATAGGCAGCTTCGTTTCAATCGAAGCCAACCTTTCTATCAGCCCAATAATCTTCAGAACATGTGCTGACACTTGACCCCCATCGTTCAACTTACACTTGAAAAGGTCCCTCAATAGTTCATACTCTATTGTCTGAGACTGCGAGTCATAGAGACTCTTCAAGTGTTCTAGCATTTCGTTGGGGCTCATGTTTTCATGTTGTCTCTGTAACTCTACAGTCATGGAGGACAACATTACACATTGTGCCGAGGTAGCATCATCTATATGTTTCTAATAAGCCACTGTTGACACCCAATTTTGTCCCATCTTTTATGATTTTATTCGTAATTTTTAATATTTCGACACTTTTAAAATAATTTTAAAATATAGGCATATATGTGTATATCCTCGTATTATTATTATTATTCGCATATTTTATATCATTTGCATTTTTATAATAATCATAAGTTTTATCCGAAATTCTATGTTATTTTATTCTCGCAAAATTGCATCGCATTTTTTTTATTAAGCATTAAACATTTCGCAAATATTATATTTTTATTATTATCACATCGTTACGCTATTTTAAATAATTCACATCTTTTACAAAAAAAAAATATACATATATATATATATAATATCTTTTAATATTAAACCCCTTTTATATTTTTTTCATAACCCATTTTCATTTTTTCCAACCCAATACAATTTCTACCCAACCTAAACTAAAACCCATTTTTTCGTCCAAGCCCAATCCCCAAATTAAACTCCCACCAGCCCAATACTCACTAACCAATTCGCCCAGCCCAACAATCTCCAACACCCGAGCCCAAACTCCCCATTTAAAATCCCCATCGGTCCCTATCCGTCGGCCCAGGCCCACTCACCCGACCCGTAACCCGCAAGCCCATAACCCCCATCCCTTTTAATTCCCCAAAACCCAAAACAAAAAAAAAAAATTTCGAACCCTAACCCCCCCCCCTTCACAAATCGCCGCGATGCCCCCATACCCCCCATCCGACCGGTCACCTCGCCCCCTGCCACCACCCACTCCCTGCCACCAACCCTGACACCACCACACCCCTCCCGTCACTTCGACCCACGCCCATACCGCCCCTAAAATCCGCTTCCCAAATTCAGAAATCTTTACCTTTAATTCGAATTTCAAACTCGATTCTTGGGGGGGAATCCACCTATAAATACCCCATGATTGTTCTTCATTTTGGAGGAGAGAAAAAATAGATTTTTGGAGGATTTTTCGGAAGATTATTCCATATATACATAAATATTTGTTGTGTTCTTGATTTTAAAGCATTTGCCTTCTTTGTTGTTCAAGAATCAAGTCCGAAAAGGTTTGTTCTCCCATTTTTGATTCTCTGATTTTCATCTCTAATTCGGGTCGGGTCACTAATCCGGGTCGGGTCGGGTCGACCCGATTCGGGTAACATTTTCAGAATCCTTGCATTTTTCATATTCATGTATGTTGGTTATCTGGAATTGATTGAATCATTTGATGTTGGTTTGAATCACTAATCCGGGTCGGGTCGGGTCGAACCGATTTGGGTAACATTTTCAGAATCCTTGCATTTTTCATATTCATGTATGTTGGTTGTCTGGAATTGATTGAATTATTTGATGTTGGTTTGAATCTCTAATTCGGGTCAGTTATCGACCCGGTCGTGTCGACCCGATTTGAATTTCCAAATTTCTTGCATTGTTGTTGTTGTTATCATTGGTTATCCGAAATTGATGAAATTATTTGAATTTGGTGTTGAAATCTGATTCGAGTTTGGATCATCGATCCGGGTCGGGTCACGATCCGGTCGGGTCATCGACCGGGTCGGGTCGACCCGATTTGAACATTTTCGAATTCTTGCATTTCATGTTCTTGTTATTGGTTATCGAATTTGGTGTTGAAATCGATTCGAGTTTGGATCGATTCGGGTCGGGATTCGGGTCGGGTCGACCCGACTTGGATATTTCCGAATTTCGAACTCGGGTCGGATACTTTAAATTGCTCACTTTGCTCGTTTCTTTGGCACTTTGTTTTTTCTTGTTTTATTAATATCGCATTAAGGCCGACGGAATTGAATTCGAGGCCGCGCTTTTCTTTTGTTTCGCTTCTCTGTTGTTTAGTTTAAGCTGTTTTAAACATCCGTGCAACGGATATCTTATTGTTTTATTAAGTTTATTGTTTTAAATTTCTTGCGACGGACATCATTGTTTTTCTTGTTTTGAATAAATACCGCGTCTGTTCGGGCATTATTTTCTGTTTCGGTTACTCCCCGTTTCGGGATTCTTGTTCATCTTTGTTTTATCATTTTTCGCTTTAAACTAGACACCGCGTCATTTTCGGAAAGCTTTTTTTTCGCCTCTGTTTTTTTGCTCGCTCTTTATCAGCATCGTTCATTCTTGCTTCATGCTTTAATTTAATTTTACTGATTTGAACGCGATACTACACTCGGCCAATGAAAAATATCCGTCGATTTTGAGGCCTCCACGGTTGAAAAGACGGAAATATAACTTCGGGCAATGATGAAGACTTAAACCTTTTATTTCATCCGAGTTCAACATGTTTAGTAGGCGAGGTGAATTATATATTCGCAGCCACGACGTGATTATAGTGATCTTTTCTATTTCACCCGAGAGACCAACACGTTTAGTAGGCGAGGCAATCAAAATAAACCACATTAGTCATATGTTTTTGCAGCCACGACGTGATTGGAATGTTCTTTTCAAAATTTAAGTTCGAGCCCTCCGTGATCAAAACATTCACTTTGTTTTGAATACGGATATGAAGTTATTTGTATTTAATTGTTTTTAACCGTTTGTTCTTGACGGCTTGCGGGGATTAAAGTAAATGAAGGCGAGATATTCCTCGGAGTTTATCTTATTTTATTTCTTTCTTTAATTCAGCTTTTATCCCGCTTTGTATTGTAATATTATTTATCGCACTTATGTAACTATTGAAATGCTTAGAATAGGCAAACTTAGGATTAATTCATAGGGTAGTTTAAGATTTGAAGCCCGTCGCTAGCTTATTTATTTGTAGGCTCGGTTAAATTCAAACTTAGAAATCCTTCGCTAGTTTATTTATTTTAGGCTCGTCACGCATATTCAAGATTTTCAAAATAACTTTTGTCATCTTTTATTTGCTTTATTAAATCATACCGAATAAGTTTATCTTTTGTCAATTTACAATTCATTGATTCCCCAAATTTTACTTCTTTGGCATCATAAATAATTTGTTTTACTATCAATTGTCAAAAACATATTTTTTCAACTCTACATGTATTTCTCTTTAAATACCATACAAATGCATATTTAAAAAATCTCTACATGTATCTTTCTTTTTAAAATGCATCATTTACTAATTATTTGCAAACATCTTTAAATTTGTTATACTTGTAAAAACATATATTTTTCTAGTAATAATTAACTTTGAGTTTGACCGGATAACCGCAAGTTAGCGGATCTTAAAGGATGCCTAACCCCTTCCCTTTAGGATAATAAAGAACCCTTACCTAGAATCTCGCTAGTTTCGCAGACCTTAAAATTGGAGTTACATTGCAGCATTTAGTTTAAATATTTAGGTGTCCTAATTCACCGTAAAAATAATTAGGTGGCGACTCCTCAATTCTTTACCCAGGAATCACCGGAAGTTGTCAGTGCTCCGCTTCCGACCTCTCGCGGGGGGTCGGGTCAAAATCGGGCGCGACAGAATGGCGACTCCACTGGGGATATTTCAGGTTCTTAACCATAGCAAAATCAAGTTAATTATTATTGTGCTGTACTTTTTAATCATTATTTGTTTTAATGCTTTGATATGTTTCATTTGTGAAATTTTGCATAATTGCTTTAATTGCTATATTCTCTTACTGCTTTCCTTAAATTGGCATTCCGCTCATATTTCTTCCACTATGGAAATTTGACACTATCACACACTACACGCGAGGTGTGTTTTGCGCACCCGCAAATTTCTTTCAAATTACCAAATTTTAGGAGAGTTGGCGTATGCGCGGAGTGTCCGGACCATCCGGTGGCCGCGTAGCCTTCTCACTCGAGTAGTCCGCTCGGGAACCTTGTGTCTAGTCAGCCAAATCTTAGAAAATTTAAGATAGAGCTATACCACCCTTTATTTTAAGTCATGCATACACCTTAGGTGGGTCGATCCTTGGTATTGACTCCACAATTAAGAAATCCACCAAATCGTCGGCGGGTCTCACAACCCAACGACCAATCAGCATATTAGGTGTAGCGTGATAATGATAAGACTGATCCAAGTCTAATCATGACATGCTGAAATTGGAAAATGTACATTCATTTGTCTCATTTCCGACAAAAGCATTGCCAGCTTGGATCAATCTGTCGTAATCCCGCATATCTGGCGTTTAGGCCTACCTCTGGCATAAGAGAGGCCCCATGTATATTAGGACGCGCATATACAATTTGCTTGTTATTCTGTGCTGCTTTCCACTCCGTTCATATTATTTGAATCAATAATTACTCACTTTATATTAATTTGGTTTTCTTCATTTTTCAGGAGGTTCATTTTTGCCTTATTTATTTCCCCAAAGGTTGATTTGTGTTGACTAAAACTGGCGGGGCACCCTATCTTTTATTTTCCAATCATGCCTACCCAAGTTGTATTAGCGCTAACTTATTGAAACAATGCGATTTAAATTGAGGCCTGAATCGCATTTATGCATTTTAATGTATTTTTGCCTCCACCTTTTGAAAGCTCAAAATGACAAATCTGCATTGCTTTGCTATTTTAAAATCTATTTTGTTCAATAATTATCTTTTCTTTTTCATCATGCAAACTAATTTGTCGGCAATATGTGACATATAAATGAAACAAGCAAACAAGGTCCCAAACAACAAGCAAGGCTTCGAAGAATATGAGGAAGACTCACAACCGGAAGAATGGGGCATTTTTGGAATAATGTCAAAGCCAGATTTGGATGAAACATCAAGATGGTTGATAGTTACAAGCATTGGCATGGACGTTTGCCATTTGTACTCTTTGGCTACCATACTACAATCAGGACTTCTACTGGGGCAATGCTATATCTTTCGCAGTCAAGTGGATACAAATTCATATACTAAGAGACTGATTGATGAAAAGCAGATGGACGCAGTTGTCCGGGGCAACCTTATCAGAATAGAATGGCCAAAAACCATCAATGCAGATGCAATGAAGAGATACCATATCTAAGATTAGTTATTCTCTATGTAATACTTTTTTCTATGTTGTAAAAGTTGCGCTCCCTCGGCGGGATACGCATAGAACCCACGTAGGGTTCCGTTTCTTTAGATCACAAATTTCTCCAAGTTCCTTTTTACTTGTACTATGAACTACGTTATGACCTGATTCCCTCGGCGGGATACGTAGGCGGCCACATCGGCTTCGGTCCCATTTTTAGAAAAACCCATACAACCTCTTTTGCTTATATGAACTACGTTATGACCTGATTCCCTCGACGGGATACGTAGGCGGCCACATCGGCTTCGGTCCCACTTTTAGAAAATCCTTACAATCCTCTTTTGCTTGTAATGAACTACGTCACGACCTGATTCCCTCATGGGGATACGTAGGCGGCCTAAATCGGCTTCGGTCCCACCATTAGGAAATATTTTCTCCTTTATCTCACAAAAGACAAAATACACCCATCTGATCACCCTGATAGGGCAGGCAAGCAATCTACACAAGACTCGGTTGTCCGTTCAAAAGATCGTCATTCTCCCATATCAGAAACTGGGGCATTTTTTTTTGGGATCACTGCCAGAAGACACCGATAAACATGGAAAAGCATCGGCAAACTAAGTCTTCAGCCAGAAGAATTTTGGATAAGACGTTTGCTTTGTTTCACCGCATGTCACTGCTCGACAGACATATATATATATATGCAGTAATCCTTATAAGCAAATTATTTTCAACAAACATTTTCATCAAAATTCGATAGAATTTTTATGTTTCTATTTTTTAAGATGCATTTCTACAAATTATTTTCGAATGTTTTCATTAACGGCTGGCCAAGACTGGGAAGCAGAGAGGGGCTACGGGTCCGAGTTAGCAGGACATTCAAATACCAAGGCCGAAGCTACAAAGTCAACGCGAATCAACTCCCCCTCCCAAAACTCATAAATTTATTTGAGTACAGGTTCTTCAGGTCGAAAACAGTAGGGAAGCTGCAACATTTATGAGCAGATTCGCAAGGGCCTCCACATCGCAACTCACTACAAGAATCACTTTCCTGTTTGGAGATTGTACAAAGACGTCATGCTAAACTACATGTTCCCAACCGTGTTGTGTCCACGCAAAGAACGGTATTTCGACTTACAGGGTCGCATTCTCATCTACTCAACTTTTGCATCGCTTATGTCCACACATTAACTATCATTGGCCTGGCAATAGGGCCACACTTTACATCGCGTCAACACGACGACATAAATCAGGCGCCCACCTTCTAATGCGGGTATGTTTTAAATCAGGCGCCCACCTTCTAATGCGGGTATATTTTAAATCAGGCGCCCACCTTCTAATGCGGGTATATTTTAAATCAGGCGCCCACCTTCTAATGCGGTATGTTTTAAATCAGGAGCCCACCTCATAATGCGGGAATTTATTTTCAGTCAGGCGCCCACCTCATAATGCGGGTATTTAATTTCTGTCAGGCACCCACCTCATAATGCGGGAATTTATTTTCAGTCAGGCGCCCACCTCATAATGCGGGTATTTAATTTCTGTCAGGCGCCCACCTCATAATGCGGGAATTTAAATTTCAGTCAGGCGCCCACCTCATAATGCGGGTATTTAATTTCTGTCAGGCGCCCACCTCATAATGCGGGTATTTAATTTTAGTCAGGCGCCCACCTCATAATGCGGGTATTTATTTTCAGTCAGGCGCCCACCTCATAATGCGGGTATTTAATTTCTGTTAGGCGCCCACCTCATAATGCGGGTATTTAATTTCAGTTAGGCGCCCACCTCATAATGCGGGTATTTAATTTCAGTCAGGCGCCCACCTCATAATGCGGGTATTTATTTTCAGTCAGGCGCCCACCTCATAATGCGGGTATTTAATTTCTGTCAGGCGCCCACCTCATAATGTGGGTATTTAATTTCTGTCAGGCGCCCACCTCATAATGCGGGTATTTAAATTTCAGTCAGGCGCCCACCTCATAATGCGGGTATTTCAATTTAAGTCAGGCGCTCACCTCCTAATGCGGGAATTTGAATCGGCGGGAGCTTTCAGCACAACGTGGAACTATATCTTACGGCGAACCAAGGCAATTTGGTCAACGACCTACTTCGAACGTCAATCCGCTCTTTCCCAATAGTTTCTCGCATCTGCAACCAGTGTCATCCTAAGTCGACACTGGGGCATTGTTTCTTGAATCTGCACCAACTTTTTCAATAGCTTCTCTCCCCCTGGGATCCTATTTCTACCCATGCATCCTAATCGTTCCTTCGAGTCCCGATGATCAGAACAAAATTGGCTACTCAGTCAACTTCTTTGGCCGAAAACTCTTTCATCGTCTCCGTCCAAAGAGGGGCATCTGTTGACAACCAATTTTGTCCCATCTTTTATGATTTTATTCGTAATTTTTAATATTTCGACACTTTTAAAATAATTTTAAAATATAGGAATATATGTGTATATCCTCGTATTATTATTATTATTCGCATATTTTATATCATTTGCATTTTTATAATAATCATAAGTTTTATCCGAAATTCTATGTTATTTTATTCTCGCAAAATTGCATCGCATTTTTTTTATTAAGCATTAAACATTTCGCAAATATTATATTTTTATTATTATCACATCGTTACGCTATTTTAAATAATTCACATCTTTTACAAAAAAAAATATACATATATATATATCTATATAATATCTTTTAATATTAAACCACTTTTATATTTTTTCCATAACCCATTTTCATTTTTTCCAACCCAATACAATTTCTACCCAACCTAAACTAAAACCCATTTTTTCGTCCAAGCCCAATCCCCAAATTAAACTCCCACCAGCCCAATACTCACTAACCAATTCGCCCAGCCCAACAATCTCCAACACCCGAGCCCAAACTCCCCATTTAAAATCCCCATCGTCCCTATCCGTCGGCCCAGGCCCACTCACCCGACCCGTAACCCGCAAGCCCATAACCCCCATCCCTTTTAATTCCCCAAAACCCAAAACAAAACAAAAAAAATTTCGAACCCTAACCCCCCCCTTCACAAATCGCCGCCGCCCCCATACCCCCCATCCGACCGGTCACCTCGCCCCCGCCACCACCCACTCCCCGCCACCAACCCCGACACCACCACACCCCTCCCGTCACTTCGACCCACGCCCATACCCCCTAAAATCCGCTTCCCAAATTCGAAATCTTTACCTTTAATTCGAATTTCAAACTCGATTCTTGGGGGGGAATCCACCTATAAATACCCCATGATTGTTCTTCATTTTGGAGGAGAGAAAAAATAGATTTTTGGAGGATTTTTCGGAAGATTATTCCATATATACATAAATATTTGTTGTGTTCTTGATTTTAAAGCATTTGCCTTCTTTGTTGTTCAAGAATCAAGCCCGAAAAGGTTTGTTCTCCCATTTTTGATTCTCTGATTTTCATCTCTAATTCGGGTCGGGTCACTAATCCGGGTCGGGTCGGGTCGACCCGATTCGGGTAACATTTTCAGAATCCTTGCATTTTTCATATTCATGTATGTTGGTTATCTGGAATTGATTGAATCATTTGATGTTGGTTTGAATCACTAATCCGGGTCGGGTCGGGTCGAACCGATTTGGGTAACATTTTCAGAATCCTTGCATTTTTCATATTCATGTATGTTGGTTGTCTGGAATTGATTGAATTATTTGATGTTGGTTTGAATCTCTAATTCGGGTCGGGTTATCGACCCGGTCGTGTCGACCGATTTGAATTTCCAAATTTCTTGCATTGTTTCTTGTTGTTATCATTGGTTATCCGAAATTGATGAAATTATTTGAATTTGGTGTTGAAATCGATTCGAGTTTGGGTCGATCCGGTCGGGTCACCGATCCGGTCGGGTCACGACCGGGTCGGGTCGACCCGATTTGAACATTTTCGAATTCTTGCATTTCATGTTCTTGTTATTGGTTATCCGAATTTGGTGTTGAAATCGATTCGAGTTTGGATCATCGATTCGGGGATCGGGTCGATTCGGGTCGCCCGGTCGACCCGACTTGGATATTTCCGAGAATTTCGAACTCGGGTCGGATACTTTAAATTGCTCACCGCTCGTTTCTTTGGCATTGTTTTTCTTGTTTTATTAATATCGCATTAAGGCCGACGGAATTGAATTCGAGGCCGCGCTTTTCTTTTGTTTCGCTTCTCTGTTGTTTAGTTTAACTGTTTTAAACATCCGTGCAACGGATATCTTATTGTTTTATTAAGTTTATTGTTTTAAATTTCTTGCGACGGACATCATTGTTTTACTTGTTTTGAATAAATACCGCGTCTTTGGGCATTGTTTTCTGTTTCGGTTTACTCCCCGTTTCGGATTCATCGTTTTCATCGTTTTATCATTTTTCTTGCTTTAAACTAGACACCGCGTCATTTTCGAAAGCTGTTTTTTTTCTCGCCTCTGTTTTTCTCGCTCGCTATCATTCATTCGTTCATCGCTTCTGCTTTAATTTAATTTTACTGATTTGAACGCGATACTACACTGGCCAATGAAAAATATCCGTCGATTTTGAGGCCTCCACAGTTGAAAAGACGGAAATATAACTTACGGGCAATGATGAAGACTTAAACCTTTTATTTCATCCGAGTTCAACATGTTTAGTAGGCGAGGTGAATTATATATTCGCAGCCACGACGTGATTATAGTGATCTTTTCTATTTCACCCGAGAGACCAACACGTTTAGTAGGCGAGGCAATCAAAATAAACCACATTAGTCATATGTTTGCAGCCACGACGTGATTGGAATGTTCTTTTCAAAATTTAAGTTCGAGCCCTCCGTGATCAAAACATTCACTTGTTTTGAATACGGATATGAAGTTATTTGTATTTAATTGTTTTTAACCGTTTGTTCTTGACGGCTTGCAGGATTAAAGTAAATGAAGGCGAGATATTCCTCGGAGTTTATCTTATTTTATTTCTTTCTTTAATTCAGCTTTTATCCCGCTTTGTATTGTAATATTATTTATCGCACTTATGTAACTATTGAAATGCTTAGAATAGGCAAACTTAGGATTAATTCATAGGGTAGTTTAAGATTTGAAGCCCGTCGCTAGCTTATTTATTTGTAGGCTCGGTTAAATTCAAACTTAGAAATCCTTCGCTAGTTTATTTATTTTAGGCTCGTCACGCATATTCAAGATTTTCAAAATAACTTTTGTCATCTTTTATTTGCTTTATTAAATCATACCGAATAAGTTTATCTTTTGTCAATTTACAATTCATTGATTCCCCAAATTTTACTTCTTTGGCATCATAAATAATTTGTTTTACTATCAATTGTCAAAAACATATTTTTTCAACTCTACATGTATTTCTCTTTAAATACCATACAAATGCATATTTAAAAAATCTCTACATGTATCTTTCTTTTTAAAATGCATCATTTACTAATTATTTGCAAACATCTTTAAATTTGTTATACTTGTAAAAACATATATTTTTCTAGTAATAATTAACCTGAGTTTGACCGGATAACCGCAAGTTAGCGGATCTTAAAGGATGCCTAACCCCTTCCCTTTAGGATAATAAAGAACCCTTACCTAGAATCTCGCTAGTTTCGCAGACCTTAAAATTGGAGTTACATTGCAGCATTTAGTTTAAATATTTAGGTGTCCTAATTCACCGTAAAAATAATTAGGTGGCGACTCCTCAATTCTTTACCCAGGAATCACCGGAAGTTGTCAGTGCTCCGCTTCCGACCTCTCGCGGGGGGTCGGGTCAAAATCGGGCGCGACAGCCACCTTGTCAAACAGGGCATACTCAGTAGAATCTTCAGCAGGGATTGTGGAGAACATTGTGTCTAACACATACTCAATTCTTTCTAATCTTAACACCAATCACAAATTTCTTAACCAGTCAGGGTAATTTGATCCAGTCAACTTGTTTGCCTCAATCAATATTTTCAGTGATAGATTCAATATTTTATATATACTGAAGAAATAGATAGACGAAAAATTAAACTCTAATATAATTTCTATTGAACACATTCGTTAACTAATTAACATGGCTTTTAGTTTAATTATCTCCCGCTATTTTAACATACTCTTCGACCCCATGGAAGTATACGGACTCATATCAAATATGGTCATAATGGGCTATGATCCAGGTTCATGCTATCTCCGCGTTTGTTGTGGCTGATAACTTCAACAGCAGAACCTGGTAGGTCTCTAAACCAATTACAAACAATTTGTAACTCATGTTTGACCGAATGTTCTAAACAATCGATCTGCGTCCATCGGCTTGTCCGACACTGTGGCGCCAAGACAGCCTAGCAAGTCAACCCCGTTATGCGACTGCAATTATGTATCTAAATGAGTTTTGTCTTATAGAGCAAACACTGTGGTGTAAATACTCATGAAGGTTTATCACCCATTTCTACATTTAACATGCATCTATGAAAGAGTCTGAGTCCTCGTAGACTTAGAGCAAATGTTGTGGCATAAATACTCATCTTGCCGAAAAGTATTTTGCACTACAATCAATTATAACGGACGACGCGTTCATTTTAAATGAGACTTGTATTAAATTTTGGGGAGCATTTTAATTTTGGGGTTTTAACCAAGATCAACTCTAGCATGCTATGTCCAACAAAACATTTCAATTATCATGCAAATGACTAACCATATATTGGGTACCGCCTACCCAAGCATGATATTAAGCGGTTTAACAAATACTGGGTGCCACCTACCCAGACATGTATTTGCGGACGCTATTCTAGTAATTTAAATGACAAACAATTTGAAATTTAGTACATAAACAGTATACTTATCAGATAATATACTGTAATAATAATAATCTTGGGTCAAACATTCTGAACCCTGATTTTTTTTGTTTCTAGACAGGTGGGGGTCGCGGCACTAATCATTAGGGCCGCGGCGCCACTGAGGCAGAAGCCTTTCTGCTTCTACAAATACATTAACATCGCGGCTCTCCACTATGTAGCCGCGGTGCTCCACCATGGAGTCGCGGCGCTGCAAAGGCAGAAACCTTTCGGCTTCTGCAAATGCATTAGCGTTGTGGCGTTCCACAATGGAGCCGCGACGCCTACTGTCCAGTAAGTCCAAAAATTTTGAAAAGAAGCATTAGGGCCGCGACGCCCCACCATCGAGCCGCAGCTCCTCTTTGAAAACCCTAGCAAGCGCCGCGGCGCCCTACCATAGGGTCGCGGCGCCGACGTCCTGACAAAACGTTTCTGTGTCGATTTTCTAAAATTGTTCGAGCCCTAAATCCAATTTAGGGATCAAATCACAGACTCTTTATCCTCACCCACCATTATCAATAACACACATATCGACCATCATCCATTCATACTCGTTCATCATCGTGCACCGTGCAATGAGCTGGATATCTACACTTTTGGCTTAGTTCGAGTTAGAACGGAATGGCTTCCTTGAGTTAGCGTAGGAGATAATTTATGGTGATATCAAAAGGTTAACATTCAGTCAAGATATGTAGGATTTCAAGAAGCCTTGTTTTAATCCAATTTTATGTTTAACTCATATTATTATGTTATTCAATTGTTATATAACCATTTAACCAGCCTGTGCTCTGATACCACTGTAGGGATTTATTGGATTCAAAACACATAAGTAAGGCACAACGGAAGTTTAAAATTTTATTCTTACTTACCCCAACAATTTCTTCTAGTATGGTTATATGACAATCAAAACCTGTATCATAAAATATGAACACTTACAGGTAGTATTATCTGTAGTCTTTACTAAAGGGCGGACACGCGATTCCCCTTTCGACTGCAAGAACAATGCTACGGCGTATTCCTCTGTCAAGAAAGCCTGGAAATCTTGGCAGAGGTTTGAGAGAGTTTCATCCTAGACTCTAAGTCTAGAAAGTTTATTGAATTGGTGTAATTCTTATATGTTATAATAATGGTTTAGTGCTGTATTTATAGTTGTAATTAGGTTAGAAAACATTTTAGGGTTGGGCTTAAACCTAGCCCAAAACCTGAGGTGCAGTGGGCCAGTCCGACTGGGCTCACTACCGGGTCGGCGCCGCGGCGCCCTAGTAAAATAACCGTTTCCATTTTCATTTAATATATATATATTCAACACATTAAATCCAAAATCCAATTTTGATTTAATTAAATAATCTCCATCTAATAGAAATTATCCCATAGTTATTATCAATTTAAATATCTCGATTCCAAATCGAATATTTAATATTCTCTCAATACACCCTTAGATCGAAAAGACAATCGATATAGTGTGATCCTATAGGCCTTCACATATCGACAATAATCCAATTAAGGTCCATACGGAACTCCTAGACTGCGCTGCATGACGAACTCAATATGTGAAGTACGTTTACATGAATCCAGCAAACATAACCTTTATATGAGATGATAAATTCCTATCATTCGCGACACACTCGATCAAGCTTAGGATTTGCCATGTGTCTATCCAAATGACTTGATCACTTTATCTCATCTATATTAGTCGACAACTAGACCATATTCTAAATATGTCTCTTGCATTGGCCAATGACTTGATCGACCTAATATCACTGAGAAGCTGAGTGTTCTCTCGAATATATATTCGAGGAATGAATCCTAATTTTGGCTCAACTGCCACCTTTAATCCACATCGTAATGTACCAAATACAAACTGTATCTCAACCTATAAGGCATTTGAGCTTAAGACAGGATCAAAGTATATTACTTTATAGACAAGGTGCGCATTGACCTCAAGTCTAAGGCTTCTATCTCCCACACGCTGATCATACTTTAGACAAGTATAACAAACAGTATCTCAGTAGGGTATACCAATACTTTCCAAAAGTATCCATGTGTCCATCACTAGTAACCATTACTAGTAGCAGGTGAGACATACTACATTCTCTAAGAATGGGATGCAGAGCATATGTCGACTTATAACATATCATCGATATCCCATTCTCGATGATCATTAGTCGAGGCTATTTTAGAATTACGCTCTATCATCAATATCTCATTCTATTAATGACAATGTAAGCTCAAGGGATGCACATTAATGAATATTTACAAACAATCAAATAATAATTCAATAATAGCAAATGCCATAAATATTAATCTTATTAATAATACTAATGTGTTCAAGTACATTTGTCCCTAATAATGATTGTCTCTAGGACATATATAATTTCACTTGGGACAATTCACCCTGCATTTCTGGAACGTATACTGAGCGATATATGTGGGACAATTCACCCTCCATGTGGACCATTCAAATATTATATGGTCTTGATAGATACATCTAAAATATGGTCACATATTTGCTTATTATCAACTCGCAATTTGGCCTTTGCGAGATTGTTGGTCAAATAATAAAGTTAAGAGCACAATTTCCAGATTATGCAATAAAGAAAATTCGTCTTGATAATACTGGTGAGTTTACATCTCAGTCATTTAATGATTATTGTATGTCCACTGAAATAATGGTTAAACATCCAGTTGCTCATGTTCGTACTCAAAATGGTCTAGCAGAATCATTGATTAAACGGCTCCAGGTGATAGCCAGACCATTACTGATGAGGACAAAATTTCCTGTTTAGTATGGGGGCATGTTATTTTGCATGCAGCAACACTTGTGCGCATAAGGCCAACCAATTATCATGAGTTCTCCCCATTACAATTGGCTTTGGCCAAGAGCCAAATATTTCTCATCTTAGGATACTTAGGTGTGTTGTATATGTTCCCATTGCTCCATCATAACGCACAAAAATGGGTCCCCAAAGAAGATTGGGGGTATATGTTGGATATGAATCTTCTTCTATTATTAAATATTTAGAACCTAATACTGGAGATTTATTTACGGCAATGTTTGTTGATTGTTAATTTGATGAATCAGTATACCCAACATAGGGGAAGAAAATAAGCAATTGAAAAAAGAGACAGATTGGAATGCATTATAACTATCTCATGTAGATCCTCGAACAAATCAATGTGAACAAGAGGTTCAAAAGATAATTTATTTCCAGAATGTTGCAAATCAACTGCCAGATGCATTTACTAATCTTCCAAGGGTTACTAAATCTCATATTTCAGCTATAAATGCTCTAGTTCGAGTTGATGTCCCGACAAGACAAACGGTTAATGCAAATAAGTCTAGGCCACGTCTGAAACGTGGTAGACCAATCGATTTCAAGGATGAAAATTCTCGAAAAAAAAGAGTAAATGATCATAATATGAAAGCAATTTCTCAAGAAGAGCCCAAGACATAACAAATGATAATACCACAGAGGAGGTCCAGATACCTGAAAATATTGAGAATAAAGAGATCTCAATAAGCTATGTCTCGACAGGAAAAAGGTGAAACCGAAATAATATTGTGGTCGATAACATTTTTGCTTATAATGTTATTATTGAAATAATGCAACAAGATGAGGATTTTGAGCCAAAATCTGTTGTAGACAGAGAAGAGACTGACTAAAATGGAAGGACGCAATTCAAGCAAAATTGACTTCACTTGAAAAATGTGAGATTTTCTGACCAATAGTCCAAACACAAGAAGATGTCAAGACAGTAGGGTACAGAGAGTGTTTGTGCGAAAACAAAATGAAAAATATGAAGTCGTCAGACATAAAGCACGACTTGTGGTACAAGGGTTTTCGCAAAGACCTGCTATTGATTATGTGGAGACATACTCTCCTGTTGTGGATGCAATCACTCTCAGGTATCTGATAAGTCTGGAAGTGCATGAAAAACTTGATATGCGCCTAATGGATGTTGTCACAACCTATTTATATGGCTTACTAGACAACGAAATTTTTATGAAGATTACTGAAGGACTCAAATTGCCTGAAGTATACAAAGGATCTCGAGAAACTTGTTTAATAAATTTTAAAAATCCTTATACAGATTGAAACAATCAGGACGAATGTGGTACAATCTCCTCAGCAAGTATTTGCTTAAAGAAGGATACAAAAATAATCCTATTTGTCCTTGTATTTTTGTGAGAAGATCTGAATCTGAATTCATTATAATAGCTATCTATGTTGATGATTTGAATATCATTGAAACTTCTGGAGAACTTTCAACAGTAGAATACTTGAGGAAAGAGTTTGAAATGAAGAATCTTGGGAAGACAAAATTTTATCTTGGTCTGCAGATTGTGCATTTAAAGAATTGTATATTTGTCCTTCAATCTACATACACTGAAAAATACTAAAGCGATTTTACATGAATATAGTACATCCATTTAGCATCCGATGATTCTAAGGTCACTTGATATGAATAAAGATTTGTTCCGGCCTCAAGAAGATGATGAAGAGCTCCTTGTAGATGAAACTCCGTATCTTAGTGCAATTGCGGCACTAATGTATTTTTCTAATAATACTCGACCAGATATAACTTTTGCAGTAAGCTTATTGGCAAGATTCAGTTCCTCACCAATAAAAAGACATTGAAATGGTGTTAAGCATATTTTCAGATACCTCAGAGGAACCATTGATATGAGATTATTTTATTCTAATGAATCCAAATCAGAGATGATTGGTTATGCAGATGCAGGTTATGTCTCTAATCCACATAAAACCCGATCTCAAACATGCTACCTATTTACTTGTGGAGATACAACTATATTATGACGTTCAACAAAACAATCTCTATCAGCTACATCTTCAAATCATGCTGAGATAATAGCCATTCATGAAGCAAGTCGAGAGTGTATATGGTTGAGATCAATGACTCAACAATTTTTGCAATTATGTGATCTTTCAATGCAAACGAAGATTCCAACAATATTATATGAAGATAATGCTGCATGTATAGCTCAATTGAAGGGAGGATACATCAAATGAGACAGAACAAATCACATTCACCCAAAAAAAATCACACATGATCTTCAACAGAATGGTGAGATAAATGTGCAACAGTTCCGTTCAAGTGATAATCTAGCAGATTTGTTCACTAAGTCATTACCAACATCAACCTTTGAGAAGCTGAGATATAAAATTGAAATATGTCATTTACGAGATATCAAGTGAAGTTTTCATCAGGGGGAGCAAAATACGCGTTGTACTCTTTCTTTCTTAACCAAGGTTTTATCCCAATCAGATTTTCCTGATAAGGTTTTTAATGAGGCAACACTCAATGCGTATTACAAGATGTGTGTACTTTTTTTCCTTGACTACGGATTTTTCCCACTAGGTTTTTCCTAGTAAGGTTTTAACGAGGCATGTGATCTCTCAAATGGACATCCAATGGGGGGGGGGGGTTACGAATACATTACGTTATAGTGATGAATATATTACGTTATGTGGCTATTCATTTAGTTTTCCAAATTTTCCAAATATGTTATGAATCCATTTAATTGTATGGATGTCCTTCTCATTCTATGAACCAACCTAATTTATGTATCTATTAAAGTGTGTACTTAAGTCTTGTAACTCTTAAGATGATCAAAACATCCTATAGATAGAAGTGTTCTCACATTATGTAATATAGACTGAGTATACTCGTATACACTTGAAGAGACTTGAACATACGTGAAATAAGAAAGTCTTCCTCCTCTCTCTATCTTATCTCATCTATTCCTGGTTTATATTATCTTATTTTCTCTCAATTTACAATATTAACTAATATTTTTATATTTACATTTTTACTTTTATCTTTATAAAATAAAGAAGAAACAAAAGGCAAAACAAAGAGAAAAAGACAAAATCTACCAAGACAATTTTAACTACCATTGTAATAAACATTTTCAATCGAGAATTGTTAAATTAATATATTTATCAATTTCAGTTGAGATATAAAAATATTTAAAAATTAGGATTCAACTTAACATGCATTTCTGGTGAAAATTTGTTTAAAGGATAAACATACTTTTTTTAAAAAAGAAAAAAGAAAAGGAAAAAAATGACTAATCTAAACCAACCCCAAAAGCTCTCCCACGTCGGTAACTTCCCATTCACCATTTCCCTTATTTCTCTCGTGCATGATCATAAACAATCAATTCCACTACTCACAATTCATATTAAGGTTCCACTAAATTGAAACATGTTTGAATAAAGACTAACTTCCAAATGGGCAGATGCATACATTTCCGTAAAGGAAGGTCTCTCGATGATGTTCTAGTGTGACATTGTGAATTCCATGCCAAGTAAGTATTAGAACTGTGGTTATTATTTCTATAATATTCTTAAAAATATATTTTGCTTCAACAAATAAATGAATTTAAAACATAAAAAATACTACTCCTATGAATCAGAATAATTTTCGCAAGGAAAGAAAAGAATTGGTTGTGAACGGAGAAGTTGTCTCCAATTCAATTTTTTTGTAAATTGAAAAAAAACAATTGTTCCAATTATATGAATTTTTTATTCAATTTTTATTAAAATATAAGGATAAAAATGATCTTAGAAGTGGATTTTCAAATATATTTTATCTCTCCTAATTTTATCTATATTATACTACATGGAGCATGGCCCGTGCTCACATCAAAGTATCATAATTTTCAGCGACATGTAAAAGACCCGAGAGTCAGAGAAAGTCAGTATCATGTCATTTCCAAAAAGAAGTTTATAATGTATATATGTGAAAGAAAAAGCATCTACTTTGTGCATTACAAAAGTTTCAACAATACATGTTCAAGTGGTAATTCCCATTTCCGCACTTCATATTCTCGCTTAAAGAATTTTTTGAAGTATGAGAGAACCATGTTCTTGAAGTTGGTCACAGTAGGCATGTAACCGTCAAGAACAGCATGCAAAATACGATAGCAAACATGGCCACCTGCACGTGGAGTGAGTTCAAGAAGTAAGACACTTTTCAGTATCTGAAAAGGAATTGATGAAAGAAATAAGACCTGATACATTGGAGCAAATCTGTATTGCAGAAATGCACACACATTTATAGCCGCTATGGTAGTGATCCCTCTTCTTGCCCCATTGTTGCACACAAAACCTAATCTGCTTAGCTGCTGCTAAGTACTCCACCGTTTCAACTGTTTACTATTTCTTTATGCCTTCATCTTCAACTCATCAGATTCTTCCATGACCTCTACTATGGAATGACTATGTCTACCCAAAGCTTCATCTACATTCTCACACTGATGATCATCTCCCTCTTTCTTTATCTCACCAGCGAGCTGCTGCTCCACTAAGTCATCTTGCAAGCTAGCCAATCTTGTCGAAAGCTTCCTCTTTCCTTTAATCGCCTCTCCTTGTAACTCATCAATCTGTAAGCTAACAAATCAAAGAGCACTCATATATAGAATTGCAATAAGCTTTCTGAAAAATCTTTACCTAAGTTGTCAAGGAAATGCCATCTTCGTATGTCCACGACAGTATGGACCTTCTGATCTTTGGTGAACCTGTTTCATTTTTATGGAGGTGTTTCAATCTCTCCTCAGTTTCACACTTTAGCAAATAACAATTTAGAACTCCAGTAAAGCGGATATGGGTCAATCAGAAAAGAGAAAAATAAGGTTTTCGGAATGTTTAGCTGCTGGAAAAGTAGAGGCAATGTTTTAACATTACAAATATGTACAAATTTAAAACAGAGAAATTATATTACTCTAAAGTAGAGGCAATGTTTTAACACTACAAATATGTACAACACATTTAAAACAGAGAAATTATATTTTACTCTCTAGAAGAGTGAACCACATGTAGGATGGCAGGTGGTATAATTTTGTGGATTCCGCATCGCACTCACCCCAGTTGGGGCGGGTATGGGTTTAACTTTGGCGGGTAGTAGGTGGGTATGAGTATTGAAAATGTACCCGTCACGGATAGGTGGTAGATTTGCAGTCATACCCGCCTCCCCCGCCCCGCATCCAACCGCCTACCCGCCCGCCTTATACCCGCCCCAAGCCCAAAATATTAGCAGCCCATAAGTCGTGCCTTCAGCCCATAAGTCACGACAAGTCTCTCATTCTCCAACAAAACTCAAAACCCTACGCCTCTTCAGTTCTTCAGGCCTTCACTCCTCCCTCTCTCTCGTTTCCCTTCACGCCGTCTCTCCTCCCTCTCTCATTCTCGACGTCTCTGCCTTTTTCTTTAAAGGAGATGCTGATCGGGAAATATTGGAAAATATTGTTGTCTTTGCTTTGTGCTTTGGTGTTGTCTTAGTGAGGTCAATTTTTGTGCATTTGTTAAGTTTTACCTATTGGGTTTGCGGAGTTCAATTGAAAAAGTTGAAAAACTTTAGCTTATATAGCTGAAATAATATCTGGGTTTTGTCTACATTTGAAATATATAGCTATTTGGGTGGATAATTTTTGGGTTTTCTTGGAAATTTTTTTTTCTTGATTCTTTGATGTGTAAGGGGGAAGATGTGAAACAAATGAGAAATTCTGATGGTGAAAAAATACGGAATTCTCTTCCCTCTCTCCCAAAGAAAATGAGACTGTGACAGTATTGATTCTTGACTTAAAATTTTGGGATAATTTTTGGAATTTGAATTTTTGGGATCATGTTGATCACAAATGAATTGATTACAAAATATGTCAGGCGGGTATTGGCGGGTGACGGATATCCACTTGGATGGTGGAGCGGATGTGGATTTAGGAATATACCCGCCTAGGCGGGTATGGATGTTAAAAATTGTACCCGCCACGGGTGGCGGGAAGGTGACGGGTATAAACTTTTCTGGCGGGTACGGGTGCGGGGGAGGGGTACCCGCACCCGCCCCGCCCAATTGCCATCCCTAACCACATGTATTATGTACTTGCGCAAAAGGAAAGATGCCAAAGTAACTGTTAACGCAAAATTACTTGTCCAAATCAACTGATCAAATAACATGGTTCACATAAGTATTTTTTATATAGGAATATCTTTGAGGAGGAAGAAAGCATTATACTGTCCTCACCTTCCTCAGAAGCTGACGAAAGATCAGTAGTTGTAAGAGCGCTTCGTTTTTCAGGTTGGTTGTTGAACTCTGAAGAAGATACTGCATTACTTGAATGGTGTAAGAGGCGACACTTTTGTGATTCAGGTCTTTTAGCTTGTAGTTGCAACAAAAAATATTTGTTTTCTCCCCGCCGACATTTGAGCATATCTAGTAAGATATCGCATATTTCTATCAGCAAGTCTTTGTTCTTAATATTTCGACGTCTTCTTTGGTTGCTTGCCTTTGTGTATCATTAAAATAAGCTACATATAAACAGAATTACTCAATCAGAAAAAAAGAAAAAAAGAAAACTTTTTCATGATGAAAGAGGTTTAATATCACAATTGTACAATAATTATATGAAAACATATGTTATGGATAATTTCTTGTTTTTAAATATACCTGGAACAGTGACGACATCGTGGTTGATTGACTTCCGAAGATGTGCCTCTGCTGTTTCCTTCATTTTCTGCAAGAACATAGCACAAATTTCCTCTGGGCTAAGCACTTCAACGTTATCATTAAACCTACCAAACAACACCAACAAATCAAATCAAGATGTCAAATATCTCAAGAAACACAACAATACTACTTTCACACAAAAAATGCTGCTATTTAGCTGATTACGAACTTACTTCCAGTGAGCCTTTTAACACTATATATACGTTCCGGGTTAAGAGCTGCTTGATTCTTTGCAGCTTTTCCAATTGACCTCTCTCTATCAGTGAATGCAACCCAAGAAGGAGTAATTCTGTTTCCTTGGTCGTCCTCTATGATCTCGACATTATTCTCCCCTTAATGTGCACCCACATAGGAAGATGTTGTCTCTAGATCAATTCCGATAATGTTCCAAGGCTCTGATTTGGATTTTTCTCAGCAGCTATTATTAATCATAAGCAAAACTCTTCCAGACCACCAAGAAATTTGTCAGCTCATCATGCAGTAAAATTTAATTATCTTGAAGGAGAGCCATATTTGCATCTGTTAAGAACAAGAACATCAATTAGAAATTTCAAGAAACTAACCACAATTAAATATATCTGAAAAATTGTGACCTTGGGACATAGTAAAGGCCATCATTCCTGGTGAACAGAACAAAATTTCTACAAAAGACTATGACTTATCAGAAAAACTGATTTTATGGGATAAAAGATATATATCTCCTTCAATCAGAAAACCAGCCTCATCTCCAAAATCATGTAGTTAAAGCCCACAACCCAAAGTCAAAATTCTCCAGAAAAGAAAAATGTGTGTTTGCTTCCATAGATAAATCAAATGTCTATATGTGAAGACCAAATGACCTTTATATTAACTACTATAGTTCGCATGTGAAATGTTAACCATGAAAATTGTCTACCACGCCAAACTACCTCAAATTTTGACCTCTAACTACAACACTATTCACAAATATTACAAAGTAAGTTGTGTGAAATTACTTTTTGGTATGAAAGCATCACTACAATCTTCGGGGAAAAGTTTCAATTGCAAAAGTAAGAAGTATAAGAATCTTCCGCAGTACTTGTGCATGAAAGAAATAATCCCTTGATTATTTTCATTAATTGAAAGAGTATATATACAATTTACATATTTCCATAATAGGAAAATCTTATTCATATTCTACTCCTAAAACCCTATTCTAGTAGTACAAGACTCCTATAATTATGGTAAGTTTACAATGTAATATTTACAATACAATATTACCTAAACTATGGAACATAACACGGAAATAAACATATCCACAAACCGTGGTATACACTATCTTCCATATTCCATATTTAACACACCCTGCAGTCATAGCGGGCGTTCTTCGAACGCTGAGACTATCCCTAAAATCTTCAAAAAGGACCGAGGAAAGACCCTTTGTAAAGATGTCTGCAATTTGATACCTGAAAGGGACATGACAGACGCGTACTTGTCCACGAGCTACCTTTTCGCGAACAAAATGAAGGTCCATCTCGATATGTTTATTGCGCTTGTGCTGAAACGGATTCCCAGAAAGATAGATGACACTAACATTATCACAATAAACTAAGGTAGCCTTCTGAATAGGACAATGAAACTCTAAAAGAAGATTACGTAACCAACATGATTCAGACACCACATTGGCTACCCCTCGATACTCGGCCTCTACACTAGAGCATGATAAAGTTGACTGACGCTTGGCAGACCATGAGACCAAGTTATTACCAAGAAACATACATATCCAGACGTAGACCGTCTGGTGTCTACACAACCACCCCAATCAGCATCTCTATATGAGACAAGAGTAGACGTCGACGAAGGATATAAATGTAAGCCATAGTCAAGTGTCCCCTGGATGTACCGAATGATGCGTTTGTGCGCATTCATGTGCTCAATCCTGGGATCATGCATAAACAAACACATCTACTGTACGACATATATAATATCTGGTCTCGTGAACGTAAGATACTGAAGGGCCCCTGCAAGATTGCGATAGCGGGTCGGATCCTCATAAGGGGAGCCAGCCGCAGCACCCAACTTGGGTTTAGTATTAACCGGAGTAGAAATGGACTTACAAGAGACATCCCGAACCTCTCAATAATCTCTCAATGATCTCAGTTGCATACTTCCTCAACGATAAGACAACCCATCTGTGTGACGAGTGACAGCAATCCCCAAAAAATAACTCAAGGGCCCCAAGTCTTTCATAGCAAACTCAGAACTGAGCATTGTCATGATAGACTAGCATAATGCATCAGAAGAGGCAGTCAAGATAATATCATCCACATACAATAGTATATAAGCAAGAAAGAACCACGACGATATATGAACAATGAATTATCCGACCAGCTGTGAGAGAACCCAATAGTCAAAAGATAGTCTGCAAACCCCTTATACCACGCCCGTGGAGACTTCTTAATCCCATACAAGGACTTCTTCAATAAACATACATAGTGAGGATATTTGGGATTCCCTAAACTCAAAGGGCTGATGCATATAGATTGTCTCCTTGAGATCACCGTGTAAGAAAGCATTATTCACATCTAACTGATAAATGGGCCATGCTTTCGAAAGAGTCAAGCTGAGCATAGTACGAATGGTAGCTGGCTTGACCACTGGACTAAAAGTCTCACCACAATCCACACCAATATGTTGAGTCTTACCATCACCTACAAGACAAGCCTTATGACTCGCAAACGAACCGTCAGAATTATCCTTATGAGCAAAAATCCACATAGACTGAATAATATTAACACCAAATGGATGGGGTACCAACTCCCACGTCTTATTATCAATAAGAGCATTATATTCATCGGTCATAGCATTTTTCCAATTCGGGTCATTTAAAGCAGACACGGGATTACGGGGTAGGGGTGATTTAAGAACATTAAAATTTAAATTAAAATGTCTTTTTGGTTTAAAAATACCACGCTGACTACGAGTGACTGACCTTTGACTTGGGGGAGAATTGAGCGGATTTTGAGAAATATCGAGATACGTGACGGACTGGCCAGCAGGCCCAACACTGGAAAGTGGTGACGGGGCTAGGTTGGAACCCGTCACTGGAATAGTGGTGATAATGGGCGGGGAATCTGGCCCACTTCTCGTCACTGGTCCAATTTCGGGACTGGTTACCGTGACTGGAACTGTGGGGCCAGCGGGCAATGGGCCCGCTGATGGATTTAGGGTGCGAGACACGTCCGAAGAATGGTGAATAATATATGGGGTGGGCTGAAACCCGTCACTGGAACAGTGGAGATAATGGGCAGGGAATCTGGCCCACTTCTCGTCACTGGTCCAGTTTCGAGACTGGAACTGTGGGGCCAGCGGGAAATGGGCCCGCTGGTGGATTTGGGGTGCGAGACACGTCCGAAAAATGGTGAATAATATACGGGGATATATCATCATCCAAAAAATTATACGAACTAGGCACGAGACTATTTACCTTGACAAACGGAAATTGGGATTCATTAAAGATTACGTGGCCGACTAATGATGATTTTATTAGATGATAAATCAAAATATTTGTAACCACGATGATTTGACGTATAACTTAAAAACACACAAGGGGTAGAACGGGCCTGACGTTTGTTAATTGTTGTGGATGAAAAGTGTAGATAACACAAGCACCCAAAGACCCTAAGATGTGAATACGAAAGAGTCTTATTATATAAAATTTGAAGAGGGGACGAATATGTCAAACCTTTGGAAGGAAGGATGTTAAGAATATATGTAGCCATTTGTAGAGCATGATGCCAAAAAGGAGGGGGTACGGAAGCATGAATCAATAAAGTTCGGATAATGTTATTAATGGTACGAATTTTGCGTTTGGCTTTCCCATTTTGTGAAGAAGTATGAGGACACGAAAAATAAAAATTGATCCCATTATTAGCACAAAATTCCCGAAACACCTCATTGTCATATTCTTTGCCATTATCACATTGAATATTTTTTATGTCCCGTTCGAATTAAGTTCTAATGAATGCTTTAAATTTTAAGATGGAAAAAACTTGAGATTTTTTCGCTATCGAAAAAGTCCATAAAAACTTAGAATAATCATCCAAAAAGAGAACATAATACCGATGACCCAAAGAACTAAGAACAGAAGACATCCATAAATCACTATGAATAATATCAAATGACATTAAAGTATGAGAATTAGAGTCTACAAATGGCAACTTAACTATTTTCCTAAAGAACAAGATTGACAATTCGGAGTACTACGCGCACCCTTACAAAAATAAAATTACTTTTATATAAGGAAGACAAAATAGACGATCCCGGATGACCTAGATGAACATGCCACAAGGAAGGAGCCAGAGCTGCAAAAGTGGATGACAATGTGTGACTCGAGAAACCGGAACTTGGTGTGATAGGATAAAGATCTCCCCTACTATCACACCTTATGAGAGGACTCCCCGTCTTGAAATCCTTCACAGAAAAAAACCAAATGGATCAAATTCAATGGACACAGAATTATCAGTGGTGAATTTTTGGACAGACACCAAATTTTTAATCAATTTTGTAGCGTGAAGGGTATTTTTCAAAATAAATGGTGGATAGGGGGAGACAATGTTTTATGACCATAACCACGAATTGGAATTGAATTACAATTACCAACAATTATACCACGATTGTTGCTCAAATTGGAATAAGACGAGAGAGTACCTACGTGGGACGTCATGTGAGTAGTGGCGCCGGTGTCCATGTATCAATTTGGGTTCGAAAAAATTATTCCAAACGTGTGCATCGCGGCTTCAATGTCGGTAGGAGTGGGGCCTGCTGCATGATAGAGCTGGGGCCCAAGTACACCGGGTTGTTGTCCCGGCCCAGAACTGGGGCGAGAACCACTGGGCCAAACTGGATTGGGCCTGGAAAAACGTTGTTGGACAGTCCAGTAGCCAGACGTCGAAACTGTTGGGCCACTGCCCACTGGCCCAGGCCCACGGCCAAGGGGCCCAAGGCTGGGACTAGTTGGGTTGTGGCCCACTGCCGTTATTTCGAGACCCACTTCCACCGTTACAATCTTCGGAACCACCGTGTTTTCCCCCGCGATATTTGGCATTATTTTTTCGACTATTTTTGCCGCCGCCATGAGTACGGTTTTGGCCGGAATTATCAACACCACCCGGAGAATTTGTAGAGGATGTCATCATGACTACGAGACTAGCACCGGTAGCCGCCTTTTTGGCCAAGTCTGCTTTTTCGAGGGTAAGCATAGAACGAGCATGATAAAATTACGGAAGAGGGCTGCTTTAACGAAGAAGCGTGCCAACACCACTATATGCCTCTGAAAGGCCTGCAACTATTTGTAGGACCAAACAATCATTCAAAACAGGCGCACCAACGTTGCAGAGTTGGTCCGCCAATTCCTTTAACCTTTTGCAATATGCCGAAACGTGTTGGGAAAATTTTCCATATGGACGTGGGAATTTTTCTGCTCAAGGGTAACAACACGAGAATTCTGATTATCTTGGAATATATCACGTACTCTATTCCATGCCTCCATCGATGTAGCGTCGGGTTCGATAATCGTTCGCAAGAGGTCGCTAGAAATAGTGGAGTAAATCCACTGAAGAACAGTAGTATCATGGGTCGTCCATAACTTAGGATCATCCTTTGGTTTGGGCACCTCCGTATCCGTAGGAGCCGCAGGGATAATATGATGGAGAACTTGATGCGAGCACGCATGTACTTTGAACAGTTTGGCCCACGTCGCGTATTGGACGTTTTCAATTTCAAGAATGATAGGGATGTGATTCTTGATATTAGAAATAGTAAGGGCAGGGTGAAACATGTTCTTAGCCATAATAGCAACGCAAGGCGTGAAATAGGGATTGGGGAAGAGAAAAATAAATTCCGTGCATGGAAAACGAGGAAGGGAGCTCGGAATCGGAGGTTTGGACGGAAAAATTTGGGAGAAAGTGGGAGAAAATATTAACCTAGACTCTTGATACCATGAAAGAAATAATCCCTTGATTTTTTTCATTAATTGAAAGAGTAAATATACAATTTACATATTTCCATAATAGAAAAAACATATTCCTATTCTACTCCTAAAACCCTATTCTAGTAGTATAAGAATCTTATAATTATGGTAAGTGTACAATGTAATATTTACAATACAATATTACCTAAACTATGGAACATAACACGGAAATAAACATATCCACAAACCGTGATATACACCATACACTATGTGTACATCACGGAATATCTTCCATATTCCATATTTAACAGTGCATGTGAATTTTATGGCAATAACATAAAGATCAACTTAAGAGCTCTAAAATACCAGTTGAAGGAAATGTCTAGCAGTTTCTAGAAATTGTTATGAGAAGTGACAGATGGCAAAAAAAATATGCAGATCATAGAGAACTTATTGAATCAAAATATTGTTAATTAGCTCTTACTTCCCTCCCAAGTGCAAAAATAAATATGAGTTCATTTTCAGATCGAACTTCTTCATTATAAACTATCTGTAAATGATAAACACACACACATATAAGAATGTCAATGAACAATGCCTTGCACTTATGGAAGCAACGAGTTCCTTCATTGTCCTATTTTAAATAGAATCTATTAACGGATATTCTCCGAATATTCACAGTATATTTTGTAATAATGATAGATGTATATTTAAGGTAACTTAGGATTCCTACTGTATTAGGAATCAACCATTTAAGGTAAGTTCGGATTCTTATTGTATTAGGAATCAACCTCTGTACAACTATATATATTGTGATTAATGAAAGGAATCCCTAAGGGAGATTATTCCAATCTTACACGGTATCAAGAGCCAAAATCTAAACTCTACTCCCAATGCCGCCGACCACCACCCTCTCTCCTCTTCCTTCTCGGTCGACGGCCACCATGTCTTCCCCCACTAATTCCGATTCCTCCACTGGCACTTTTGACAACCCCCCACCACGCTCATCGTCTTCTTTTCATCCGGCTTTCGCCGTTACCAACATCAAGAATTCTATCCCTATAATTCTTGACCAAGAAGACTGTCAATATTCCATGTGGACAGAACTGTTCTATATTCATGCATGTGCGTACAACGTGCTCGACCATATTGATGACTCTATTCCTCGTCCCACCGATATTGCCGACTCGACATGGCGTCGCATTGACGCCATCGTCAAACAGTGGATATACGGCACCATCTCAAAAGACTTGTTGTGTACTATCATAAAAATAGGTGCTACGACACGTGATCTTTGGGTACGGTTGGAAGAAATCTTTCAGGATAATAAAAATACTCGGACCGTGTATTTGGAAGAGCAGTTCAACAATACGCGTCTCGAGAATTTTAACAACATGTCCGAATATTGCAAACAATTGAAACTCATAGCCGACAAACTTTCCAACGTCGGGACATCTGTTTCTGAAACCAAGATGGTACTTCAATTAGTTGTTGGTTTACCGAAAGATGAATACGATACACTTGCAACGATGATTCAATAGGCCGACCCACTACCAAGTTTTACCAAGGCACGTTCACAACTATTGTTGGAAGAAACTCGTCGTGTTAAACAAGAGGAGCACAATCAAAAGGCGTTAGCCGTTGACGGCATGACACCACTGGCGGCCAACACTACCCCGCCACCACTGCAAGACCACCAGCAACCAGGCCCAAACCCTGCTCCCTACTTCCAGTGGGCTGGACCGCAACCCTGGCCTAATACTCGGAACTAGGCCTCGCCTGCATGCCCTTACCCAACAGCAGGGGCCCAGTTCCAGCAGGCTGCTTGATCACCCGGGCTTTTGGGCTCGCCGCAGCCAACATGCAGGCCCATCAGCAGCAGCAGGCCCACATGGCCTTGGTCCAGCAGCACCCGCAAGGCAGCAGCCTGCCCCCCATAGATTTGGGCCAGGCCTTCAGCACCGTGAACCTTCAACAGCCCGACGATAATTGATACATGGACACCGGAGCCACATCTCACCTCACCCGGTCATCAGGTAACTTATCTCAAATGTTTCGGTTACAGTGTCCTTAATTTATTATTGTTGGCAATGGTCATCGTATTCCAATTGAAGGTTATGGTAACACACATACCAAACATCCCCACCCGCCTTTCTCCCTAAATCATGTCCTTTACACACCCAACATCATTAAAAATTTAATCTCTGTTAGAAAATTCACTCGCAATAATTCTGTGTCTGTCGAATTTGACCCTTTTGATTTTTCTGTGAAGGATCTCAATACGGGGAAAATTCTTACGCGCTGCATTAGTGTGGGAGACCTCTACCCCTTCACTCAATATTCTGCTATCAGAACTCATTCACCTGTCTCCCTTGTTGCTATCTCTCCGTCAACGCATAACAGACTCGGACACCCAGGAGATCCTATATATAATATTCTTAGGACTAATAAGCGTATTCAATGTAATAATGGGAAACTTGCCCAACACTATATTTCTTGACCGCTTGGCAAACATACTCGTATGTGTTACTTTTTCTCCATTTGATATTGTTCATACTGATTTGTGGACATCTCCGGTTGTCAGTTCCTTGGATCACAAATTCTATCTAGTATTATTAGATGATTTTTCACACTTTGTATGGATCTACCCACTAAAGTTCAAATATGAAGTGTTTGCCAAGTTCCTTGAATTTCAAAAATTAATTAAAATACAGTTTGAAAAATCTATAAAATCTTTTCAATGTGATAATGGACGTGAATTTAATAATTCGGCATTTCACAATTTCTGCTCTAAACAAGGCATGTTTTTTCATTTTTCATGTACCTACACTTCCTCCCAAAACGGCAAAGCTGAACGAACATCCGTACCATCAATAACATGGTGCGTACCCTTCTCTTTCATGCCAGTCTTCCACCGTCATTCTAGGTCTACACTGTCAAAATGGTAGAATACCTCCTTAATATTTCACCAACCAGCACTCTCCAAAACAAGACCCCAACCAAAATCTTATACCGTAAGTTTCCTTCCTATGACCAACTCTGCATCTTCGGTTGCCTATGCTACCCCAACCTGGCCTCCACTGCATCTTACAAACTAGCCCCACGCACCACACCATGTGTATTCATCGATTTCTCACCTAATCATTGGGGTTACTTGTGCTATGACATAACCACTCGTAAGATCATCATCTCACATCACGTCACATTCGATGAGGCAAACTATCCATTTTCAAATATTCAAAAATTCCAAACCACAGATTACACATTTCTCGATGAGTCTCCTTTGTCTCATTTAATCCAGTCGATGTGTCTCCGGCAGTTTCCTGTTTCGACGAAGATTGCACCAGCAGCTCAGTCACCAATAATGTCCGGTGTTGTCGCCAACCAAACACCTCCTATCTCTCGGTCGACCCCTCCACTGCTCGACCAGCCATCGACCCGAGACCAGCCAACACCCCCAGAAATAACAAGTCAGCAGCCACATATCGCAGTGCAACCACTGTTGCCTCCAGAACCCATAACCCAACAGCCCCAAACCCCAGTCCAAACACTGCTGCCTCCCACCGCATGGAGACTCATGCCTAACACGGGATCTTCAAACCCAAGGTTCACTTCAATCTCTCCACACAAACCTTATCACCCATTCCAAAAAATCCAAAACTAGACAAACTGGACCCTAATTGGAGGCCATGTGCGAGGAATTTAATGTTTTAACCAAGCAGAACACTTGGGAGTTGGTACCTAGACCGGACGATGTGAATGTTATCCGATGTATGTGGTTATATCGTCATAAGTTCAGAGACAGTGGTGACTTAGAGCGGTATAAGACAAGACTGGTTGATAATGGCACTAATCAGCAGCAGGGTATTGATTGTGGTGAGACATTCAGTCCGGTTGTTAAACCGGCCACTATTTGGACTGTTCTCCATATTGCTATGGGCATGCATTGGCCGATTCATCAGCTTGATGTCAAGAATGCATTTCTTCATGGGGATTTGAAAGAAATTGTGTACATGCATCAACCCCCTGGCTTTGTTCATCCGGCAGCCCACAGTATGTATGTCGTCTCATGAAGTCATTATATGGCTTGAAACAGGCACCCCGCGCATGGTATGATCGCTTTGCCAGGTATATTATGCATATCAGATTTATTTGTAGCAGGTGTGATAACTCTCTCTTCACTTTTCATCGAGGTAGCAGCACTGCTTATTTGCTATTATATGTGGATGACATTGTTCTTACTGCCTCCTCTGACGGCTTGAAGAATGAAATCATTGCTCTACTCAAAACTAAATATGCTATGACTGATTTGGGCAAGCTGAGTTATTTCTTGGGTATATCCGTGGTCCGATCGGCCGCTACCATATTTTTGTGTCAGCGCAAATATGCTGAAGAGATCGTGTACAGGGCTAAAATGGTAAATTGTAAAAGTATGCCAACTCCGGTTGATTCAAAATCCAAGCTCAGTGCCAATGAGGGTGCGCCAGTTTCTGATCCCACCCTACATCGGAGTCTTGCAGGTGCCCTTTAGTATCTCACATTCACTAGGCCTGATATTGCATATGTCGTTCTGCATATGTGTCTATTTATACATGCCCCTCGAGAGTCCCATTTTGCGGCCCTCAAACGTATTATCCGATACGTTAAGGGCACACTTGACTTTGGACTGCATCTATACCCTTCTGCCCCAACCAAATTACTCTCCTACACGGATGCAGATTGGGCAAGTTGCCCGGACACACGTCGCTCCACCTCGGGCTACTGTGTATTTCTTGGGGATAATCTTATTTCATGGTCCGCCAAGCGGCAGGCCACGCTATTCCATTCGAGTGCTGAAGCAGAGTATCACGGACTTGCTAATGTTGTTGTTGAGATCTGTTGGCTCTGTAATCTTCTTTTGGAAATCCAATGTCCACTATGAAATGTGTCTATAGTCTACTGTGACAACATATCTGCCATCTATATGTCTCATAATCCGGTCCAACATCAGCGGACCAAACATATCGAGATGAATATTCACTTTATACGTGAGAGGGTTGCCCTTGGTCAGGTCAAGATATTACACGTGCCTTCCTCCTATCAGTATGCAGATATTTTCACAACGGGACTACCGAGACAGCTCTTCACCGACTTTCGATCCAGCCTTAGCGTTCGGCCTCCTCCCGCTCCGACTGAGGGGGAGTATTAGCGGATATTCTCTGAATATTCACATTATATTTTGTAATTATGATAGATGTATATTTAAGGTAATTTAGGACTCTTACTGTATTAGGAATCAACCATTTAAGGTAAGTTAGGATTCTTATTGTATTAGGAATCAACCTCTGTACAATTATATATATTGTGATTAATGAAAGGAATCCATAAGGGAGATTATTCCAATCTTACAGAATCTCCAAAATCTATCTCGCAAATTAGTAGAAGATTGTTATGTTTTCTCTTGAACAATGAAAAATAAGATAAGCGACCAACCGAGCCTCTTCCTCCCTTAGAAATAACTGACATTTCACTGAGTAAACAAGAGTTGCATGTCTTTCAAACTAAGAAATCTCTTTTGATTAAATCCCACACATTTTTGTAATTTTAGAAGGAGCATTTTCTCAGAAGAAGCACATTGACGTAACTATTGTTTGGATACTACCTCGACATGTTCATTTGTCCCGATGGTGGCATACAGGTAAACTAAAAAAGGAATATTATACCCCACAAATTTTTGCTCACCAACAAATAGTCAAATAGAACAAAAATGAAAACTTTGCAACAATGAAGATTGTCAATTCTAATCACCAGAAACAAAGTGAAATAAAGAAAGAAATATTGAAGGAAAAACCTACCAAAACTGAGAGTTCGCTTTGAAGAGAAGAGTAGAAGAAATTAAGAATTTGATGTAAGATTGAGAAATATTTTCTCCCACATTCTGGAGACTGCAAAATCTTGAGGAAAGCCCTTAATTGTAGATGAGAGAGAAGTAGGGAAGAAGATTAAGGGATTTCGGTAAATTGGCAAAGGTTCAGGAGCAATTTTGTTTCACAAAACGTGTCTTCACAACAGTAGATGTTTTTGGAAGGGCAGTTCATATTTCATCCGTACAATTTATACTGCTTTGTGTACAAGTGGTGGATGTTATGTTCGTCCACCCTTGTTCACTTTTAAATATTAGTAAAGTGCATAAATATGATCTTAGAATCATTTCTTTTGGATATATATATATATATATATATATATATATATATAAGGTTTATTAAGTTAAATTGTATAACAAATTCATAAATGTACATACGATGCTTTATTTTTATATTTAAATTAATGTATTTTATGCAATTTTTGAACAGCTTCGGATGCGAAGTGCTAAATCTTTCGAATTACTCTCAAGTCAGTTTTGAATCTCATGTAGATCTTTATCAACTTCTTTGTTTTAATCGCTTTTTGTCTCCCATGTATCTAAATATTCAATGAATATTTTACATCCTGGAAACTCACCTTTCACATAGGCTTATTTGTTTGACATTCAATATTCCAAAAACATCCAAACATTTAAGAGAGAGCTCCGACTTCTCTATAATTTTTCAAAAATACGGCCCATTTCAATTAGTGAAGGCATGTCACAACCTCCCCAACCCAACACGTGCTCCTTATCACCGATACTACCGGAACCACCGGATCCAACACTACCACATATGGAGATGGACTCAAGTCCTACTCTATCATACAAAGATGTTGTTCTGGAAAAAATCACGAACACTGATGAAATGTTTCCTCTCCCATACGGGGAAGTAAAGAGGATAAAAATCTAGAAACTCCCAGAGGACTTGGATGTTATAATCCTATCCCCGAAGGAAAGGAATAGAATTTACTGACCTTGGAGACTCTCAATCATCATCAAATTACTTGGGAAAAGAATGAACCACCAATATCTAACAGGAAATTACTAGATTTATGGAAGATTGAGGAACCTCTAATGCTAATTGACCTAGGTTCTGATTTCTATGTAATCAAATTCATGAGAGATGAAAGCCTAGACAAAGTGATGCAAGAGTTCCCTGGTTTATCGCCTGACACTTTATTTCCATCAGAATATGGGAACCAAACTTCGTCCCTGAAGAATCAAAAATTGATTCAACAGCGATCTAGGTGCGGTTACCACAATTTCCCACTGAGTTCTATGATTGGGAAATTCTGGAAAAAATTGGAAGAAGGATCAGCATATTAGTTAAAATTGACGCCTACACGTCTGCTACTCTAAGAGGGCGATATGCACACATCTGTTTGGAAATCAATATGGGAATTCCGGTGAGAACGACAATTACAATTGGAAATTATCGGCAACCCTTATTCTATGAGGTCGAAGGGATATTGTGTGTGAGTTGTGTAAGGTTAGGGAACTTAGCTCCTAATTTCACGTTCACAACCAAAGCAATCATCAGAAATCCACCTATAGCGGAATCAATGACAGAAATCGTAGTAAAAGAAGAATCGAAATGGCAAACGATAAATTTTGGGCGGAGCAAACGAAATCCAAATAAGAGGCAACACACTAGAAGTGAATCATCGAATGCAAAACACAAAGAATCGACGACTAAGGTAAAACAATTCGATGCTAGAACAAATAAGTTCCCCGAAACTCAAACTGATCGAAGAATGACCAGAAAAATAAAAGAGAGTGGCGGAAGAAACAAGGGCAAACCGAACGGGCCATACTAGCAAAGGATATGCAGAATTGGGCCATAGGGCCTTTCCTCGTAACAATCCCAAACCAGGTGGTTTTAAAAAAATAGGTTTTAAAAATCAACCCAATGCTAATTTTGCAGCCCATGGTAATCCAGCCTAGAGGGAATTTTTAAAAATAAATAAATATAAATTTGAGATAGGGTCAACTTATGACCCATCCCAATATTCAGACGCCAACTACAACTTTTCTCAAAATAAAAAGTCAAAAAAGGACCACACTGAACTAACAAATCAGGATAAAAAGTTACTTTTTAAATCTACCAATTTAGCTACTGACACTTATACTTCTAAAGGAAAAAATGAGGAGGATACTAATATTCCTAATATTTCTATTCCCCATGTGTTTCTTACTCCTCTATTGATAACTCAGTAAGAAAAAAGGATACTACTTCCTTCAAAATTTCTACTCTTCGACTCCGAAGGGTAATGATTATCCAACTCCAGTCATGCAAAGCTTCGGCAAAATCGAAGTATTTGCATTTAAGACAGTTGCTCAAGTCCTTTATGAGCATTCTCTGCCAAACAAGCAAGCTTCTTCTCTACACCATTGTCCTACCAACCTCACTTCTCTCCTCGCTTCCTCTCCTACTCTTCCCTTTACCTTTAATGGCGAACAACTCACATAAAATGATAGAGACTCTATTATTTGTCACAGCTCCACCCCCCAGAATATATATCAGCATCATAGATGGAATGGGGTCTCAAAGACCAGTCCTTCGAGTTGAACCTGGAGCTAGATGGTCACTACCTATCCATTATAGTTCAGGATGCAGCTTTCTTGGCTCATCTAGTGACGGAGGGGTTGAACCAGGGTCTGACAAACTATGACCATCAGGTATGGCTACAAGCTCTATTTCAAGCCATCATCCAGAACCTCCCTCAACCATCAATCCTCAAGCATTAAGTTTGATCATGGCAGATATGACCAAGAATACCCCCTTCTTTCCCATTCCCAACCCGAAAATCCCATCTTTCAACCTGAAACTAGTCTAATGGGATGCTCCACCACCACAAACCCCCCATGAATATTGAGTCCACAGTAGTATTCACTCACCAGAGAAATAACCCTAGACAGCCTAAGACTTATGTGCATCAACAAGGAACTAGAAGCCATGATGACCTCCATGAAGGTTCTCAAGTCAGATGCAATAACCCTAGACAGCCTAAGACTGATGGAGTTCAATGGACCAAGGAGCAAAATGCTCATAGTCCTATGCCCCAAGCTACTAACAAAATATGCATTAGGAATCAAATTCCCAGCAGTCCCAGCCACAGGGAACTTTGCAATAGTTCTGAACCCCATACTGAGCAGGCCAACAGGACCGACCCCCTCAATAAGTGCAAAATTGAAGGGAAGGAAAAATGGGTGAGGAATGAGCCAATAAACCCAAGAAAAATATTGCTAATGAATTTCATCATATGAAATTCTAGAGGTGCAAACAACCTGGAGTTTAAGAGGAACTACACAACCATGGTTGGTCTCCACAAACCAGACATGCTGTGTTTGTTAGAAACAAAAATGGAGGAGCATAAACACATTGCTCAGAATCTAGGTTTTACTTTCCATCTCCAATATCCTACCGTGGGGAACTCTGGGGGGGATAGTTGTTATGTGGAAGGATGACCTTTTGAAGGTGGGGGAGATCACATGTTCAAGTCAGGATATCCATGCACTTGCTAAGGTAGTCAACTCTACTTTTACTTGGATTTTGTCCACTATTTATGCTAGCAATAATTTTAATTATAAGAAAACACTTTGGGATCACTTGTGTCATATAGCTGACCATACCAAAGAAAGTTGGATGGTGGTGATTTTAATGAGATCTTAATGACTTATGAGAAATTTGGAGGCAATAATATTATTAATAATAGAGTTAAGTGCTTCTGGAACTGTATCAACCACTGTAAGCTTGTAGACCTAGGCTATAAGGGTAGTAGGTTTACCTGGACCAATAAAAGGTATAGAAATAGGCAGGATCTCATCCTAGAGAGACTGGATAGGTGTTTTGCCAATGACAGTAGGATTAATATGTATCCTGATGCTACTATCACTTATTTTCCTAGGACACATTCTGACCATTGCCCCTACTTACTAATGGTCATCTAAATCCTCAGGACAAACCTTTCAGACTAGAGACTATATGGTGTAATCATCTTGGATTCCAAGACATAGTCCAAAAACTATTTTGGTAACTCTAATAACATCACCTGTGCTACTACTTTCTTTCAAAATAGAGTTTTATCCTGGAACAAGGAAGCCTTTGGTAATATCTTTCATAGGAAGAAGAAAATCCTTGCTAGATTAGAAGGAATTCAGAGATCTTCTAATTATTAATTCAGTAGCTTCTTACAAAACCTAGAGCAAACCCTTCATGATGAATATAGTGAAGTCCGTAGAGATGAAGCTGAATTTTGGAAACTCAAGTATAGAATCAACTTGCTAACTTAAGGTGACTCCAATACTAAGGTCTTCCACACTTCTACCCTGAACAAAAGGAGAAGGAATAAAATTCTAGCCCTTAAGGATGAGGTTGGTAACTGGACTTATGACCATAAAGCCATTAAGAATATGATTAATAGTTTCTACCATACTATTTATACCACTGACCACTGTCTTGCTGACCTCACTATAGACCCCAATCCTTCAAACTGGGGCATCCTTAGTGAAGAGGATAAATCTAAGTTAGATTATCCCCTAACCTATGGAAAAATTAGGAAAGTTGTGTTCTCTTTCATGCCTTTGACGGCACCTGGACATGATGGTCTCAATCCTTTTTTCTATCAAAAATACGGGAACATCATTCAAGATTCTCTAGTGCACTATTGTAGAATTATGGTCAACAACTACACCATGGATGAATCAGTGAATAGAACCTACCTTTGTCTTATTCCTAAATGTTCCAATGCTTCAACCCTTAATAAATTCATACCTATAGGGTTGTGCAACACAAAGTACGAGATCATCACCAAAATCATAGTCCATAGAACTAAACCTATGTTTCAGAAAATCACTGATCCTACCCAAACTAGCTTCCTATCAGGTGGAAGAGCCTCTGATAATGCTATTATTGTGCAAGAGTACCTTAGTCACTTCAAACCTTAAAGGAGAACATGATCCTGAAAATAGATTTAGAGAAGGCTTTTGATAGAATAGAATGGAATTTCATTAGGGAAACTATTGTTTTCTTCAATTTTCCTCCAAACCTTATAAAACATATTCTTCTCTATATCTTCATCACTTCTATTGTCATCCTTGTGAATTGTCGGAAGACTGAGTACTTCAAACCTACAACAGGAATTAGATAAGGTGATCCCATGTCTCCTTACTTGTTCATCCTTTGCATGGAAAGACTATCTAAGAACATTAACCATGAGGTTGACCTTCTTAACTGGTTCCCCATTTCTACTACTAGAGAAGGACCCAAGATCTCTCACCTATTCTTTGCAGATGATCTGATCTTATTTGCTAGGGCCAATATAAAGAATTGACAAACTATCATCAACACCTTATCCCTTTTCAACAACAAATCTAGTCAAAAGATTAACTTTGCTAAGTCCAAGGTTAATTTCACTAGCAACTGTAGCCCTGAAGACAAGGACACCTTTTCTAGATGCCTCACTATCCAGGCCAAAGAGTCTTTTGGTAAATACATAGGCTTCCCCATGTTCTAAAAAGAGACCTGAGAATAGTGACTTTCAATTCATTATTGACAATCTGAATACTAAGCTAGCTAGTTGGAAAACTAAGTTTCTAAACATAGCAAACAAAACCACCCTAGCTCATTCCTCCCTCAATAGCATCCCCAACCATGTGATGCAATATATCAAGATTCCTAGTAAGATTAATAGTCTTATTGATAGAGACCAGAGAAACTTTATTTGGGGCACCACTGCTGAAAAAAGAAAATGCACCTTCTGGGATGAGACATTGTTACTAAGTCTAAAAAAGAAGGAGGGCTAGGCATCCATAAAGCTGATATTATGAATAAGACTATGTTAACCTCCCTTTCTTGGATACTTCTGAAGAACCCCAACTCATTATGGACTGTTGTGCTTATTGCAAAAAAATGTAGAAACTACCATGCTAGAAAGAAATCTAGGGCTTGAAAAAAATATTCTTGAGGGTTATAAATTCTGCAGGAAAGCTACTCAGTGGGTTGCTAATAAAGGAAACCTCATCTCCTTTTAGCATGAAAACTGGATCCTTAACAACTCCAATGTTAGAGCTTCCATTCATGAACCCCTAAATTTAGGCGAGGAAGACCTAAACATCAGTGATTTTAGGAACAATGAGCAGAACTTTTTCTTTGAACTGCCTCATGATATCCAACAACTTATTGCTAACACCTTCACCCCCATTAATAGCACCACTGGGGAAGACTATAAATATTGGAACCTTACTAGTAATGGTGAATTTTCCTATAGAAGTGCTTACCATCTGATTAACCAGACCAAGATTATGATGTTAAGGATAGTATCTCCAACTATAGATGGATTTGAAAACTTAAGGTCCCTAATAAAATCAAGTTCTTCATTTGGCTTATGAAACACAACGAACTTCCTACTAATGCTTATCTGCAAACTCTAGGTCTTAATATTAACCCTCTTTGTGTGTACTGCAACCAGAACTCTGAAATCATTAGCCACATTTTCTTTGAATGTAGTGCCACTAGACCCCTTTGGGAGGCAGTCATCCAGCACTGCACCACTTATCATGCTACTACCCTAACTCTTTCCATGTTCAGAACCTCCTAGGACTTTTCCAACACTTGGAATATTATTAGGAATGAGAAGTACAATCACCTCTTACTTTCGGTCACGTTTCTCCCCTTCTGCATTTGAAAAATTTGGCTTAACAGGAACAACAATAGCTTTAACAACAAAACTGACCAACCTCAGTTCAAAAATGCTTATGGCAAAGCCATAGAATTTACCAGCCTCACTGATCTTTTTAAACATCCTAGAGAGAAAATTAGGATAACTTTGAAATGGGAACCTCCTAAGAGGGGATATTTTAAGCTTAATACTGATGCCTCTAACTTTAGAAATCATGGAGTTGGAGGCATATGGGGAGTTATCAGAAGCAACAAAGGTGATTGGGTTGTGGGTTTCACTAGAGGATTGCCTAATACTACAAATACTTATGTTGAATTAACAACCATTATGCAGGGCCTTCAATTAGCCTATGACCACCAACTCATGCCTTTGGAGATCATTTGTGATTCAAAAGAGGTAATATCTACGATCAAGCAAGGTCATATACCTTACATGTCTATTATCTCTGAATGCAGATTCTTGATGCACAAGCTGGAACATCCGGAAATAAAACACATCTATCGTGAACAAAGCATGGTGATAGATGTGCTGACAAAAGAGGGAGCAAAGAAGAAACTTTTTGATGGTGCTAAGTTTTTTGTAGTACCCCTTTGTTGTAAATATTTTTTGGAATGATGTTGTTGGACAAACTCATGATCGGGAGGTCAATCTTTGTGATCTACAAACAATGGCGAATGCGCCAAATCATGTAACGGGCATAAGCATCGGCGCATGGTAACTTGTATATTTTTGTTATATATATAAGTAGTATCTAATTTACCAAAAAAATAGGCTTATTTGTTTGTAGAAAGTCATTATCCTAAACAATTTGTGTAGATGACAATGTGTGGTACTCTAAATTAAGTCATTCAATTAAAAATTGCAATAATTTAATTATGAATACATAAGAAAATTCATTCGGCTATCTCCACCAGGTCTATTGATTTGGTTTTCACATATATTGTGATGGTCCTTCATTGATTTTTCTATGATTTCTCTCAAATGAAAAGACCAACATTATTTGAATTTTTTTTAAAAAGAAAAGGAAAAATCAGAATGATGATTATAATTGTGTGTTTTTTGGTGCATATAAACAGCCTTCAACATAGTTTAGTTGTACAAATGCATAAGTATCATTGCCAAATTAATTAGTATACCTTATACAAGTAACTTGTGCTTATTTTCTATTTAACATTTTGAAAAATATAAATTTTAATTTTTCTAATTACACAATCCAGTCAATTGCCTAAGATTTTTTCCTTATTCAATAGAGGAGTTTTAGATATAGATGTAATATTAAAAAGGGTAGAAGTCTCGCTGTGTTCGATCTGCTTCAAAGCTTCTTCACTTTTAGCGCCCCTTTTGTCTCGTACTTCCGCTCCTAAGCTAACTAAGAGCGCTATCCGTTCCTACGCCCCCTACCGAACCTGAGGAGTCCGCGTCTGAGCTTTCAAAGACATACCAACCTACGACATCTGAGTCGTAGGTCATCTTCTAACATTACCGACATTTCGGGTTTTCATAAATTTCGCATAAGAGAAAATCGCGCGGGTACTAAAACTAGTACAAATGAAACTCCAAAGACTTTTCCTCGAGTTTAAAATAGTGCAAGTGTGTAACTTTAAGAAAATTTCCTTGAGTTTGAAGTGATGGAAAGGAAGCAGTTATGTTATTGATATATGGAGGGATATCACTGTCCAACTATTGTTTACTTATTAAAACGTGATTAAATTTGATTAGTTTTGAAACGGTTGTTGAGCTCTAATTAGCAGTCTAAAAAATGGCAATTCATAGTCAGCAAGGCAGCTTTAGTCTGGCATAAAGACTTGATCAACGAGGGGCTAGTTCTTAATGACGAGAGTTTGTTACAACATGTCAAATACTAATGGTCACAACAAATGCAAAGCATATTGTCCACTAATCGAAGTGAAATGGCCTATGGCACCAAGAAAAGTGACAATAAAAGGAGAGAGAGGCTAAACAATTATTCCAATTATCAAAATTTTCTCCCAAATCATAGTGTTTATTGCCTCAACTCTTAGCTCTTATTGTCTTTTGGAATGTCGAGACCTTCAAAAGCTGGACTATCAACTCCAATCCCCATTGCGTTAAGACCGTTATCCACATATATGGTTGCACCAGTGATCGCTGAAGCTAAAGGAGACACCAGAAAAGCAGCAGCATTTCCTACCTCCTCTGTTACCATCCAATTTCAGTTTCAGTACTCACGCAAACAGCAGTGCCAAGAAACAATAAGACAGAATCATCCAGTTTCAACTCCTCCCAAACCCCATACATATTTCATCAATATGAATAAAAACCACTTCAATCCCCCCCCCCCCCCCCCAACGAGCTTTAGTAAAGTGATCAGAGTGCAATGAGTGATGTGTGGGTTAGGTGCATGTCACGAGTTCGAAACCAGCAACAGACAAAAGTCTGGTATTTAAGTGGAAAAGAATAGAGGGGCAAGCCCATTATCCACCGAGTTTCGGGCCGTGCCCGCAGGCCTTGGGGTCTTCTCAGCTATCAAAAAAAATTTTATTCACCCCAATGGAGGCATGATGGAATAGCTATCGGGGTACTTAATGGAAAAGGAATACTACAAAGACATGAGATACTTTTGAGGATTCTTCCTGGGTAAATTATAATAATTAAATAAAGAGTCGATTATGAATCACCTGCATATAACTCTTTTTGCAATGGAGCATTCTCTAATGAGTAATTTATCATCATATCAATGAATCCAATAGCTTTTGCAGCACGACTTCCCAATGGACCTGGAAAGGAAATTCTGATTACGAGTGCATAGCACCTTAGAGAGAAGACAAACTAGAAAAGTTCGATGTGACAGTATATGTAATCGACCAATTCAGTACTTAACAAAATTAATAAGTTGTAAAATAATCATTTGTACCCCCTCAGAACCCTTTACCTTTTCTGTTCAACATTTATGCTGTTTCAGGAAGTTCTTGTTGTCAAAGTACATTCATGTTTTATATTTTTTTGACAAGTAAGCAAAAAAATTGAAATACAGGTTCATGTTTATTGTCTGTCAGAAATGACACTGGCTACATAACCACACATCGCATTGCAACCGCAGGCTAACTTTTATGTTAAAGAAACTAAAGCTTATGCCATGCTGACTCAAGGTTTAAACTTCTAATATTAAAATATGAAACGCCTGAAGCGTCAATTTGTTATAAACATTTCCTTCAAATTTGTGGAGCAGTGGAATTCCAGAGTTCCTTTTGGATAAGTATAAGCAGAAATACATGTAAATACTATACTTAGGGCATACCTGCAGATATTGTGTTGACTCTGACTTTTTGTTTCCTTCCAGCTTCAAAGGCCAGGACCTTCAGCAAGGGAACACTACTCTTGAGTGTTGAAGGTAAAGTGAATAAAGTTCAAATTATTAGAAACAAAATTTAGCAGAGAACTTACTTTCGTGTCACTCTCCAAAGCAGCTTTTGCCGAACTCATACCACCTCCATATCTATAAATTCCGTGAAGACATGTCATTTAATATCAGAAATTAAGGAAGATTGAGTTTCGGAATCAAGGGGAATCATACCCAGGAATAATCCTTTCAGAAGCAATGTATGTCAGCGATATTGAGGCACCACCTACAAGGTAAGCAAATATCTCAAAGTTTTAACTGATTTGGTGGAGCAGCACATGATGAACTAATTTTTCCATTTAGAATTAGCTGAAAAAAAGAGAAGGCTAGCAGCGGTTTACCTGGATTTATTATTGGAAGAAAATGCCTTAGTAGTGAAACAAATGAATAACTTGAGGCAGACACTGCTGCAAGGTACCCTTTTCTTGATGTCTCCAGCAGAGGTTTGCTAACCTATATTAACGCTTTAACCATTTAAGACAACATAAGGTTTCAGTAAGAGTTTTAGCAGATAATGGCAAAGAGTGTACCTCTGGACCATTTGCAAGTGAATGAACAAGGATATCAATAGTACCAAAATCTTGTTTTACGGATTTAGCAACTTCCTACAATATCACCAATTGCAGAGTTACTTGACGATGTTGTCATCCTACTTTGATATATTTCAGTAGCATATAACATAATACTGTCTCGCCACATACAACGTAGAAATTATAACTCCAGAAATGGAGGTGAAAGTTGACTTATTCAAGATACAACTAGAGATGCACGTGCCAGAGGAGGAACAGAATGATTCAATTAGATAGGTTGGTCATAAATAGAATCAGTAATAAAAACATGGTATATATTAAAACTATTTAGTCACTGGAAGTCTTGAATATAAACCGTTGGATTAGTACAGATCTACCTTTGTTTTTTAGAAAGGTGAAAAAGCGCAGCCCGGCACACAAAGCATCCCACATTAGCAGGGTCCGGGGATGGGCCGCACCCCAAGGGGTGTGATGTACACAACCTAACCTAATGTAAGCATTAGTGGCTGCTTCCACGGCTCGAACCTGTGACCTATAGGTCACACGGAGACAACTTTGTTTTTTAGAAAGGAAATAGTATTAATACAAATTTACCTTCTTGGAACCATGTCAGATGTCATAGAAGTATCAAACCTAGATTATGTGGAATCCAATTTTAAACCATGTACAAAGTTATAGTTGAGAGTGCTGAGACAAATAGTGCACTTGAAATATGTTAGATTCTCTTAATTGATATGACCTCAGTTAAAGAGAGTTTTCTTCAGGATGAGCCCCAAAGGCCCGTATTTTACACACGTGAATACAGGTAGTGGGGCCATGTCCTGCTGACAAATTTGACAAACAACATGAAAATGGCAAACTTTGGTACCTTGACTGTCCAATTTGAGGATCCTGCATAGCGTTTGTTTGCTTTCACCTGCATGACACCAATTTCATCTAGATAACTAGATTTGCATAGATGTTTAACTGGTGAGAAGAGTACAGAGAACAGCTAATCTTACATCCTCAGGAACATCTTCAGGACTGTCAAAAACTGCATCCAGTGGGTAAACTTTAGCAATTTCCATCAATGAACCATCTGGCAACCTATAACAAAATATTGCAACATCCATCAGTAGATGAAAGGAATAAGGAGTACACTAGAAAGAACAGAATAGTTCCATCCTTACACTCGCGATTCATCAAATTTTCCACGTCGTAGACTTGTCTCAAAGATATTCAGTGCCTATAATACAAATTTATTAATATTATATCCTGGATATGCTATAGGTAACTGTTAATATATACAACACTTCATAAATTTACTTACAGGCACCCATGTACCAACAAGAATTTCAGCACCTGCAGCTGCGAGAGCCTTTGCTATTGCCCAACCATACCCATTATCATCTGCTATACCAGCAATAAACGCCCTCTTACCTGTGATTATGGGGAAACACAATAAACTATCTGACAGTTAGATTCCGAATCCAGTACAAAAAGGTTAAAACTCAAAGAACAATTGTAATAGACTTTTGCCCGACCTCTTAAATCAATAGGCAACCCTGAGACAGGCGCATTATCACTTGCTACGGGCATTGCTTTTGGAACCATCCTCTCATATTTTACGGAAACAGAGTTGTAACTCTGATCTAGCTTTGTTAGTGAGACATAAGATGAACTTTTAAGCTCAGTACAAGATCTGCTTTTAATTTCAAAGCCAAAATCCACATTGCTCAACTTTGACAAACACCGAGAAGCAGAAGTGCATTGTTTGACTGCTGTAATTTGCAGGCCAGGAGTTGTATTTGCAGCCATTGCCAGATGAAGAGTCTGACAGACATTGCTCCAATAATTCATTAGTAAAAATAAACAGATGTATATCAACAAAAATAGTTCAACAAATCAACTACTCAATTTCAAAGTAGTTGGAGTTGGAAATAATATTAGTTAGACGACTATTATGCTGGCTGTCCACTTGCCGCAACCCTGCTTCTTTATCCAGGCTTCAAACCGGTTCTGGTTTGTGATGCCCCAATAGGCGGAGTTTATCAACTAAATGGTTACAAGAAAATACGGATACAAACTACAACTGAGATAAGAAATAACACCGGTTTGATCAAAACGAACACTGATCGCTTTTAAAAATTGTTAATGAAGAACCAAACCATGAGGTAGTGTCTCCTTTATGCTATGTAATGTAGCATCAAGCGTAATCGATATCATTCCTCAACTTGAACTGACATACATCAGTTAATAAGTACTATGACCCATAGACGACTGGAAAGGAGTCAACTGCTATCATTCTTGAGTTATATATTTTACTCTTCTAAGGCTAAATACGTGGGTTTATATGAAATAACTGATATTTTCTTGTTAAAGTCATCTTGCAAGACAGCTATTTTTTGTACAAGATTTCTTTTTGAACAAGTACCTTTTCTCTAAAAGATTTGGATTCAAAGGCTGAAAAATGTACTGGATGTAGACAAAAAAAGAAAAAAGCTTCCAAACCATATGATTGAAAAGACAGAAAATTTCTCTATTACAATAATGTTACTACAATTTTAGGATGAAATGATTAACCATTAAAAAATCTGATTTATGCATAAAAAAAAAGTGGACAATAACCATGTGAAAACCAAATGCAGACAACCTGTAAGAATTTATATTACTCCGAAAAGGATGGGCTTTGAAATTCTACTTAAAATTGCAAGTGGATACAGCTTAGAATTTGTAGTTGTATCCTGTTCCCTTCATTGTTATTCCCAAATTAAAGAAGTCTAAGCTCAACGAATATTCCAATGACAATAGCTTGGACAAGTTCCATTAAGCTCACAACAAGATTAACTTAAACTAAAAAGAAAAGAAAAGCAGAGTTGGAGTAATTCACGCACACATCAAATCAGACAATCATATGCAGAAAACATACGACTGATTTTGACAACATTTCAAGATCGCAGAGGGTAATAGACAAATGAAACACTAAATTCAATGAAATGCAACTTCAAGGTCCAAATGAGTGATCAATATACAACTTTTAAACAACAGCATCAAAGTATTCAAGAGAGGTCACCTGTGAGGAAAGATCGAAGCTTGACAAGGGAATGAAAGGAATCTTTAGGGCTATATAAGTGTGTGTTAATGTATATAGGAACAGCGGTCTTTGATGGGCTTCGATGAAAACTAAGCTATGGCCGTTGGACAGCTTTGAAAGTGCCGAAATGGCGAGTAAGTGTAACAGGTAGGACTTTGGCTGTTTTGGTAAAAATGATTCATTTACCCTTTAAACTTTCGGCAATAAGGTTGGCTGGGGCACGCAAAAGAGAGTGTGACTAGGCTACTTAATAGGATAGTAGCCGAGAATTATTGCCAATCTGGCTTAAGGTTTTGGGAGTTGGTAAAAAATGTTCATTAAAAAAAAATGATGTGTTTGAACAAAATATTTGGGAGAAAATAAGTTTTTTTGAGAGTAACAGAAGCTATTTTTCAGAAGTTAAAAAGATAATTTTCTCCAAATGCACTTTTTAAAAAAGTTTTGCGAAACACTAATTGCTGCTCAAAAGTTCTTTTTAAATTAATTGGACAAACAAAAATGCCTCTCACCAAAAATATTTTTGAATTTTAGAAGTTTGGACAAACACGCAATTAGTCTAAGACTAAAGGATAGTTGTCGAGTGATGTTGAATGGAACCCCAAGGGTTTGTAAATGTTGTAACTTTTAGAAGTATGAAAAAGCTGAAGAAAACTGAAAAATAAAAATAAAATGAAAGAGGCACCTGAAGGCGAGCAGATGCCATAGACAATGGAAGAGGCTGAAAAAAGGGGTGAAAATTTTGAAAGGAGGTAGTTGCAAAGCCACCTCCATCCTTAGAAGAGTGAGGACTAAACGTTAAATAAATTTCTAGATATGCTGAATATTCCACTGATTGATGTGCCGCAGGAGATCCCAAAATACGTCAATGCATAAAAGAGATTATGATCCACAAGAGAAAGTTGACAAAGTTTGAAATGGTTGCACTCGAAGAGTGTACCTCAAGTGTCCAAACAAGCTTTCACAAAAGCTTAAGGATCTGCGCAGATTCACAATTCCCATCTGAATTGAGAACATTGAAGTGAGACAAGCTCTTCGAGACTTGGGAGCTATGATTATCTTGATGACGCTGTCTGTGTTCAAGAAGCTTGGGTTGAAAGTCCCAAATATGATCACAATCACGTTACAACTAGAAGACAAATCCATGGCTTACCTCGAGGGTGTCGTTATCACGACTCAATGTAAGGTCATGACCAACACTAAAGGGTAGGATCCCAAAGTAAACCTTAACGGAAACTTAAAGAAAATGGGGTAGAGTTTCCCCTATATCTAGATTTATCAAAAAAAATATGGTCAGCTAAACTTGAAAACATAATAAAATTCCATCAAGAAACCATAATTATCATCTATCATCCACCTGTAGCACAATCATACTACGCACATCTCCAAAATACGATATAAATGTCTAACAACTAATCACAACTTATAATAGTAAATTGACTAATGGAGAAAATATATGAGTTTAAAGTATAAGAAAATAACAAAACATATAAAGACAATTCACCCACGCTGATCGAATGCGGGATTCACTAGACATGTCAATTCATGCGCTCTAGCTAGGGAGATCCTCATCAGCGTCCACTACTGTCTCTGTAAAAAATATAACGGAAAGTGAGTCGCTATATAAGTGAGTAAAATCACTTAAACACAATCATATTTAACGAGGACAAGTTAGATAACATGTCAGTATAATAGTTAGAGATATCATAGGAATGTCCTTTTCAGAAACGGTAATAATAATCAGTCTCATGTAAACAGAACCAATCAACAATTTGATAATAAACTTGGTAAACATTGTGTCGTACCAATTATTTATGTTCAGGAGGTTTTCAAAAACGAATCATGTAATCGACATGGCTCCTTAGGTTGAGAGGTATCCAATAATTGTGGACCCCTTGTAAATTAGTAAAATATAACGGTAGGTCCTTATTCGAGGAAAATTGATAACTGGATGCTAGTTATACCTTCTCACTAGCGAGAATTGTAACGGTAATCTGTAAATACAAGATGCATCAGGTCTAATGAAGCTGTCATTAGCTATGAGATTCATCTAGGTCTACTCCCAAACTATACTTTCTTTATAACTAGTAAAGTACTCATATAATATTTTCAAAATAGTATAGAGCATTTTAACATGCTCTGTTATTGCTTTATTCTAAGGTGATGGTCTATCAGAAACAACCTCTCACTTAATTTCACTGGGTGTGTTGTTGTTGTAGTACATAGCATTTTAGTGCTCATCAAATCAGGCTTTATGCGAAACCTCAACAGAAAAATTATCAAGATAACATTTCCTTAAAGTAACGGTAAAATCATTACGGTGACAATAATCACATCTCAAGTAACGGTAAAACAATTCTAGTAATGGTGAAAGCATTTCAAATAAGCGGTAAACATCTCTTGTAAACAGTTAAGTGTCATATAAAGTAAAGAATTTGTCCAACATGCAAATTTAAAATATTCGGTAACACATTCACTTTAAATATGCATGAAAGAACTTAAAATTGTAATCTCCATAAGATAATCATATTGCCCTGGACTTTTGTCTTAGGACCTGTTCATGTATATCCATTTCTCTAGTTCAACCAGCGTGTTTCTTTCCTCCAATTAAGTGAGAATTGAATAGGCCCTCTTGCAGTGCCCGTTGAATTTCTTGTAACTTCTCATGTAACTCAATAAGCCTTTTGGCATCCTTATACATTGACTTTGTAGAAATTTCAATCAACTTCAACTTCTTGCAAATAGAGGACATGGCATGACTAGTGATCTGTTGCTCTCAAGAAAGATTGACAACTTCCTTGAAAGGTGTATGTTGTATCAAAGCATTTATCAACATGAAGAGTCTTGGCCGGCTTTGTCTAGTTGTTTATGTATGGACAATGATGGGGAACGGTCTGAGCACATAGGATCTAAGTAGATAGATTCCAAGTCCTATATTGCATGAATCATTGGGGGTTTCCAAATGCCTAATATGTGAGGCTATAGATCCTAATGTCACATCCCAAATCATGGCTTGGACGGATTGACACTCAGTGCCTTAACTTGATCGAGTGGACCACATACATAACATAGACATGTAATTTAAAATGTAAGAAATAAGCATGAGACATGTTTAATAATAATGATAAAGAATAACCCTTTAAACATGTTCTATTCATAAAAAACTCATTTAGTTTTCAAAATATAAGACATAAAGCTGAAATAGGCTAATGATGACATTTGCATAACTAACGTGACATACAAGTCTATGAAGCATCTAAACATAATCATGAATAATAATGATTACACAGACAAGGCCCTGAAATACCCAAAATTAACTAGATAAGATGAATAAAAGACAATCCCCGATTATCAAGTGGGGTTTACCAAAAGCTAGTACGTGTGAAACCTAGTGTGGAGTCGTGTCACCCTGATATATCTACATGCATCATGAAATGCAGTGTCCCCGGTAAAATGAACGTAAGTACTGTGGAATAGTACTTGTTGAGTAGTAACTGGATCAATGATCATGATCTTAATATTGAAGTTTTGATGATTTAACAAATAATGTGCCCGATGACAATCGAAGAGGGATATAAGGATGAATTTATTTGAAGAACTAGATATCCAAAAAGATCTCCAAAGGAACTGAACCTTACTACGCAACTGGAGGCTGGAAGCTATTCCATGCCGACATTGGAGAAAATGAATATTGACTGATTCATATTCGATGAACAGTTGTACTTCAAGTTATGATAATATTATACAAATACCATAAGTTGATTAATATGGAAATTAGCATTGTAGTAGGACAAAGAAGCCGACACACAAAGATGAAAAGAAGAAAGATCCAAGTCAAACAAGGTTTGGCTTTCAGGTGCAATTAATAAAATCAAAACCTACTTGGAATGAAGGATTGAAGGAGATAACTACTTCTATATAAATACAACATGAACATGATTTGGAACTTGGAAACCACAACCACAAATATTCTAACGAGAGACAAGAGTGAGTGCAGTCAACACCTTCGTCTCAAGATTAAATTGTCCAAATAATAAAGAAACGGAGCCTATCAATATTTATCCATTCAGTTCTTTAGTTGTATTAGTTAGGTCCTTTTTGTGGTTTCCACCTACTTACCTTTGCATGTATTGTGTAATGGGTGTTCGTTGGTGTCACACCCCAACCTTGGGGGGTATGGCCGGCACCCAACACATACCCTGCCCGAGTGTACCACATGTATATCATAACATGACCATATAACTGTATGGATGGATAAGTCCTCAGAATGACAATCATAATAGAGATCTGGATGTAACAACTTGTAATGAGTGACAACCAAACTAACATGTATATAATAAGGCCATAACAAGTATACATTGACCACTAGTCTACAAACCTGTAGGAGTATTACAATGTGTCATCAGGTGGGACAAGGCTCTGCCATACCCAAAATAGATATAAACATATGCAGCATAGCCTACCACTATCTATACAACAACTCCGGAAGAAGAGAAGTGAGATGACCAACTGCCGAACTGGGCAACCTATTATGGAGGTGCGTCTGTCTGTCTACCTGCACATGCAGACATGAAACACATCACTCCAGCAAAGGGGCGTCAGTACGAAAGAATATACTGAATATGGGAATTCCCCTACTTTGGGCAAATTTGATGCTATATGAGTCATTGTGGACAGGTTGACCAAATCTGCCTATTTCATTCCAGTTCAGACTACCTATAATTCTGAGAATTGGGCTAAGATTTACATCTGAGAGATTGTCCAATTTCATGGGGTGCCCATTTCTATCATTTCTGACCGGGGTACGTAGTTCACGTCTCACTTTTAGAGGTCCATTCAGAAGCATTGTGTACTAGAGTGGATCTTAGTATATTTTTTCACCCTCAGACCGATGGCTAGTCTGAGCAGACTATTCAGGTTCTCGAGGACATATTGCAAGCCTGTGTGATTGACTTTAGTGGTCATTGGGATCAGTTTCTACCTTTGGCGAAGATTTCTTACAACAACAATTACCATTCGAATATTGAGATGAACCATTTGAGGCCTTGTATGGTAGGAGATGTCATTCTCCCAATGAGTGGTTTGATGTATTTGTGGTTCGACCCTTTGGGTACCTATATTCTGAGAGACTCTATGGATAAGGTTAAGTTGATTCAGGATTGGCTTCTTACAGCCCAGTGTATACATAATAGTTATGCTGACTGGAGAGTTCATCCTTTGGAGTTTATGATTGGTGAGCGAGTATTGTTGAAGGTTTCACCCATGAAGGGTGTGATGAGGTTTGGGAAGAAAGGCAAGCTTAGTCTGAGGTTTATTGTCCCTTTTGAGATCTTGGACATAGTTGGAGAGGTGGCCTATGAGTTGGATTTACCTCCTGGGTTATCTAGTTTGCATCCGGTGTTCCTTGTGTCGATGCTAAGGAAGTATGTTCCAAATTATTCTCATGTGATTAGTTGGGACTCAATGATTTTGGATTAGGATCTAGTGTATGTGGAGGAGCTTGTAGCTATTCTAGACATGCATGTTAGAAAGTTGAGGTCTAAAGGGATAGCTTCTGTGAAAGCGCAATAGAGAAATTGCCAGTGGATGAGGGTACATAGGAGACTAAGTCAGATATGCAGGCTAACTACCCCGAGCTATTTGAGAGCTCATTTATTTCCTTTTCTTTACCATTCAAGGAGGAATGTTTAATTACGTAGTACCTGATGTAACGAATCAAAAAGTCATTTGGCTTGTTTTGCTTAGAAACCCCTAATTTACCCTCCCAAGTCCTTATTTGCTTGTGTGTGACTTGAGGGGATGTGTGGTATAGTTTCTGAGGTGAGCGGGTAGGTTTCAGACCTATTGTGTTAAGTTTGAGAAATTCCAAGTTAAGAGATTAGAAGAGTTTGACCCATAGTTGACATTTGGGTAAACGTGCTTCGTTCCTGGTTTCATCGGTTCCATTAGCTTCGAAATGACATTTATGATTTAGTTGAGACTTTGGTTAGGGTTCCGAGACAACCCAGTGTGTTTTGAGGTTTAGGTTATTAAATTATGGAATTAGAACTTAAGTATTGAATTTTGTCAAACCTGAGATTTAGACACCCTTTCCGAGAATTTGAGTGCGCGAGCATGTATAGAATATGTTATTTTGATTGGGTTATATGTTTTGTTTGTGTCCGGGAGGTCTCAGGAGTATTTCGACTGGCTGATCGAGGATTTGATATCCTAGGACTACTGCTGGTTGCTGGTGTCCGCTACAGCGACTAGGCGTCCGCCTCGGTAGGTCTGCCTCAAAGGAGGTCAGGCTTTCCGAAGCGATGTTAGACTGAGTGGTATTGATCTGCTTCAGCGGACGGATTCCTCTCTGAGGTGCATGCACCACAACGGAGCTCGCCCCACCCCAGAGAGAGTCAGGTGTTTAAGTTATTTACGCTTCTGCCCCAGCAGATAGGGCTTTCGCCGGAGCTGATCTGCTGCAGCGGAAACACTATTCAGGTTATAAATGTTTTAAGACCTAGCATTCATTTCATTCTCCAAAAGTTATTCCCATTGGAACTTGAGCTTGGGCAGCAAGGTAGTGAATAAATCAAGAGGATTCCATCATTAAGGTAATCATTCTCCCTTCCATTAATGTGTATTAGTAGAATTATACCCTAAGTATGTTTATTAAATGGGGGAAAGGGTAGAAAACATTATGGTGAATAAGAGAGGTGTAATTAGGGTTTGGGATTGATTATTGATTCATTGTTGCTAATATTATAAACTAGTAGATGATGATTATTTGACCAATTTCATGTTATAAACCCTTTTGGGAATTGAGGGAAATTCTAGGGTTAGAATTGGGGTAATCTAGTTTGGGGGATTAGGGGTAATGTTAGACAGTAATCTCATGTGCGTGGTATGATTGATCAGAGTGGGCTCGTGAGGAGGCTTAGCGGAAAGGAAAGGCGGTTGCGTAAGTCTTCGACTATAATAAGGCAATATGAGATTTTCTAAACTCTAGTATAACATATTTGTGTTGGTATGATTGTAATGAACTAAGGGAACTTGGGGGTCCCGTATTAGTGAGGTGACGAGCACTAATATGGGTATCGGGAGCTTTAATGGGTAATTAATGAGCTAATATAGAGTAAGTGAAGAAGTTTATGTGTTTAGCCTTTGGGCCACGATGTGCGGTGCAAAATTCCGCTTAGTTTGGTAGGATTGCTGATTTCTTAGACTTGTAGCCATTTGATATGATATTATGATTTGATTATCATGCACTCATCACTCTACATCTCGTCTGAACACTGGAATAAGACTGATAAACTAATTATGTTGATTGCATGGTATATTTATATCCATCTCATTCATACATTATGTATACTTGGCATTGGTTTACTGATAAATCACTGAGAATGACTTGGGAGGTCGAATTTAAGGGATATGATACATGGTTTTGAGAGTGATGATTGATATGACACTTTAGCCCTCGTGCTGGTATCCGATGGGATCAGATGGGTATATCGATCTCATGAGTCCTCCATGGATCATATGACAGCTACTGCATCACCGTATGTATACCAGTTACATATGGCCACTTGCAATCATACATATCATCCTGCATTGCATTCATTTATATCATGATATATGATTGATGACGTATGTGCCTGGATTGAATTCTATTATACTTCTTAACGTTAGACTATTAGAAGGAATACTCTCAGTTGTGCTTAACCTTGTGTGAGATTGGAGTAGAAAAGCTTGAGGAATCTAGACACCCTAATAAGGGTTTAGGTTGGACTTGTGCGATATGTGGCTTGAGAGTACTTATGCTTAACTGGACTATAGACTTATTGTAGGTTGGCTAACTAAATTATTCTTTTTCTTAAGTAATTAACTAGTATAGAGAGGTATTGGAAAGTACCAACCCTCACCACCATTGTAGCTAGGGTCGGTCGATGATTCTTGCTTAGTACACGTCTTTCTCGTACTCACTCTACGCTTACCGCACTCTATGTGTAGGTACTGAGCCAGGAGATGGCACTGGATCAACTTCATCCCCTCATCAGAGAGCGTGATATTTGGGGTCCAGGGTGAGCCGCAACTTTTTCCCCGACATTGGAACTCCATTCTACTCATTATTCTATTCTTCTTATTTCCAGCAATGATGTATTGCTACTTTAACACATTATTTCTATTTCATTATTCATACTTGTATTCAGTATTAGAACTCATGACTACCGGATCTTGTTGGGGGTTTTTCTTCAGATTATGTATTTTATATTCTAAGACTTGTTAATTATTTCTCTTGTACTTATTTATTTTCGCATTGAATTCCGCTTATGTGTATGATCGGGTGTTGGGTTTGCTTAAGATTAGAGTAGGTGCCCTCACGACACAAATGGGATTTGGGGTCAGATAAATTGATATCAGAGCCCTAGGTTAATGGTCTCATGAGTACAAACGATGTCTAGTAGAGTCTTGAGGATCGGTACGAAGAGCTCCGTACCTATCTTTGAGAGGATATAAGACAATTAGAAAACTTCAATCATTTTATTCTTTCGTGCGACCGATTATGATTAAATTCTAAAATTTCTTTGTTTCATTCTTTCTCACAGATGGTTAGGACTAGATTAGACGCAGGAGGAGTTCAGGATCATGAACCTGTACCCGCACCCATTTTTAGAGGTGATGCACAGGGTAAGGGCTGAGGTAGAGCTAAAGGTAGACCTCTAGTTATTGTCCGAGGCCGAGCACCTGCAGTTGTTCGGACTTGTGATCGAGCAGAGTCTCCGGATCATGAGGCTATTCTAGAGGAGGAGGTTCTGATAGAAGAGGATGAGCATGTTTATTCTGATGGGGCCATATAGGATTAGATGCCCTCGGGTTATATTGCCACGCCAGTACTTCAGGAGACTTTGGTTCGAATGATGAGTTTTCTGGAGTGTATAGCTCAGGGTGTCCATCTGGTTACTTCTAATGGATATAATACTAGGGTCGGAGCATAGACTCTTAACCATACTGCTATGCCTAGATTTTAGACACCTGGGGTTCGCCCAGGACCTGCTACAGTTCCTCAGTTTCTTGGTGTGTCTATACCTGGTCTTGCTACACCTTCAATTGTATAGCCTGCCATGTCCATAGGAGAGCAGAAGATGTTTGAAAGATTCAAGAAGTTGTATCCTCCCAGATATGATATGGATCCTGAGGATGATGCATATGAGTTCCTGATCAGCTGTAATGAGAGGTTGGAAAACCACGGACTAGTGGAGTCCCGTGGTGTTGATTATACTACTTTTCAGATGGTCGGACCTGCCAATCAGTAGTGGAGGTTCTATCTTGAGTCCAGACAATCAGGGTCTCCTCTTATGACCTGAGTTTTATTTACCCAGATTTTCTTGCATAAGTTCATTCCTCACAGTGTTAGAGAGAGGAGACAAGCTCAATTTGAGGGGTTACGCCAGAGGCGTATGCCTGTGACCAAGTATGAGATACGTTTCCACGCTCTGTCTCGCCATGCCTTGATGATTCTTCCTGATGAGACTGAGATGGTGAGAAGGTTCACCTATGGGTTGATATGTCCTCCTCGATTGATTGTAGCATAGATGGCTGCCATAAGTTCCACCTTCCAGCAGATTGTTGATGCCATGAGAGAGGTCGAGTTTATTCGGAGAGAGGAATATGAGGAGAGGGTGGTCAAGAGGCCTCATTGCAGCACTCATGTAGTTCTTCTCTAGGGTGCATGTGCCACAGTGAAGCTCATCCCGCCCCGGCGAGAGTCAGGTGTTTAAGTGATTTTTGCCCAGCGGATAGGGCTTTCACCGGAGCGGGTCCGCCACAACAAAAACATTGTTCAAGTTATAAATGTTTTAAGACCTTGCATTTATTTCATTCCCAAAAAGTTGTTCCCCTTGGAACTCGAGCTTAGGCAGCAAGGTAGTGAAGAAATCAAGAGGAGTCCATCATTAAGGTAATCATTCTCCCTTCCATTAATGTGTATTAGTAGGATTATACCCTAAGTATGTTTATTAAATGGGGGAAAGGGTAGTAAAACTTTGTGGCGAATAAGAGAAGTGTAATTAGGGTTTGGAGATTGATTATTAATTAATTGTTGCTAATATTATAAACTAGTGATGTATTTAACTAGTAGATGATGATTATTTGACCAATTTCATGTTATAAATCCTTTTGAGAATTAGGGGAAATTCTAGGGTTATAATTGGGGTTTTTCACTAATTCATGAAATTGAGGATCCTTTTGGGCTTTGTTGTTCAATTAACTTGGAAATATGAATGTCTAGCATGTGTTGGTGCTAATTGAGTAGAAAAATTAGTTTTTTGATAATGTGGTCCCAGGGTTCATGTGTAATCTAGTTTGAGGGATTATGGGTAATGTTGGACCGTAATCTCATGTGCGTGGTATGATTGATCAGATTGGGCTCGTGAGGAGGCTCAGCGGAAAGGAAAGGCGGTTGCATGAGTCTTTGGCTATAACCAGGCATGTTGAGATTTTGTAAACTCTAGTATAACATATTTGTGTTGGTATGACTGTAGTGAACTTAGGGGAGTAATGGAAACTTGGGGGTCCTGTATTAGTGAGGTGACGAGCACTAATACGGGTATCGGTAGAACTTAAATGGGTAATTAATGTGCTAATATAGAATAAGTGAATGAGCTAATATAGCCCAGGCCAACTTTGGAGGCATTACAACTGATGTTAACTTATCTTTCAACTCTTGGAAACTCATTTCACAAGCATCTGAATTTAGTCGTCTTATGAGTTAACTTCGTCAACGGGGCAGCAATAAAAGAGAAATTCTCTATGAATCTCCGATAATAACCTGCCAAGCCTAAGAAACTACGTACCTCAGTTGGAGCTGTGGGCCTCGGCCAATTCTTAACAGCCTCAATCTTCTGACTATCAACTTTAATGTGCTCGTCTAAAACTATATGACCAAGAATGGACACTGAATTCAACTAGAACTCACATTTAGAAAATTTGGCATATAACTTACGATCTTGGAGCGTTTATAACACCGCTCGCAAATGGTCTGCATGTTCTGCTTCTGATGGAGAATACACCAGAATGTCGTTTGTAAACACAATAAAAAAGTTATCCAGGAACGATTTGAACACCCGATTCATCAAGTCCATGAAAGTCGCTGGTCCATTAGTGAGACCGGATGACATAACAAGAAACTCGAAATGACCATAGCTGGTCCTGAAAGCAGTCTTCGGAATATCTTTCTCCTTAACCCTCAATTGATGGGATCCAGACCTAAGATCGATCTTCGATAAATATTTAGCACCCTGCAACTGATCAAACAAGTCATCGATCCTTGGGAGTGGATATTTATTCTCAACAGTAACGTTATTCAGCTGATGATAATCAATACACATTCTCAACGAGCCATCTTTCTTACGAACAAATAACACTAGCGCACCCCATGGAGAAGTACTGGGCCTAATGAAGCTCTTTTCTAGTAAATCTTTCAACTGCTCTTTCAATTTTTTCAGCTCAGCAGGGGCCACTCTATAGGGAGAAATAGATATAGGTTGGGTGTCCGGAAGCACATCAATAGAAAAATCAATCTCTCTTTCTGGAGGAATACCTAGAAGCTCCTCAGGGAACACATCCGTGAATTCATTAACAGGAACATACTGCAGGGTTGGAGGATTTTCCTCCGCTTCTCGCACTCATACCAAATGATAGACATAACCTTTTGAAATCATCTATCGGGCCATAAGGTAGGAAATAAACTTTCGGGGCTTTAGGCTCAACAACGTTCACTCTTACATCTTCAGCTGGTCTATTCTGTACTCCCCTAGCAGCATTCGTCCGTCTGAACATTGGAACAGTAACAAGAAAAAAAATACCCCACTCCTCCACATTCATAACAGTTACTAGATCCCCTCTGCTGAGACTTTTCTTATCTCCTCTGCAGCAAGATCTGCTGACCTCGCACTCCAAACTGATGGCGTCTCGACGTTCTCCTGGCGCTCTCCCTCTTTATTATATAAAAAGGCTCACGTTTTTTGGCTTCCTATAAACCTCTCGTAGGTTGTGGAAACTTTCTACTCCTTCTAAGCTGTCTTGCCGTATCTAAAATGACTTCAAGCATCCAGCTTCACCCCTTAGGTGCTTCTTTAATGCCTTTCCATTCTATACCGAGTTCGCTTGGAAAATTTAAATGAACAACCTTCGTCCAACAATCCACATTAGTATAACAAGAGGCTAACCAGTCCATGCCCATAATGACATCAAAATCAACCATTTCCAACTTATTTAAGTCAGCTAAATTATGATGATCACAAATCACCACCTCACAACCCCGATACACCCTTCTAACTAGCACCAGCTCACCAACCGACATAGATATCGCAAATGACTTATTCAATAACTCAGGTTCTCTACCAAACTTGCTATCAATGAAAGGAGTAATATATGATAAAGTGGAACCTGGGTCTATCAATGTATACACATCAAGAGAAGATATGGATAATATCCCTTCAACAACATCAGGGGATGACTCTAGGTCTTATCGACTCGTCAACGTATAGATACGATCTAATGACCGCCTGAACTAGAAAATCTACCTCTACCTCTGTCTCAACTAGCCGATGTCTGAGTACCTTTCCCAAGAGGGCGTACAGAAGAAGGAGTAGTCACAGATCTAGTCGGCTACGCCATACCACATTCACATCTCATCGAATAATTCCGTATAATATGGCAGCGCTGTCCACAAGAATAACACAAGTCTAAACCTTGATGGCACTACCTAAAATAGGCTCTACTATGGATCATAATAGGATAAAAGAGGTCTCATCTGACTAGAATCTCTTCTATGCTGCGGGCCTAACACCCATGAACTTTGACCTGCCCAGAATAAGTAACTTGATCATGTCGCTAACACTAAAATTATGGTGGTGCACTAGCTTCCGGATAGGATAGGCACCTAGGAAACTATGGCCTAAACCCACCTTAAACCTCTTCTGTATCACTTGCAGATTGTGCCTTCTTATATTGGCCCTAATCATGCTCTCGGTCAGCCCGCTACTGCCTCTTATGATGCTCCAAGTTTTGTGCATGAGCCTGATGCGAGAAATATCCATGCCCAAATTTGGAGAACCTATAGTGCATTCATTCACTAAGTGCGGCCCAAAACCATTCACAAATCAGTGCACCCGATCACTCATCTTAGCTACAATCGAGGAGCATATCTGACCAAGGAATTAAACTGCAGACTATATTCCTATACTTATGTTACCCTACTAAAGAAGTAGAAACCTGTCCTGCCTAGCCCATTGGAGATCAACCGATAAATAATGCTGTAAGAACGCCTCAGAAAAATCTCTCCATACTGTTGGGGGGCACGGGGTCCTTAGACTGCTCTATAACTTATACCATGCCACATCAACATCCTACAATCTATAAGAAGCTAGCTCTACTGATTTAGTATCGATGACATGCATTAGCCACAAAGTCTGTTGCATCTGATCTAGAAAGTTCTGTGGGTCCATATTCGGGGCTAACCCCGTGAATACCGGAGGGTCTAGGTTGATAAAATCCCGGACTCTCGCACTAACTGCTCTATCAGAAGGACCAATAGTCTGACGTTGGGCTTGAGTGGCCACCAACCGAGTCAATAACTGAACAACGCTCCACATATCAATATCCTAGTTAGGAGCATCCTGGAGAGAAATTGGAGGTACATCCGCCCCCCTATGCTCCTTTGGAGGTAGTAGTGGTGGTATCCTAGAGGCCCGGGATAAGGCCTCATCTTGATGCTCATGTTTTCCCATATTAGCAGGTGGTACCTGACTGGCACCCTCCCCTGCATCAAAATCCAATCTTATAATAGTCATTTGCCTTCTAGTCGTAGGCATCACTAAAATTGTAAATAAGATAGAAATTGGGAAATTAAATTCTTACGACTCAGCACTAATGCACGATCTAGATCAAGAAGGAAGGTAACCATCATAAATGCCCTGTAGCCTCATGTTTATAAGTGTGGTGCACGATACACCTATAGACAAGATTCTACTAGACATGGCTTATAGACTCCCTAGGACAGACATGCTCTGATATCAAGTTTGTCACACCCAAACCTTGGGGGTGTAACCGGCACCCGAGGCCTACCCGACCTGAGTGTACCACATGTATATCATAACATGAACATATAACTATTTGGGGCGACGAGGCCTCATAATGACAATCATAATAGAGATCTGGATATAACAACTTGTAACGAATGATAGCCAAACTAACATGTACTCCCTTCATCCCAAAAAGATTGGCCTAGTTTAACTTGGCACAAAATTTAAGAAATAAAGGAAGACTTTTGAAATGTGTGGTCTAAAGCAAATGTTAGATATTTGTGTGCTTGTAAATGTTATCATAAAGTTAAATTGTTTCTAAATATAGAAAGGAGCCAATCTTTTTGGGACAAACTAATAAGGAAAACATGCCATTCTTTTTGGGATGAAGGGAGTATATAACAAGGCTGACAATGCCATAACAAGTATACATTGACCATTAGTCTACAAGCCTCTAGGAGTAATACAAATGCCATCATGTCGGGACAGGGCTCCGCCATACCCAAAACAGATACAAACATATGCAACATGGCCTACCACTATATATACAACAACTCCGGGAGAAGAAGAGTGTGATACACTCAAATTACACCTAAGTTATGGCATAAAGCGGATGTTGTCAAATATAGTAACCAAGAAAGGTTGGGGTTGAATCCCACAGGGAATATGATGCGAAAATGTTACTATCATAGTGAATTACTTGACGTAGGTCATTGTTCTGATTTCGTAAAGGTTGTAAAGAGTTGTATAATTCTAAAGGCTATATTGAATTGAATTGAATTCAGATAATTAAGAAACCAAGATTGTATCCCCACTTAGGTTGGATGTTATGCTCTAGGTATCAACGTGATATACTCCACATGGATTGAGTATTGCATTCACATAATCTCGATGTGACTTCCTAATATTTTCCAATAGTTAGAACGTATTTATCTTCATAATTTTCCTAAATATAGAAGACTGGTATTAAGAATGAATAATTATGCCAAGTAAAAATCCTCTTATTCCTAAGTGAGTTTATTAAATGAGAGTTAACGTCCCGAGTCCTTGTAAATTATTTCTAACAAACTCTACTAAATTTCCCAAGTAAAGCATAATTTATTGGCTTAGATTAATGTTTGCAACCACTAATCAACATGAACGGATAAGAAATAATTAAATACTAACAATCCACGATTCGTATATCAATATCAAAACCCTATTCGCATGACACCTACCATTGGATTAACAATCTCAGTATCGAGTTTAGTTACTCATGCTATTAAAGATAACAAAAAGACTTGAAATTGTCATTGAAACTTACAATGGAATTCGAAGATTAAACAATGATAACTTGTTCTTGAAAGCCTCAAAATACGCTAAGTACTTGATACTATCGATACAAGTCTTAAAACTGAAGATAAAAAATTATAAAACCCTAAAAAGTACGGTCTGTATAAAACTCGGAATTAAAACTAGACTAAATTGCCCCTGTTGCCAAAATTGACAAACCGTACAATTAAGTACGGTCTGTATAAAGTTTGACAGTGAACTTCGACGGTAGAAATCGCCGGTCCATCAATTATTATCCAGAATCATAAAAAATCTCTGATAAACTATTTTCTTGCAGTACTTGAAAGGACGATAAGATTATCCGGTTTGTCAAAATATTGACGGACCGTCAAATCCTACTGTCACTTCTTTGTTACTTTTGCAATTCTCTATTTCTCTCCACTGTACAAATTTGTATGGTCCGTACAATCCTCAAAACAGGGTTTTTGCTTGAATTTTCTTATTTTTGCTTCCTTAATGACAATTACCTAAAACATCAACAAAATGTATCAAAACGACACAAAATTGCTAAAAAACAAGTGAAACTTATAGTAAAAAACATCAAATGTGTCGTAATTCTACGACACATGAACACCCCAACTTAAAGTCTTTGCTTGTCCTCAAGTAAGTAAAACAACACACAATACTAAAACAAATGTTTAGATATCACAAATTAAAAATGTCTACAGTGGTTTTGGCAAGTAACTACCGGCACATCTCTCGTACGAACATGACTATCCACATTATTTAAACAAGATGTATGACTCAAGACTTCTGGAACTAATAATGAAGGTTCAATTAGTGACATCAAGTTATTATAGGAACCATTGCGCTCATGAATCTCAACTTACGGAGAACCAATCACTTTACCAACCCTTATGACCTAACATAGACCAAAGAATGTCCCAACACACATATATATAAATAAACGGGACAAAAGACTATAAAGAAGAGAAACACTCACACTCACAAAGAAGTTCTCAAGATAAACATGCAAATACCATATGCTTGCCCTTATTTTCAGTACCTTTGACTTCATATAGTTCGGTTGTGATCACATTAGGAATTTTTTTGATTGTAATACAGGCTTGGGGACGGATAGGATGTATATTTGGACAATAGTGACTTACCCTCCTTGAATACTACACTTATTTCATCTTTTATGACCTTCTTTTCTTTCCTCTTTCTTTTGTTGCCTCGATGTAGTTTATTTACTATATTTCTTTTTGTACCAATTTTCAGTATTTTTTAATACCCTTTTTTTCCTATTTACAACCACCACACCGTTCTCAGTAACTAGGCAACTCACATCTACCAAACCTTTACGCATAAGCCTCATTTTTCCACATTTCACATATCACCCCAACTTAGGCTTTTAGCCTATTTTTCATCATTTTAAGTGTTAAGGAGGGACTGGTGCAAAAATAGGGGTATTCAGAATGAAGGGTATAGGCTCATTCATGGCTAGTCAAAGAATAAGCTGTAGGCTCAAAATGGGAAACTATGGATATTTATGTACACATGTTAGGCTCATGAAAGGCAAAAAGAGTTCAATATCAAACAAAGAAGGCCTAACATCACTTCACAACTTAGCTTATCCTAAGAAACAAGGCACGACTAACCAGACAAGTTCTAGATTACACATATAACAAGAGAACAAATACAAAATCTCATAACACACTAGAATAAGGATTGTTCCATACACTGAATTCCCCGTTAAGCATTCAACACACAAGGTAACACAATACTCTAAATGTCACAAAAAGAATCATACATGTCAATTAAGAAACACATTTCGAGTATACGTCACAAAAAAATTAGAGGGGAGTATTTCAAATATCAAACATCGAACATGCCTTAAGTTACTCAAACCACCACCACATAAGTCATAATTATTCTATTTTATCTAAACACGATCTATACATTTTAGGTTCAACAGAAATAAAACTCCTTAGGAAAAGAACCATGGCAAAGAAAAGCTGAGGGCATACTAAACATATATATACACTACCTACAATCAAATAGCCCCACCCCCAAACAAAAAATCATGAATTTCCCCAATGCATCAAAATAAAGACAAGGAAGTAAGAACTATCTGAGGCGCTCTAGGCACGCTGCTCATCTCGTGGTGATATAGCCTACAAGGTATCAATCTTAGTATCGACAGCAACATCAGCAACAACAATAACACCAGCAGGCTCTAACACTGGCAGGGGTAAGGGCGGAGGCAAGGTCGTTCTGCCTAGAACACTGCTGGACGAGACACTTACCACCTCACTGGGAATTAAAGTTAGGTAATTATTAACGAGGGACTTTTGCATGAATAGTTGTACCTGCTAATCCTCTATTTGGTGTAACATAGCTTGAGTCGCCTCTAATGTCTCATCACTCAACTCATCCCTTTTATCCCATTTCCTCTTCCCCCTAGTATCTGCTGGAGTATCAATAGGGGAGTTGTCATCCTCAATCAAGTGCTGAACCTGGATATATGCTGCTAAGTCCACCTGTGTGGTCAGAGTCGGGTCCTCCAATGTAACATGATTATGAGCCTACAGTGCCTGAACTGCAGCTCTCAACTCCTTTAACTCTGTCCGAAGTGACCCAGTGTCACTACTCGGACCTGATCCCTCAAGTGATGCAAACCTAATCTCAAACCCATCTAGGAGAGTATACAACAACTCATGAGATGCTACTGTGGTTATATTCACTAGCTCAATGGCTGTACTAATCTCTTTTGAAACAATTTTTTAGAGTTTCCCCATGATAATAGTGGTCTTTTGATCCGCCATCTCTACTTTGATAGCAACATGTCTGAAGTTATCTCTGGTTAGTGAAAATGGGTCAGCAACTCTAGTTGCAACCTATGGCTGTGTGGTGGTAGGGATATGACTTGAAGATGTACTAGGTGTAGCTACAGGTGATAGTACAGTGGTAGTGGTAGGTACAACCTTCGAGGCAGGGGAAGTAGTGGCAGGCGATACCTTTGTGGTGGTATCCTCTGCGGCCCCAAATGTCTACTCAGCCCGAGGCTCCTCATGTCTCTCAAGTAGTGCTAGCGAAACATCCTCATCATACTGGCCATCCTTGAGGGTCTCATCCTTGCTCTTCTACAAATCATACACATGTGAAGCTGGGATGTTGTGATATCTGTTAGGTAAAGAATGAACATGTGCTCATTGATAGAGCTCAGTAATTAGGCATGGCAGAGCAAAGGAAGTGGATGGTTGGGACGCTCTCAACTAGATCTCCTCCGCCATACACCGTCCAAAGTTGACTGAGTACTAGGACATCAATGTTGTGACTACAATAGCTTAATCCATGGTGAGTTCATTATCGGCTTTAGTAGGATGGATTCCGATTTGCACAACACTCCAGCAAAATTTTGCCTCGAGAGTCAGAAAGCATTTAAGTATTCTTTGCATCCTATCTATTACCAAACTCTACTTGCTAGGTTTTGCGATCATTGAAGCCGCCGACTTACGTACACTCTTGAATTTATTCCAACCCTTTTATCTCTCAACTCGGCCTCCTTGGATGGTGAAATAATCATCCCCAAAGTAGACCCTATTGATGGCAGCACTCAATATATCAAATTTCATGCCCCGTACCTCAATCTCATCTAGTGGGTTGATTTGATGTATCAGTTGGTTTGTCTTCTTTATTTTATTTATCATAGCCCATATGCAGCACAAAACTCTTAAACCAGAATAGGATACTCCCCATGAGCGTTATTTAGAAAACCCATCCTATAAAACTCCAAGGTCTCAACAGTGTGGGGAGAACCTCTAAACCCACAAAATTGATCCGTCTCTCATCAAATATGCTCATCTGGGGGTTCTTTCCACCCCTCTTGGTCAACTGTATACTCTGATCAAACAACTCTTTGGCACCCTCAATCGTGAACCAAAATTGATCTTCCTCTTATTGTTTACTCCGTATCTCCTGAGCTCTCCCTTCATCATCATCACCATCAGCTTCTGGAGAGGCAGAATGAGTTTTCGTAGCCAACTGGATTTCTTGTGAATTATCCCCAGCCACAGATGTAGAAGACTGGTCAAAGTCCCCATTATTAGATCTAGATGAGGACGATCCCTCCTCTTCAGACTGGGAGGAACCGGAAGGTGCGGATGACGGTGTGGCTGGCTGGTGTACAATGGAACCAACGACCCTATTTTCTTAGTAGGAATAACCTCGACCTCTTGGTCTGACGCTTCATCCCGTAACCTTGTTTGCACGTCATGTTTATTTCTACCCCTGCTTTTTCCTATTGGTTGGGACTGGCCACATCTTTTTTTAAAAATTTTAAGAGCAATACTTGAGAAGCAAATTAAATATCAGTCCACAAGCACAAGAAAATATCAAACAGAGGCATCAGAATTATTTTTTCAAGTTCTCAGGTTTCAGATTTATGTAAACCATAAAAAAAAACATATCGTCAAAATAATTTGATGGAATGGTACAAAAATTGTACGATCCATTAAAAAATTTGACGGTACCGTTAAATAATTTCTGATCCCAAACTTAAAGAATTTTTTACAGACCTACAACCCTCAAAATCTACACACACACCAGCTTACATATCTAATTTTAATTGATTTGGGGTGTCGGGGCTCGTATTACTCAAACTTCACCCCTTTTCTGCTTTATTATGCTAATTGGTACGTTATCGGGCTTTTGGCGGGCATAATAATTTCAAACTTCAAGGTTGACATCATTAATCGAAATACCCTCCGACCCGTTGGAAGTTAGTCAAACTTCACTTCTTTTCATTAATTATTTTTCTCATATTCCTGATTATGAATAGTTGGCGAGCATAATGAATAGACATGAATGTTGATCAAAATGCCCTCCGACTCAATGGGGGTTCGATATTCTCATTCCCACGAGCCATACTCTGCAGCAAAAAATAATCAACTAGAACTTACAAGTATCTCGATTTAACAAATTTCAGTACATACCCCCAACAAAAAATATTAACAAATTTTAGTACATAGCAGGTATCTCGATTCAAATTTAAACCTTAGGTGCAATGTTCATCTACCAAAAAACAATATTCAACTAGAACTTACGTCGTACCATTTCAAGGCATCAAAATAGAAGTAAGAACACCAACATACCTGATTGTTGCAAGTTCTCTAGAAAAATAGTGGTCCATAGTGCCCACAGTTGTTGATGCTCTGTTTGTTTGGTTTAGGGGAGTAGTTTATGACATGTAATAGGATATAGAAGATTATTTTACTACCTAGAGTACCTTCTATATGTTTTCTTCCAATTTGAATCCACATTGGTATGATATTGACTAAAATGATCCCTGTTTTGTGCCCCTTTTATGTGAATATTTGTTGACTCATAACTATATAACTTGAATATGGCCTCTTTTCATAACCTTTTAACTTAAGCATCCAGTCATGAGATGATCATTGCTCACTGCTGACCCTTTGCCCATTTAAATATACATATGAGTTGTGTGAATGACTAGAATAGGACTAATATGAACTAAAATGACTATTGTATGAAGGAAGTCGAGGGTAAAGAATCTGTTTAGGCCTGAACTACACTATGTCCCAATCTAAGCCTAAAAATATAACTAAGGATCTGTTTACCTCACTATTCAGATATCTGTATTATTTTTATCTTCAAATGGATTTAGTAGATGTGAGATGCTCTTGTTGTATACTTGGAAGTCAAGTCCCATCCATATACTGTTAGGAATTCATATGTTGGGTCATGAGTTGTATGTGTGTTAATCTTCATTAACTTGTTTACCCATATTGATCTCATTGTTGTTAAGTTTGAGTCTAATCCAGGTCTGATATATTCTTTTGGGGCCAGTCTAGCCTTGTTACATGAATTTTGTGGCCAGTGTGGGAATTTACTTGACGCTCTTGTTAGGCTCAGAGCCTATATTTTGTCCATCATAAATCATGAAATGCTAGTTTGATAGTTTGTCCATCATAGAATCTTTAAGTTATGGGATAAGCTAAGTGACCATCTGCATGAGTGAAACCATGGAATGATTGTGTATGATACTATGTTAAAATACACAATCATGCCATAGTTTCACTCATATGGACCTAAGCTCTGCTAAGTGACCTTGTTTGCGTTTTAACCTATGATAAATAAATCAGAAGTCTTTTTTAAGCTTGTATGAGTCCATGTTTGTCTATCTTAGGACTTCTAGCTGTTGATCTCAATCTAAATACCCCTGCATGTCATTTAAGACCTTGTCTTGCCTATATGAATCATGTTTCATTTTCTGAATCACATGGTTAGATATTAGTAGCTCACAGTTAGACCATGTCTTTATTCATGTGAATTTGAGGTCTGATGAGTAGTTTATCCTTGCTTTGATCTGAGTTCTAAAGAATCTAGAAACTAAAATATAGTGTTGTTCTTGTGTGTTATGTGGATGACAGTCCCTTCTGTTGCATACTAATGTTGAGTTTGTTAAGACTAGATCACTTAGTTAAACATTTAATTAAAGATGAGGCCTTAAAAGCTGAGATTAAATGTTTTATGGTGTTTTAATGTTTGGTTTAACTAGTACATGCCTAGATAAATCCCATGCTAACTTGAGGTTAATATTCTTATCTATTGAAGTTCATGTTGAATGGCTCATCATGTATCTGTTGCCTTATTTCTCCATTTAATGACCCGTTCAGTCGTTAGGTACATTTTGACCATTTTACCCCTGTTGACCCAATTCCCGAAGTTATCGGATGATCCTAGTGAAAGTTAAAGGAATTAGAACCTTTAAGTGTTAATATTTGACTTGTAGTTGAATTTTAGGTAAACGGACCTTTTTCAGAATTCTGTTGATTCTATGAGGTCTGGAGGATCGTTTATGACTTTGTGAGATAGTTGGTTTGGTTCTCGAGGCTCTCGAGAGTGTTTTGATTATTGGTTGGAAAATTGGTTTTAGGCCATTGGGGATTGACTTGATGAAATAGACCTCCGATGGAAATTCCGAGACCACGAGTAAGTCCGTAGCGTATTTTTACATGTGTGTGCATATCTGATTTGTGTCGAAGAGGTATCTGGTGATTGTCAAATTTCGGGGTTGAAGTTATGAAAATCTAATAACTACTGGTGCATTATACCTTCATTGGGGCGAGTGTACGGTTGTTGCGCGATGCTATGATTGTTGCTTGAACTGCCGTTGCAGATAGTTGACCGCTACAGTGAGGTCTTGGGTTTTCTATTTGGCCGAAGTAGCAGGCGTGAGACCCGCTACAATAGACCAGTGACCGTTGCAGTGGTAATCGGGAAACCAGAAACCTTTTTAAGTGTTAAATTAAACCCCCCATACTCCATTCCCAAAATATTCCTCCATAGCATCTTTAGGGCGGTTTCAAGTATTTTTAGGTGGATTGTTCTTGGGGTAAGTCTCTTTAACCTTTTATTCCTTTAATTACCTTTCTTAACCTTGATTCCATGGTAGAAAAACCAAGTTAAGGAGAATGAGTTCTACCTTCATAGTGTTAATTGATTATTAAACCTTGAATATGAGATTAATTGGTGGGTTTGACTAATCTAATCTTGGATTTCATTATTTATTAACTATTAGGCTTGAAATTTCCATATTTGTAGAGAAATTGAACTTGGAAAATCTAGGGTTTATGTCTAATTTAGGGGGTTTTGCGTTGAATGATGAAATTGATCCATTTTTGAACTAATTTAGCAAGTAGATAGTATATTAGAACTTATAGAACATTGAGTTACCAATTTGACTCTCAAATTACTATTTTACCCTTGTGGGCCCATTTTCCCCTTTTCACATAGTTAGTTTGGATTCAAAGAATAAGCTAGTGATATGGGTATTGTTAGCTTCCATTTCTAACTTAGATTTCAATAATGACTAGACTACAAGTATATTCGAGACCAGCAGAGAGGCAAGGCTCTAGTGTGATCATTTATGGCTCCCGCTTGGCATCCAGGTAGGTTACGACTTACCTTCTTGGTTAGACTCCGGTTAGTGAATCATATGTATAATGAGTAATTGTTGGAGAAAGCATGTACACCTTTGGGTATGAAGTTGAGATGGAATACTTAGGTTGGTACTGTTGTTGATTGTGGTTGTTGCCTTATTGATCTTATGGCTCGTAGCCATGTGCATAATACTAGACTTGATTGTATGTAGAGGGAGGATTGATTCACTTTTGAGATGATGATTATGCATCCATGTGTGGCACGATTGACTTGATATATTATCTTGGAATTTCATATAATTTATACATAGATGATCATGCATTTGGATCGAGTTGCGCGCCACAACTATACTTATATTGGATCGGGTTGCGCGTTCTGCAACACAAGTACATGGATTTCGTAGGTCCCCTATGGGTCATGACTGTCGGGTCATAGAGATATTCCGATGGGATCATGTGTGTATCATTGCATTGCATATGCATTCATATACTTATATTCATACATATTGGATTCAGACTTGGTATTGAACCCGCGATGCTATTCTTTGACTATGTAGTATTTATATCTGATTGTGAGCATGCCTATTTTTTTTGTCTCTTTCTTTATGTATTTGATACCTACAAGTACATAGTGTTTGTACTGACCTTGCTGCATTCTTTTATAAGTACAAAGTACATGAAAGGTTCCACATCCACTCCTCGCGACTGATCCCAAGACTTTGCTGTTGAGTGTCTAGAGTAAGCATGCTTGATTAATCCACAACCCAGTGACTCCTCATTTATACTTGTGTTTTCTTTCATTCTGAGACAGTATTCGTATTTTGAGATTTTGTATTATTTCATACCTGTAGTTGATTAGTAGTGGCTCTTTTACCGTATTCAGACCAGTTCCTTGGGGTTTATATTATTATTGTATTCGACAATTATTTATATTTACTTTTGAGAATTATATTGCTATTGTCCTATTTACCTTATTGTTGTTGAATTAATGATTAAGAGATGGGTTCGCATACCAAGGTGAGAAATGGTAGCTGCCTGCGCATTCCCGATTTGGGACTCGACAAGTTAGTATTAGAGCCCTAGGTTACCCGATAAGAAAAGTTCCGTACTTCTTTGCGATAGACTATGAGACATTTAGGAAACTTCAATTTATTCATTCTTTCGTGCTACCTTATTCAAATTGGTATCTGGAACGTTTAAATTAATATCTAATTCATTTCTATTCTCTCACAGATGGTGAGACACGAGCTAATATCACGAGGGACGGCGTGCCCGAGCCCGCATCTAGGGTCGACACGAGAGGATGATGATAAGCTAGAGGTCGTGGATGAGTTAGAGTCGATGGTGCTCCATCGACCAGGGGCAGGGCTTCGGTGGATGGATAGAGACGGGCGCAATTAGCTTCTCTAGAGCGTCATCCCGAGGGAGACTAGGCAGTTGAGGGATGTGTGGGGCCAGCCTAGACTTACCCTGAGGTCATGTCCGACCCAGTATTCTAGGACACATTGGCCCATATACTTCTACATCTTGATGCCCAGTATGTCGTGGGTGGTGCCACTACTCTAGGGGATTTTTAGACTAGAGCAGGGTTACATACTCCCGAGCAGGGTTACATACTCCCGAGCAGGGACATATATAGGGGATACAGCGTGCTGCTGCCATGGCCCCACGCATTGATGGTATAATAGCCCCTAAGGGTGTTCCTAGGTCAGTAGTAGCCCAGAATTTGACACTTAGGGATCAGGAACTCATAGGTATATTCCTGAAGATGGAGCCGCCTAGATTTTATAGTACCCGCAGTGAGGATGCGTATGAGTTCATTATGAATATACATGAGAGGCTATTTATGATGGGTATTATTGAGTCCCACGTTGTGGACTATGTGTCTTTCTAGTTTCGCGATGATGTGAAGACGTGGTGGTTGTATTATATTGAGGGCAGACTAGCTGGTTCACCTCCACTCACTTGGGTACAGTTCTACTAGGCCTTCTTGGAGAAGTATGTGGCGCGTATTTTGAGGGATCAGCGCAGGGATGAGTTCACCCATTTGCGGTAGCGGGGTATGTCTGTGGCCTAGTATGAGGCTAGATTCTTATTTTTAGCTCGATAGGCGACCTAGTTGATTCTGACGGAGGCAGAGAGGGTCCGTACATTTGTAGGTGGACTTGTGCTTCCACTTTATGTTGTGTGTCTTTAGCTTGTAACTTTGGGGTCTTCCTTCTATGCCATAGTAGATCACGTTATGAGTGTCGAGTCTGCCATAGTTCGATCTTTTAGAGGGTCTAGTGAGAAGAGGCCTCGTCAGTATGATGGATTCAGTAGTTCAAGTCATAGAGGTGGGGGTCAGGCTTCCAAGACCTATAATTGATCCCTCAGTAATCCCGTTCATTATGCATTATAGGCATCTTTTAGTGGACCTTCTAGACAGAGTGGTTATGGGATTGGATAGTCTCATAGAGGCTCTTTCTCTTGGCCAGCCGACCGATGTGGTCCATCTAGTTCATTAGCCTCCGTGTATTAGCCTCTAATGCCCTGAGTTTGTTTTGGTTGTGGTGAGTCAGGTCATATCATGAGAGATTTCCCCCGAGCTAGACAGAGTGAGACTCAACAGGGTTTCAGGTTCCAAACTCCAAAGACTCTGGCATCTTCTGGTAGTTGGGTGGTTCTTCAGTGAGAGGCGGTGCTCCGTCAAGATGTGGAAGTTCTCATTCTTCTAGGGGTTGACATCAATCCTCTAGGGGTGGTTCCCAGCCTCTAGAGGAGGAGCACAGTCTGGTCAGAGTAGTCGTAATGGTGAAGGATATGAAATTGAAAAGCCAAAGCCCTATCTTTAAACCCTTTTAGGTGTCCAAATATGGTGTCAAGAATATCCAGCAAAAGAAGTCTAAATTTATTCAGGCTATACAAGATCAATTGAGTAGAATTGGGACATCCAACAGTTCTAATACAGAGCACGTTGTTCCGGATACCCCAAAATCTTCCAATAAAATCACTACTCTCATAAATGATTACGACGACAGTGATTCCAAATACAAGTTTATAACATGCTACAAATGCCGCAAAAAGGGTCACACTTCGAGATTCTGTAAAAGGAATAAAAAATTACAAAAAACAGGTTTGGATGAAGAAGTAATCCAAAAAATCTCTATCTCTCTAATAAATTCCTCTGATTCAGACTACTTTGATTCAACCACCAAAACGGAGTCTTACTAGTTTTCTCTGTCTTCTGATGTTAATAAACCCCTTCAAATAGATGAATTAGTCACAACTAGTTCATTCGAAAATCCTGATGATCATAAAAGAATTCGCATATGTGTTTTTAACCCATGATCAAGAAAAGGAGAAAAAATCTAGCATAGAAATACCTGTGCAGGAACTACAAAAGGAGATTAAACAAGTAAAAGCAGATATAAAAGAATTGAAAGAAAAACAAAATGAGATTCTTTATTAATAAAAGCAATCCTTTCAAAAACTATACCACAAAACTCCGATTCTCATAATACGAAAGAATCCAATTCAGAAAATATCCCAGAAGACTTTCTAAGTATCTTGCGACAAATCACGTCAAAAAGATACCTAATAAAAATAACCCTTCAATTCACAAATGACTTTAGAATTCAAACTATTGCACTTTTTGACATAGGAGCTGATTTAAATCTGATAAAAACAGGTATAGTACCAGAAAAATTTAGAGAAAAAACTCGTGAGAAATTAGCAGCTGCTAACAACACTAAAATCAATATTGATTCCAAAACCAATGCGTCAATAGAAAATAACGGAGTTCTATAGAAACATCATTTGTTTTAACGAATGACATACACAGTTCTGCCATCTTAGGAACACTGTTCATGAATCTTATCACCCCTTATAAGGTAGATAGTGATCTCGTATCTTTCAAATTCAATAAAAAGAAATTAAAATTCCGTTTCATAACAAAACCAAAAACAAGAAGTCTCAACCTTATGAGAGCTTGTTCAATACACGAAGATAGCATAAATGCAAAAATCCAAGGAAAATCATACCATCTACAAGAACTAAAAAAGGAATTTTCTTTTGAAAGAATAAAAAGACAATTAGAATTACCTAGTGTTAAAGACAATTTCTAAACTCCAAAATTCTTTTGAAACCGAGATATGTTCGGAGTTTCCAAATGCCTTCTGGAGTAGAAAGCAACATATCGTAGATCTTCCTTATGAAAAGGATTTTGACAAAAAACAAATCCCTACAAAAGCCAGACCAATCCAAATGAATTGTGATCTTGAACAACACTGCAGAAAAGAAATTCAAGATCTTGAAAATAAAAAAACTAATTTCCAAATCTAGATCCCCTTGGAGTTGTGTTGCGTTCTATGTCAACAAAAATTCCGAAATAGAAAGAGGAACTCCTAGATTAGTAATTAATTACAAACCTTTAAATACTGCCCTAAAATGGATTAGATACCCAATTCCAAACAAAAAAGATTTATTACAGAAGTTACATTCTGGCTTGATATTTTCATAATTTGATATGAAGTCCGATTTTTGGCAAATCCAAACTTCTGCAGAAGATCGTTACAAAACCGCCTTTATGGTCCCCTTTGGACAATACGAGTGGAATGTAATACCATTTGGTTTCAAAAATGCCCCTTCTGAATTCCAACGAATAATGAATGACATCTTCAATAATTACTCAAAATTCTGCATTGTTTATATTGATGATGTCTTAATCTTCTCAAATTCTGTGGAAGAACATTTCAAACACCTCAAAACTTTCTTCTATGTTACAAAGAAAAATGGTTTGGTAGTTTCAAAGTAAAAAATGAGTCTTTTTCAAACAAAGATAAGATTTCTAGGACATTATATTTCCCAGGGGAAAATCACCCCTATAGAAAGATCCTTAGAATTTTTCTAATAAATTCCCTGATAAAATCCTTGATAAAACCCAATTACAGAGATTCCTAGGAAGCCTAAACTATGTTTTAGATTTCTGTCCAGAGATTAATAAGATGGCGAAACTAATCCATGATAGACTAAAGAAAACCCCTGCTCCATGGACTAGTAACCATACTGCTTGTGTCCAGAATATCAAAAAGAAAGTGATAGAAATCCCGTGTCTCCATTTAGCAGATCCTCAGTTACCTAAGATCGTAGAAACAGACGCCACCGACTTAGGTTATGGAGAGATCCTAAAACAAAAATCAGAGAGGAAATAATGTATAGTCCAGTATACTTCTGCCGACTGGAATGATACCCAGAAAAACTATTCTACCATTAACAAAGAGATTTTGAGCATCGTCTTATGCATACAAAATTTTTAACGTGATTTACTAAATAATTTTTTTTACTCAGAATTGATTGCAAAAGTGCTAGAGAGGTTTTACAAAAAGACGTTCAAAACCTTGCATCAAAACAGATTTTTGCATGATGGCAAGCGATTCTTAGCATTTTTTATTTCGATATTGAATATATTAAAGGACAAACAAACTCTATTCCAGATTTCATAACTCGTGAATTCCTTCAAAATAGAGAGAAAAACCTCCTACCGAAAACCCCTCACATGGTATGACGCAGTTAAGAATGAAGAAAATAAAAATGTCATAGCATCTGTGAAAAAACACTAGCAACTCCCGCACAGGAAATAACTGCTGAGAATCTTCTGCTACTCCTTGCTAAATCCCCCGAACTACTGCAAGCATTGATACAACTTCAAAATCCCAAAACAAGAAGTTGCTCAACGATCAGGAGAGGAAAAAAAGCTCTCAAAATTTTACAAAAATTGAGAAAGAAGAATCTTAAAAAAACTTTCTCAAAAACACTTTTCAAAAAACAACTTTTGATACCACAAGTCCCCAAAAAACCTGCTCCTGAATTTTTCATAAAATCATTTTTTTCATATTATTGTGACTCTTGAAAAATGATTTTTTAATAAAGACCTTTTTTTAGCATTGCAAAAATTATTTTGGACAAATATGGTTTTACAAATCATGGGATATTTCAAAAAAAACCCCATATTTTTACCAAGCCATCCTTGAAATATCAGGATCAGTGACAATTAAAAATAATTTTTATAAAAATTTCCCAGATACCCATAAAAATAAACTATTTTTTAATAGTCCTTTTAATTACTGGGAATACCAACAAGCTTGGTTCAATTCCTTTTTCATTCAAAATATCAATCAACGCCACACTTGGCTTTTCCATTTTGACACTCATGTAATCCATCACAATTTTCAACATGGTGGAACTCATGGTGGGAACAATTTGGATCCACCCTTGAAATACAAAAACCCCAAGTCATTAAATCTTTTAGCCTCTTTAAATCCCAATAAACCTTCTGAAGAAGAAAAAAGATTTGTGTCACTGCACATTTTTCACACCAAATTCCACTTACCGTGGGTATTCACATGGTTTGTAGATTATACAGAAAATAAAATTCCAACAATCTGAAGGAGATTTAAAGTTAGAGGTGGGACAGCTTGAAAATACCACTAAGTCTCACACCACAAAAACACCAGGAATGGTTAAATGTCCAAAAATCCATTCAGGTACAGGCGCATCTACAAACCCCACCGGCACCACTACAAACACCGGAGCACACCCAGTTCCTTTCACGGAAATCCCAGATGGCCTTAATGCTTGCGGTGGCCAAAAATCCAGAAGAAATGCAAGCCATAATTCTGAAATTTGCATCGTCTTCATCAGAAGAAGAACCAGAAATAGATATTGAAGACAGTCCAGTTTTTTGCAACAGTGGATTCTGATGAAAATTTCCAAAAGAATTCAAAATATCCGTAGTAGAGTTCAGACAAAATCCCGACAAAAGAAAGTGCTAGAAAAAGTTACTTTAAAAAAGAAAACTGTAAAAGCAAAGATTCCAGCAATAATTCAAGAAAATGTCAGAAAGGATGATGTCAATCTGCACTCGGATGAATAGTCATTCTCCACTTAGATGAATAGTTTGATTCCCTTTTATTTACGAAAATGCCATGTAAAACTCTTATAAAAGGAGACTCCCTCTCCATTAGTTAGACAAGCTCTTTTTTTAGAAGTTCTTTTCTCATGAGCTTTCAGATTCTACAAAGAAGTGAGAGCTCTAAAGAAATTCCCCTTTAGGTTAGATCAAAATAGCCATATGATTCAGTTCATATAATTCATATCATATGATCCAAAATACCTTAGAAATTCCCACGGTATATATCTCCTTGACAAAATACTTTGTAAATTTTAATAATTTAAATAAATATGATAATGGACGGTATTACCTCCTAATATTTTAAATACTTCATGTTTTTAAAATCTTTAAATTCCACCACTAAATACTTGGCCGGTTCTACCGCCTATTTGATTTAAGTTCTTGCAGATCCTTTGATTTATGGTTTCCTTAACTGGAACCTTAAATTGTAAGTTAATCCTTATTTACTTTCTGCATATTTCAATTATCTTTTAATTCTTCAATACCTTATATCCCAATTCCTTTTTTGTCTGTTATCCCCTTTAGATCCTCGTCCTAAGTTTGGTATCAAAGCCATAAAGGGTAGAGATTGAGAGAATAGTGTCCAGATCAGATGAGATTTCTTTATAGAGGTTTGGGTTCCTCCGAGGTTTTTGCTTAGGATGGTCCGGGGTCAGTAAGTCCTCAACGAACGCATGCAGTTATACTTCGTGAAAGGCCTTTGATTGTAGGAAGAGTCTGGCTGCTCTGCCATAGGAGTTTTATAACATGGATCTGTTTCTCAACAGATCTACTTCTTGTGATTTTGATTCATCTTCTTCCATGGATTCAAAGAAGATAATAAACACCGAAGAAATCTTGATACAAGATTTTGAAAAGTCTATTGATAATTGGGAGATACCGAGAGTAAATCGAGATCAGATTTACAAATATTTCAAATAACAGTTTTTCAAAACCGATTTCACTATCAAAACAGAGGAAAGAGATATTCAGTTATCTCAACCTTTTGAAACAATCCAATTACTTTCTCAAAATTCCTTGAAGAAACTCAAAGAAAGAAATTACAAATACATCCATATTGGATTAGTCCAAGTATGGATAAAACCCCTTACTAAGGAAGGGTTAAACACCTCAATCCTTGCTATCTTTAGTGATGCCAGATTGACAAATTTTGAAGATTTCCTATTGAGTTCTGTTGAGTCTAGTCTCTGCACCGGACCAATATCTTTTGACTGTTACCCAAATTTCTCAGTTTCTTTAAATGACAAAAATATCCAAAAATCTCTTGTCTTACAAATCAAGACACACAATTATCAAATGTTTGAAGGATCAATTCCTATAGCTATAGTTTTTAGAATCCATTACAAAGCTATGACTTCAGCTTTTGCTACAAAAGTCAGATACCATAGTAAGAAAGGCGAAACCCTTCTTTTACAAATAGATCTTTCCAGATCTAACACCGTAATACCGAGACCTATTAGGTGGAAGGACATTACCCTACCAGACGAATGGATCCTGGAAGGTATAATTAAACCTGAACCTATAGAGACTTCCCAACCAAATTCCCATCTTAGAGAAATAACTGAATACCATGATGGTAGAGTTAGTCTATCGTTCCATAGAAAATCTACGAGTAGTAGATACGATGATTCTAGTTCCGTAGAAACACTAGACTTAGGAAGATTCTCACAGATTCCTTCAGTCATAAATACTTCTTACAAAACAAAACCTAGACATTCTACGTCAGATTTACCCAACCTAAGAAACGTAGACTTCTCCGGTGAAATACCAAGACCTGTTTATGAAAGTTCCACTATTAGAGAAAAGATAGAGCACCAAGAACCTACTAGTCTGACTTTTTCCTCGATTACCGAAAACATAGTAAACGAAATTGGTGTTTTAGAAAATGGATTCTGAATAGATAAGAAATTCCTACAAAATGATTTTTATGAAAAATACAACCTAGAAAAACGAATTTGGTTATTCAAAACCTTTTCAAGTACTAGAAAACAAATACAGGAAAAAATTTAAGATTTTTTTAATGAGCATAGGATAAACATCCTATTCTTTGACTGGTTCGATTATTATTCCTCTGAAAATTTCATTTATTATCCTTTTTCTAAAACGGTAAATCCCGTTACGACTAGGAACAAATCACCAGAGTGGGAAACCCTAGCTGATCTAGGAAGATCCAGTCCAACCACCCTCCTCTACAAGGTATCAAGCTAAACATTCATGGCTGCCCTGTAGACGCGATTCCTTTTAAGAATCCAGCAGAACAAGTCTGAATTTATTCAGGCTATACACGATCAGTTAAGTAGAATTGGGACATCCAACAGTTCTAATACAGAACACGTTATTCCTGATACCCCGCAATCTTCAAATAAAATCACTACTCTAGCGAATGATTTCGACGACAGTGATACTCTAGAACAAATCCAAATCAAAAAACCCTTTGTTAACCATATGGATTGGAAAAGACCAATACAGCAGGTACAACAACAATTGCAAATAATTCCTGCTCCAGATCTAGAAATAGTAAAACTCCTAGCTCAATCTCGTTTCAATACCTCTTCCATTTATGATTGGAACATAGATGGGATGACTGAATACAACATCCTCAGCTTTCTCCAACAAATGACCATGGACGCAAATGCCTACAAAACACAAATGGTACGCAAGACAAGACCATTGTGGAACTGCTCATCGCAGGATTCTCTGATCAATTGAAATGTTGGTGGGATAATTATCTCACTGATCAACAAAAGGAAGATATCATCAATTTCATCAAAACTGATGAAGAAGGAATACCTATCCTCGATGAACAAGGTGAACCCCTACAAGATGTCGTAGCAACCTTGATTCTCACAATCTCTTTAAACTTCATATGAGATTCTTCGCATTTGAAAGATAAAAATGCGGAGTCACTTTCTAACCTCAAATGCAAAAAAATCAGTGATTTCCAATAGTACAAAAATACCTTCTTAACTAGAGTTATGCTCAGGGAAGATTCCAACCAACCATTTTGGAAAGAGAAATTCTTAGTCGAGTCACCTACCCTTTTAGGAGAAAATGTTAGGGACAAAATCAAAGAGAATTGTGAAAAATAGATTATACCCTACAATGAGTTTACATAGGGACAACTAGTTAGTATAACTCAACAGGAGGGTCTAAAGATCTGTCAAGACTTGAAATTACAAAAACACCTCAAATTGGAGCTAAATAGAACTAGGTGCGAACTTGGTAGTTTTTGCAAACAGTTTGATATGAATTTCTCAAAACCCTCTTTCAGTTGTACAGGAAACAGTAGGAAGACTCATAAATCCCTTAAGAGTACTTCAAGAGGTTACAAAAAGAGAGATTTCAGCAAGACCAACGAAGAGTACTACAAAAACCCTTACAAAAATACTCATTATTCCAAAAAATCAAATCCCAAATAAGCCGATTTCAAATACAAGGACATTACGTGTTACAAATGCCATAAAAAGGCCATACATCGAGATACTGCAAAATGAATAAAAAATTACAAGACTTGAAATTCGACGATAAAGTCACCCAAAAGATCTCCAATCTTCTCATTGATTCCTCCTATTCAAATGCCGTGTCGAAACCTGACTACTTTTCTCTGTCTTCTGAAGACAACAAAGCCCTTCAAATGGATGAATTGCTCACAACCACTTCTTCTGAAAATCCTGATAAGGGTAAGGGAAAACTTGTTTGTATTTTAACCAAAGACCAAGAATTCATGTTAGATATGGTTAAACACATATATGTCGAACACCAAAAGGATTATTTGACTAAAATCCTCAAATCCTTCACAGTTGAGAAAAAAGATACCAAAAATACGATTTTTCCAAATACTTCCAAAAATACCTACGACTTGACCAAAATCCTGAAGAAGGGTAAAAAGGTGAAAGATTCCAGAGAAACCCCAGTTCTAGAACTCCAGAAAGAGATAAAACAAATCAAAGTAGAGATCAAGACTCTACAAGAAAAACAAGAACAAAACTCTCTACTACTAAAAACAGTCATTTCCAAAGAAACCCAGGACAGTTCTGAGTCCAGTTCTAAGTCCGACAAATCCGACTCTGAAAATCCAGAAGGACCTTCTGAAAACCCTTTTATTGACGAGATCCCAAAATAATTCCTTGTTGTCTTAAGACAGATCACGTCAAAAAATACCTTGTCAAAATAACCCTTAAATTCCCAGGCAATTTTAGAATCACTACTATTGCTCTTTTTGACACAGAAGCAAATCTAAATTGCATAAAGACAGGTCTAATACCTGATAAGTTCTATGAAAACACCCAGGAAACATTAGCAGCGGCTAATAACACAAAGTTAGAAATCGATTCTCAAACTAGTGCGTCTGTTATCATCAATGGAGTATCTATGGCAACATCGTTTGTCTTAGTAAAAGACATTCACAACTCCGTTATCTTAGGAACACCGTTTATAAATATTATCACCCCTTATAAGGTAGATAATGATTTCATCTCTTTTGATTGTAATAATAAGAATTTAAAATTCTCTTTTCTGACAAAACCAAAAGCTAGAGACCTCAATCTGATAAAAACTTATTCTTGTCATCTAGGTGAATTAAGGAATAGTTTTTTAGATCAGAATTTTGAGTCCCCTAGAAACTATGATACCTGTTCCATCACACCAATTGATGCTTTTGCATATACAAAAATTTTAAAGTATCATTTACAATGTCAAAACTATTTCCAAAATATTGCATTAAAAAATATTTTCATCAAATTGATTCCTGACATTTTTTGCTTTAAAAATCTTTTAACCTGTGGTTTACTCAAAACCAGGAGAAAAAACCCACAGATTTCTAATACCGGTTACAATACGGAGATGTCCTATCAATGTCCCTTGCCCTAATATCTGGGTTACAGAGAAAAAATACCCAGGAAGGACATGCGAGAATTCGGACAATACTGTAACCATGCGATGTGTGGAGCCTTGCTCCAAATAAGAAAAGATGATATCCCTCCACCAATAAATACACTAGTTGTTGCACCACAACAACAAACAAATGCCATGGCCACCAAGAAACCCACAAACGCCAAACCAATAAAAAGAATTCCCTGCCAAATCTCCCACTGAAAAACCCCTGACATGGTATGACGCAATGATGAAAGAAAAAAATGAAAATGCCGCAGCATCTGTGCAAAAAACACCAGCACAGGAGATAACTGCTGAGAATCTTCTACAACTCCTTGCGAAATCCCCAGAACTACAACAGGCATTGATACAACTTCAAAATCCTGAACAAGAAGTTGGTCAAAGCTCAGGAGAGGAAAAAACCTCTCAAACTTTTACAAAAATCGAGAAAGGAGAATCTTCAAAACCCTTTCTCAGAAACAATTTTCAAAAACTCAAAATGAGAAAGAAGAATCTTCAAAATCCCTTTCTCAAAAATAATTTTAAAAAAATCAACTTGTGTTACCACAAGTCCCCAAAAACCATGCTCCTGAATTTTTCATAAAACTAATTTTTCAAAATATTGTCACTCTTGAAAAAGGATTTTTTAATGAAGACCCTTTTTTAGCATTGCAAAATTATTTTAGACCAGAATGGTTTTACAAATCATGGGATATTTTTAAAACCCCATATTTTTATTAGGCTATCCTTGAAATATCAGGATCAGCAACAATTAAAAATAATTATTACAAAAATAACCCAGTTCCCTCTTATTCCATTTGCAAAATGCTTAACGTAATTGCTCAAAGCGATTGGGGGAATGATCTTCCTCAATTCCTAAATTTCCCAGATACCTACAAAAATGAACCATTTTTTGATATTCCTTTTAATTACTGGGATTACCATCAAGCTTGGTTCAATTTATTTTTTTTATTCAAAATACCAACCAATGCCACACTTGGCTTTTCCATTTTGATACCTCATGTAATCCATCACAATTTCCAACATTGTGGAATTCATGGTGGGAGCAATTCGGATCCACCTTAGAAATACAGAAACCCCAAGTCACTAAATCCTTTAGTCTCTTTAAATCCCAATATAAACCTTCTGAGGAAGAAAAATGATTTGTGCCACTGTACTTTTTTCACACCAAAAAACCATTAAGTCTCATACCACAAAAGGTCCAGGAATGGTTAAATGCCCGAAAATCTATTCCGATACATGCGCCTCTACAAACACCACCGGCACCACTACAAACATCGGAGCACACCCAGTTCCTTTCACAGAAATCCCAGATGACCTCAATGCTTGCAGGGGCCAAAAATCCAGAAGAAATACAAGTCATAATTCTGAAGTTTGCACCGTCTTCATCAAAACAATGCTCTTCATCAGAAGAAGAAGAAGAACCAGAAATTGATATTGAAAACAGTCCGATTTTTTGCAACAGTGGATTCTGAAGAAAGTTGCCAAAAGAATTCAAAATACCAGGAGTAGAGTTCAGACTAAATTCCGACAAAAGAAAGTGCCCGAAATAGCTACTTTCAAAAAGCAAAAAGTAAAAGCAAAGATTCCAAAAATAATTCAAGAAAATGCCAAAATGGATGATGTCAATCTGCACCCGGATGAATAGTCATTCTCCATTCGGATGAATAGTTATTCCCTTTTATTTACCAAATGTCATGTAAAACTCCTATAAAAGGATACTCCTTCTCCCTTAGTTAGATAAGCCTTTTTAGGAAGCCTTTTTCTTTCTTACAGATTTTAGAAAGAAGTGAGAGCTCTAAAGAAATCCCCATTTAGGTTAGTTCAATATTTTAAATCAATATGATTATGGACGGTATTAAATGAATATGATTATAGACGGTATTACCTATTAATCTTTTAAATACTTCATGCTTTTAAATTCTTTAAATTCCTACATTAAATACTTGGCTGGTTCTACAGCCTATTTGATTTAAATGTCTGTAGAACCTTTGATTTATGGTTTCCTTAACTGGAACCTTAAATTGTAAGTTAATCTTTATTTGCTTTCTGCATATCTCAATTATCTTTTAATTCTTCAATACCTTATATCCCGATTCCTTCTCTATTTGTTATCCTCTTTAGATCCTCGGCCTAAGTTCGGTATCAAAGCCATAAAGGGTAGACATAGAGAGAATAATGTCCAAATCAGATGATATTCTTTTATAGAGGTTTGGGTTCTTCCGAGTTTTTTTGCTTAGGATGGTCCGGGGTCAGTAAGTCCTCAACTCGCAGGAAGTTATACTCCGTGAAACACCTTTGATTGTAGGAAGAGTTTGGGTGCTCTGCCATAGGAGTTTTATAACATGGATCCGTTTCTCAACAGATCTACTTCTTGTGATTTTGGTTCATCTTCTTCCATGGATTCAAAAAAGATAATAAACACCGAAGAAATCTTGATACAAGATTTTGAAAAGTCTATTGATAATTGGGAAATACCGAGAGTATATCGAGATCAAATTTACAAAAATTCCAAATACCAGTTTTTCAAGACCGATTTCACTATCAAAACAGAGGAAAGAGATATCCAATTATCTCAACCTTTTGAAACAATCCAATTACTTTCTCAAAATCCCTTGAAGAAACACGGAGAAAGAAATTACAAATACATCCATATTGGATTAGTAAAAGTAGGGATAAAACCCCTCACTAAGGAAGGATTAAACACCTCAATCCTTGCTATCTTACGAGATGCCAGATTCACAAATTTTGAAGATTCCCTATTGAGTTCTGTTGAGTCTATTCTCCGCATAGGACCAGTTTTTTTTATTGTTACCTAAATTTCTCAGTTTCTTTAAATGACAAAAATTTCCAAAAATCCCTTGTCTTACAGATAAAGACACACAATTACCAAATGCTTGAAGGATTAATTTTTGTAGCTATAATTTTGAGAATCCATTACAAAGCTATGACTTCAGCTTTTGCTACAAAAGTGAGATACCATAGTAAGAAAGGCGAAACCCTTCTTTCACAAACAGATCTTTCCAGATCTAACACTGTAATACCAAGACCTATTAGGTGGAAGGACATTACCTTACCGGACGAATGGATCCTGGAAGGTATAGTTAAACCTAAACCTTTAAAGACTTCCCAACCAAATACCCGTCTCAGAGAAATAACCCAATACCAGGATGGTAGAGTTAGTCTATCATTCCATAGAAAATCTATGAGTAGTAGATACGATGATTCTAGTTCCGTAGATACCATAAACTTAGGAAGAGTCTCACAAATTCCTTCAGTCATAAATACCTTGGGAATTTCTAAGGTATTTTGGATCATATGATATGAGTCATATGATATGAATCATATGAACTGAATCATATGGGTATTTTGATCTAACCTAAAGGGGATTTTCTTTAGAGTTCTCACTTCTCTCTAGAATATATGAAAGAGAAAGACTTCTAAAAAAAAGCTTATCTAACTAAGGGAGAGGGACTCTCCTTTTGTAGGGGTTTTACATGGAATTTTAATAAATAAAAGAGAATCTAACTATTCATTTAAGTGGACTATAACTATTCATGCGAGTGGAGAATGACTATTCATCCGAGTGTAGATTGACATCATCCTTTTTGGCATTTTCTTGAATTATTGCTGGAATCTTTGCTTTTACTGTTTTCTTTTTAAAAGTAACTTTTTCTAGCACTTTCTTTTGTCGGAATTTTGTCTGAACTCTACTCCGGGTATTTTGAATTCTTTTGGCAACTTTCTTCAGAATCCATTGTTGCCAAAAATCGTACTGTCTTCAATATCAATTTCTGGTTCTTCTTCTTCTTCTGATGAAGAGCCTTGTTTTGATGAAGACGGTGCAAATTTCAGAATTATGGCTTGCATTTCTTCTAGATTTTTGGCCGCCGCAAGCATTGAGGCCATCTGGGATTTCTGTGAAAGGAACTGGTGTGCTCCGGTGTTTGTAGTGGTGCCGGTGGTATTTGTAGAGGCGCCTGTACCTGAATGGATTTTCGGGCATTTAACCATTCCTAGACTTTTTGTGGTGTGAGACTTAGTGGTATTTTAAAGTTGTCCCACTATCTAACTTTAAACCTTCTTTGAATCATCGAATTTCATTTTCTGAATAATCTACAAACTATGTGAAAACCCATGGTAAATGGAATTTTGTGTAAAAAAAGGTGCAGTTGCACAAATCTTTTTTTTTCTTCTGTGGGTTTATATTGGGATTTAAAAAGGCTAAAGGATTTAGTGAATTAGGGTTTTTGTATTTCAAGGGAGGATCCGTATTGTTCCCACCATGAATTCCACCATGTTGGAGATTGTGATGGATTATATAAGGTATCAAAATGGAAAAGTCAAGTGTGGCGTTGGTTGGTATTTTGAATAAAAAGGAATTGAACCAAGCTTGTTGATAATCCCAGTAATTAAATGGAATGGCAAAAAATGGTTCATTTTTATGGGTATCTGGGAAATTTAGGAGTTGAGACAGTTCATTCCCCCAATCGCTTGGAGCAATTACATTAAGCATTTTGCAAATGGAATAAGAGGGGTCTGAGTTATTTTTGTAATAATTATTTTTAGTCGTCGTTGATCCTGATATTTCAAGGATATCTTAGTAAAATTATGGGGTTTTTAAAATATCCCATGATTTGTAAAATCATCTTTGTCCAAAATAATTTTGCAATGCTAAAAAAGGGTCTTCATTAAAAATCATTTTTCAAGAGTCACAATATTTTGGAAAAAACGTTTTATGAAAAATTCAGGAGCAGGTTTTTTGAGGACTTGTGGTACCAGAAGTTGATTTTTTGAAAATTTATTTTGAGAAAGGGTTTTTGAAGATTCTTCTTTCTCAAGTTGGGTTTTTTGAAAATTATTTTTGAGAAGGGTTTTTTTGAAGATTCTCCTTCTCGATTTTTGTAAAATTTTGAGAGGTTTTTTCCTCTCCTGAGCTTTGACCAACTTCTTGTTTGGGAATTTGAATTTGTAGCAAAGCCTGTTGTAGTTCCGGGGATTTCTCAAGGAGGTGCAGAAGATTCTCAGCAGTTATTTCCTGTGCGGGAGTTGCTGGTGTTTTCTGCACAGATGCTGCGGTATTTTCATTTTCTTCTTTTATAACTGCGTCATACCATGTCAGGGGTTTCACGGTAGGAGGTTTTGCAGGGAATTTTTCTTTTTCTTCTTTTGTTGGTTTGGAAGTGGTGGAGTTTATGGGTTTTTTGGGTGCCATTGAATTTGTTTGTTGTTGTGGTGCAACAACTGGTGTATTTATTGGCAGAGAAAACTCTTCCTTTCTCTTTTGGAGCAACGCTCCACACATTGCATGGACATAGTATTGCCCGGATTCTCGCATGTCCTTCCTGGATATTTTTTCTTTGTAGCCCAGACAGTGGGGCAAGGGACAGTGATAGGACATCTATGTGATGTAACCAGTATTGGAAATCTGTGGGTTTGTTCTCCTGTTTTTGAGGAAATCACTGGTTAAAAGATTTTAAAGCAAAAATTATTAGTAATCAATTTGCAAAAAATATTTTTTGATGCAATATTTTGAAAATATTTTTGATGTTGTAAATCATGCTTCAAAAGTTTTGCGTATGTAAAGGCATCAATTATTTTGATGGAATTGGTATCACAGTATCTAAGGGACTCGGAATTCTGATCTAAAAAACTATTTCTTAATTTTCCTAGATGACAAGAATAAGTTTTTATCAGATCGAGGTCTCTAGATTTTGGTTTTGTCCAAAAAGGGAATCTTAAATTCTTATTATTGGAATCAAAAGAGATGAAATCATTATCAACCTTATAAGGGGTGATAAGATTATAAACGGTGTCCCTAAGATAACGGAGTTGTGAATGTTTTTTACTAAAACAAACTATGTTGCTATAGAAACTCCATTATTGATAACGGACGCACTAGTTTTGGAATTGATTTCTAACTTTGAGTTATTAGCCGTTGCTAATGTTTCCTGGGTATTTTCATGGAATTTATTAGGTATTAGACCTATTTTTATGCAATTCAGATCTGCTCTTGTGTCAAAAGAGCAATAGTAGTGATTCTAAAAATGCTTGGGAATTTAAGGGTAATTTTGACAAGGTATTTCTTGAACGTGATTTGTCTTAAGACGCTAAGGAATTCTTCTGGGATCTCTTCAAGACGTTGGTTATCAGAAGGTCCTTCTGGATTTTCAGAGTCGGATTTGTCGGACTCATAACTAGATTCTGAACTATCATGGGTATCTTGTGAAAGGATTGTTTTTAGTAGCAGAGAGTCTTGTTCTTGTTTTTCTTGTAGAGCCTTGATCTCTACTTTGATTTTTTTATCTCTCTCTGAAGTTCTAGAACTGGCGTTTCTCTGGAATCTTTCATCTTTTTACCCTTCTTCAGGATTTTGGTCAAGTCGTAGGTATTTTTGGAAGTACTTGGTAAAATCGTATTTTTAGTATCTTTTTTATCGTTTGTAAAGGATTTGAGGAGTTTATTCAAATAATCCTTTTTGTGTTCGACATCTATGTGTTTAACCATTTCTAACATAAATTCTTGGTCTTTGGTTAAAGCACAAACATGTTTTCCCTTACCCTTATCAGATTTTTCAGATGAATTGGTCGTGAGCAATTTATCTATTTAGAGGGATTTGTTGTCTTCAAAAGACAGAGCAAAATAGTCAAGTTCTTACTCAGCGTTTGAATTGGAGGAGTCAATGAGAAGATTGGAGATTTTCTGGGTGACTTCATCGTCGAGTTTCAATTCTTGTAATTTTTTATTCATTTTGCAGTATCTCGAAGTATGACCTTTTTTGTGACATTTGTAGCATGTAATGTCTTTGTATTTGGAATCAGCTTTTTGGGATTCGGTCTATCTTTTGAATAATGAGTATTTTTGTGAGGATTTTTGTAATACTCTTCGTTGGTTTTGCTGAAATCTCTCTTTGTGTATCCTCTCGAAGTACTCTTAAGGGATTTATGAGTCTTGCTGCAGTTTCCTGTACAACTAGAAGAGGGTTTTGAGAAATTCGTATCAAACTGTTTGCAAAAAATACCAAGTTCGCACCTAGTTCTCTTTAGCTCCAATTTTAGGTGTTTTGTAATTTCAGGTCTTGACAGATTTTTAGACCCTCCTGTTGAGTTATACTGACTAGTTGTCCATATGTAAACTCACTGTAGGGTATAATCTGTTTTCCACAATTCTCTTTGATTTTGTTCCTAACCTTTTCTCCTAAAAGGGTAGGTAGTCCGGCCAGTAATTTCTCTTTCAAAAATGGTTGGTTGGAATCTTCCCTGAGCATAACTCTGGTAAAGAATGTATTTTTGTACCATTGGAAATCACTAAGTTTTTTGCATTTGTGGTTAGAAAGTAACTCGGTATTTTTATCTTTCAAATGCGAAGAATCTCCTATGAAGTTTAAAGAGATTGTGAGAATCAAGGTTGCTACGACATCTTGTAGGGGTTCACCTTGTTCATCGAGGATAGGTATTCCTTCTTCATCAGTTTTGATGGAATTGATGATATCTTCCTTTTGTTGTCAGTGAGATAATTATCCCACCAACCTTTCAATTAACCAGAGAAACCTGCGATGAGCAGTTCCACAATAGTCTTGTCTTGCGTACCATTTATGATTGGAACATAGATGGGATGAACGAATACAATATTCTCAGTCTTCTCCAACAAAACTATATATATATATATATATATATATATATATGTTTTAGTTTTTATTGTTTGCACATATTCTAACATATGGCCTTGTCGGCCTGAGTTGCGTTGATGAGTTTACATGATTTCCTTATTATCCTAGCTCGTCTTTCGAGTTATAGACTATGATAGTTACAGCTAGGTTTGCTCGGCCTAGCCAAACACCGAATGTGGGCCACACATCCCCAAGTTGGAGTGTCACTCAGACCCACTACAGTCTCCGAGATAAGAAGATTCTTGGGTCTGACATGATTTACAGGGCTTTCGTAGAGGGTGTTTCTTCTATCTCAGCTCCGTTGACTAAGTTGACTTAGAATAAAGTCAAGTTTCAGTGGTCAGATGCTTGTGAGCACAATTTCAAATAGTTGAAAATGAGACTATTCCTGCCCCAGTGTTAACATTGCCAGAAGGAACCGAAGGGTTCGTAGTGTATTGTGATGCGTTAGGAATTGGTCTCGGATGTATTCAAATGCAGCATGGTAAGGTTATAGTGTACATATCCAGACAAGTTAAACCTCACAAAAATAACTACCCGACTTACGATTTAGAATTGATAGCTCTGGTTTTCACGCTCAAGATATGGTGCCACTATTTGCATGGTGTTCACGTTGACATTTTCACAAATTACAAAAGCCTTTATTATATTTTCAAGCAACGAGAGTTGAATCTCATATAGAGGAGATGGCTCGAATTACTTAAGGATTATGATATGGATGTCCTCTATCATATATGGAAAGAGAATGTGGTGGCTGATGCTCTTAGTCATTGATCCATAGGAAGCTTACTTCATGTTAAAGAAGGAAAGAGAACCATAGCGAAGGAAGTTCACCAACTAGCCAAAAGTGCACAACTCCAAGTATTCCATATAGCCAGGTTTTACAAAGATGTATCATGATCTTAAAGATATTTATTGGTGGAATGATATGAAAAAGAACATAGCATACTTTGTGGCTAAGTGTCCAAATTGTCACCAGGTGAAGGCCGATCACAGAAGCCTGGTGGGTTGGCTCAGATTATTGTTGTCCTTGTTTTGAAATGGGAGATGACAAACATGGACTTTGTAACAGGTTTACATCGCTTATCTCGGAGACATGATTCGATTTGGGTGATTGTGGACCAATTTACTAAATCAGCACACTTCTTGCCAATCAAAACCATAGATTCAACAAAAGATTATGCCAACTTGTATATCCAAAAAATTATCACGCTTCATGGGACTCCAGCGTCCATTATTTCAAATCAAGGTGCTCAGTTCATAATGAACTATAGAAGTCCTTCTAGAAAGGATTGGGTACCAAGTTAAATCTCAGCACAACTTTTCACCCTCAGACAGAGGTCTATGCAGAGCATACTATTCAGACCCTTAAGGGTATGTGTCCTTGATTTCAAAGGAAATTGGGATGACCACTTGGCTCTCATTGAAGTTTCTTATAATAATAGTTACTAGACTAGTATCAAGATGGCACCGTTCAAAGCTCTGTATGGGCGAAGGTGTAGATCGCTAATTAGTTGGTTTAATATTGGTGAAGCAGAGTTATGAGGGACGTACTTGGTCCAACAGACTATAAAAAATCAAGAAGATTCAGGAGTATTTGAAAAAGGCACAGAGTCGCTAAAAGTCCTATTCGGATGTGAGGCGAAGAGACTTGAATTTTCAGGTTGATGATTAGGTTTTTCTAAACGTTTCACGTATGAAGGGTGTCATGAGATTTGGAAGAAATGGAAACTCAGTCCCAGATATATTGGGCCATACAGGATCCTGCGAAGGATTGGCCAAGTGGCTTATGAGCTTGAACTACCGCAAGATTTATATGTACCCAGTGTTTCATGCATCTATATTGAGGAAGTGTGTGGGAGACCTGTCGTTGGTTGTTCCTACCGAATCCATCAAGGTTAAGGATATTCTAGCCTATGAAGAGGTCCATGTGACTATTCTGGATCGCCAGATTCTCAAGTTGAGGACTAAGGATGTTTCCTCAGTGAAAGTGTTGTGGAGGAGTCAGAAAGTTGAGGACGCTACATAGGAAGCTGAAGAGGACATGAAGTCCAGATACCCGCACTTGTTTGAGGAGCAGTAAGAAAGCGTATTAGGTAAATACCTTCAGTATTCATGTCATGTCCTTGTAAGTATCCATGTCTCATGTTTCACGTTCATGTATCCACTACTCATGTCTCATATCCCCATGTTCATGTTTTCATGTAATCATGTCATTTCAGTCCCCATGATCTATGTCAGATTTCTTCATGTTCATGTACTCATGCCATGTCCATAAGTTATTGAGTTAACTGCATTCCTAACCATGACCAATCAATCGAGGACGAATGATCTCAAGAGGGAGATATTGTAACGCCTCATACCTTTAAACTAGGTGTTGTTTATGATTCAGAGGTTAAAATAAAGTTGGAAAATATATGGATTAAAAAAATTGATCGAAATCAGCATTCTTAACTTTTACGCCAGGTTATACGAACAGTAAAAGGTTTTACAGACCGTCAAATACACCATGAAATAGACTCTAGACACCCACTGTTTCCAATTCACGAAGGATTTCACGATCCATATAATTTTTACGGACCTTGAATTGTACCGTGAAATTTTCCATGGACCGTTTGTACCGTAGAAATGGCAAGGGAAAACCGACTCCCAAGAACCGATTCAAGGTAACTTTCACGAACCGTGAATTATTCTATGGACTGTGAAATGTACCTTGAAATTGGCTCGACGACTGAATAGTATAAAACCACATTTTTAAGTCTTTTTATTTTATTCTTCATTCTCCCAAGCCCTAGCACAAAGTTCTTCTTCTCCCATCATCCTCATACCTCAAGGTAAGTGATTCCCATGTATTCTAACGCGTTTGTTAATGATTATAAGTGGGTTCCAAGTGAAATTCTTTGTTTTTAACCTAGGGTTTTCAAGAAAATCCATCTCAAGGTTTAGAATTCAGGTTTTAGGGATTCTTCTTCAAAGTTTAGACTTTAATACGAGTTTTGGAGCGATTAAGGTATGTAGAGCTTTTATCCATGAGTGAGAACATCATTATTCTTTCCCATGCCACTTTTAATCAATGAAACGCGGATTTCTTCATACCATGGATAAATAAGTAATATAGAAATAAAATCAGTACTTGAACCAAAGAATGCGATTGCATTCTAAGGTCTCAATTATAGTCACTCACTAAAGGTTTGGAACCCTGAGTATAGTGTTCCGTGTGTAGTAGGAAAAGAGGTTGTGCGTGAAAGAATACTTATAGAAAAGTGCTATTTCCTAGCCATTGGATGAGCAAGGGTGTGATTCAGATCGATCAAGAGAAAACCAGGACTGTTATGGACTAGGAAGTGCCAAAGAAATAGAGAGCAGATAACAGAGGTGAAGCTAGGTGCTCGAAGTCATTTTAGATATGACAAGACAGCTCAGGAGGACATAGATATGGTAACCCAATGACAAATCATCTGAAGAAACATAAAAGTTACTAGTTTGGCGGAATATATGATGAAAACTTTAAGCTCCCCGTATTCTGTATGTTTTTTATGTATTTATATCATCCAATGACCTCATACCAAAATACCCTTAATAGGACGAAGTGGGAAACAGGGGCAGAAAATGAACTGGCGCCTAGATATTTAGAAATATATTTTTTGGCAGATTTCACCCATAAATGGTAGCGCCTCACCCAATGCCTAGCACAAAGAATAATTTTGTACTGTCTCCTGGGGCATAGCTGGATGGCAAAGGAGGAAACTTCAAATCCAGTTGGAGGCCTGCAGCGTGGGTTCGAACCCTGGTGGGAGCAATTTGCTCTCTTCTGGGGTAGGACCTTGTAGGTGATATCAGTTACTCTTTTCTCAAACTCTGGTCATTCAGGCACATCCCGCGATTTACTGGTAGTAGTGCTGAGGGGCCGGGACTACTATCTCAAGGAATAGTCTGGCGTAAGACAGAAAACTGGATATTAAAAAAATGAATAATTGTGTACTTCACGATTTGTCTTCATTTTTCAAGTGCATAGTTGGTCCTTGAACGCCAAACTCAATCGTGGTTGAATTGTTTGGGCTTCAACTCAGACTTTGAAGCTCCAAAGTGTCCATTTTAACTTTAAAAGTGCTCCTTAGCTCGGAATCAAGTCCTACACAATAAAACTCATATAATAAGTATAAAATTATCATATTGTAGCTTAAACATGATTAAAATCATGAAATTAAGAGGTGAAATGTCGTCAAGAACCTGTATTTCTTGAAAGTATATTTATGTCCTAGAGACAATCTATATTAGGACAAATGTACTTTACACACATTCGTATTATTATTAATGGAGATTAATATTTTGGCATTTGCAATTATTGAATTATTAATTAATTGTTTGTAATATTCTATAATATGCATCCCTGGAGGTTAATCTGTTATTGATAATGTGAGATATTAATATTATAATGTAACTCTTAAAATAGCCTCAACTAATGATCATCGAGAATGGGATATCGATGATATGTGATAAGTCGACATCTGGTCTGCATCACATCCTTAGAGGATGTTGTATGTATCACCTGCTACGAGTAATGGCTACTCGAGATGGACACATAGATACTTTGAAAGTATTGGTATACCCTGTTGATATACTATTTGTTATACTTGTCTAAAGTATGATCAGCGTGTGGGAGATAGAAGTCCTTAGACTTGAGGTCAATACGCACCTTGTCTACAAAGTAATGTACTTTGATCCTGTCCTAAGCTCAAATGTCTTATAGGTTGAGATACGACTTGTATTGGGTACATTACGTTGTGGATTAAAGGTGGTAGTTGAGCCAAGATTAGGATTCATTCCTCAAATGTATATTCAATAGAACACTCAGATTCTCAATGATATTAGGTTGACTAAGTCATTGGACAACGCAATAGACATATTTAGAATATGGTCTAGTTATCAACTAATATAGATGAGATACAATGATTAATCCATTTGGATAGACACTTGACAAATCCTAAGCTTGATCGGGTGTGTCGTGAATGAAAGGATTTTATCTTACCAAACAGAGGTTAAGTTTCCTGGAATCGTATAAACGTACTTCACATATTGAGTTCGTCTTGCGGCGCCATCTAGGAGTTCCGCGTAGACATTAATTTGATTAATGTTGATATGTGAAGGTATGTAGGGTCACACTATATCAATTGTCTTTTCGATCTAAGGATGTATTGAGAGAGTATTAAATATTCGATTTAGAATCGAGATATTTAAATGAATAATGATTTTTTTAATTAAGTCAAAATTAGATTTTGGATTTAATTAAGAATGTGTGGAAAATAAATCGAGACGGGGTAGGGCCACGTCGAGCGTCGCGGCGCCCACACCATAGGGCCGCGGCGCTAATGACCTAATCTGTCTTGGTTTATGGGTCAGGCCCAAGGTCAAACCCTAACCCAATTTGACCTAATTTTCACCTATAAATACAGACATTCATTTCATTATTCAACACACAAAAACACCAATTTTCAAATTATCATTCTAAGTCTTAGAGACTTAGAATCTAAACACTCTCTCGAACCTCTGCCGGACTTCCTAGCTTTCCGAAGGAGAAGTACATTGAAGCTTGGATCTTGCAATTGAAAGGGTTGTCGCGTGTCCACCCTTTAGTAAAGATTCCAGATAATACAACCTGTAAGTGTTTATGCTTTATGTTACAGGTTTTGATTGTCATATAACCATACCAGAAGTAATTGTTGGGGTAAGTAAGAACAAAATTTTAAACATCTGTTGTGCCTTACTTATGAACCCAACAAATCCCTACAGTGGTATCATAGCCCAGGCTGGTTCATTGGTTATATAACAATTGAATAACATAATAATATAGGTTAAACATAAAATTGGATTAAAACAAGGCTTCTTGAAATCCTACATGTCTTGACTGAATGTTAACCTTTTGATATCACCCTAAATTATCTCTTACGCTAACTCGAGGAAGTCATTCCGCTCTAACTCAAACTAAGCCAAAAGTGCATTGTCCGGCTCATTGCACGGTGCACGGCAAATAACGGGTAAAGACGGATGATGGTCGATGTGTGCGTTATTGATAATGGTGGGTGATGATGAAGTATCTGTGATTTGGTCCCTAAATTGGATATAGGGCTCGAACGATTTTGAAAAAAAACAACACAAAAACGTTTTGTCAGAACGTCGATGCCGCGACCCTATGGTAGGGCGCCGTGACCCTATGGTAGGGCGCCGCGACCCTATGGTAGGGCGCCGCGACCCTATGGTAGGGCGCCGCGACCCTATGGTAGGGCGCCGCGACCCTATGGTAGGGCGCCGCGACCCTATGGTAGGGCGCCGCGGCCCTAATGCTTCATTTTTTTAAGTTCAGGACTTTCTGGACATTATGCGTCGCAGCCTTAATTCAAGCCGAAGGTTTCTGCCTTGCAAGCGTCGCGCCCTCATGGTGGAGCGTCGCGGCTCTAATGCATTGCAGAAGCAGAAATTCAGTTTCTGCCTCACTGGAACCGCAGCTCTAATGATTAGCATTGCGGCCCCATCGATCCGAAAAAAAACATTTTTTTTGTTCAGAATGTTTAACCCATGATTATTATTATATACAGTATATTTGATAAGTATATTGTTTATGTGCTAAATGTCAAATTGTTTGTCATTTAAATTACTAGAATAGCATCCGCTATAACTGTCTAGGCAGGCGGCGCCCAGTATTTGATTAAACCATCTTATATCATGCATATTGGGTTGACGGTTCCCAACTATATGTGTCATTAGTTTTGCATGATATTAAGATGTCATATTGGATATGGCGTAAAAGAGTTGATCTTGGTTAAAACCTTGAATTAAAATGTTCCCCAAAATTTTGAATACAAGTCTAAAATAAAACACGTCGTCCATTATAAATGTTAGAGTGCAAAATCATTTTCTGCGATACAAGTATTTATGCCAAAGCATTTGCTCTAAGTCTATGAGGACCCAGACTCTTTCATAGATGTGTTTTAAATGTAAAGGTAAACGATAAACTTTTGTGGGTATTTACACCAAAGTGTTTGCTTACAAAGGCCAAATTTACTTAGATACATAAATGCAGTCGTGTAATGGGGTTGACTTTCTTAGACAAATCTTGGCGCCAAAGTGTCGGACTAATCTAAGGATGCAAGATTAAAAGTAATATTTGATCAACCAAGAGTTGCAAATAAGTTTTGCAATTGGTTTAGAACCTATCAAGATGTGTTATTGAAGTTATCAGCCAAAGCAAACACGGAGATAACATAGGCTTGGGTCTTGGCCCATTATGACCTCAATTATTATAGGTCTATATTCTACCATGGGGTCATAGAAGTATATTAAAATAATTGAAGCTAATTAAACAAAAGGCCATGTTGATTAGCCTAAACGAATGTGTATAATAGGAAATAGATTTTGAGTTTGATTTCCAGTCTGTCTAATTCTTTAGATTATCAAATATGTCAAGCTTATCATTGAAAATGTTGATTGAAATGAACAAACTTACTGGACCTAACTACCTTGACTGGCTGAGAAATTTGCGAATAGTGCTGAGACATGAGAAATAGAATACGTGCTGGACACGGTGTTCCCAACAGTCCATGCGATAGGCTCTGCTGAATATGCCTCTTTTGATAAGGATGCTTACCAAAAACACCTAGATGATGCCACTTCAGCACAATGCGTGATGTTGTCTTCCATGTCTATGGAACTTCAGAGGAAACATGAGAACATGGGTCCCAATGAGATGCTCGAACATTTGAAGAGTCTCTATGACTCACAATCCCAAACTATGGAATATGAGTTACTAATAGAACTTTTTAAGTGTAAGCTAAATGAAGGGGCCCAGGTCTCGCAGCATGTATTGAAGATGATAGGGCTGATAGAGAGGCTCGCTTCAATTGGAATGAAGCAGGAAAAGAATGTCGCTACAACCCTCATCCTGAACTCTCTCCCTTGTTCTTTTGAGAACTTCATAGTGAATTTCAATATGAATGGAAGGAAGGCGAGTCTGCCGGATCTCCACAACATGCTCAAGACCTTTGAGTCTTCCACTTCCAAAGGCAAAGTTGTGCTCATAGTGAGCTCTACTAGCCGACCCAAGCCGAAAGGCAAGGAATGGCCGAAGAAGAAGGGCAAAACAGTCGTTGCGCCCTCATCTATGAAGCCTAAGGGAGGTGTGAAGAAGAACAAGGTAAATCCGGCTAAGGATGAATGCCTCAACTGCCACAAGAAGGGGCATTGGAAGAATGACTACACGGCACCAGGAGGAGGAAAAGCACCAGGTGTTTCTGCCTCTAGTGGACAAGGTATGTACGTCATTGAAATAAATATGTCTATAAATAACTCTCATTCCTGGGTATTGGATATCGTTTGTGGCTCACACATTTGTACAAATGTGCAGGGACTAACTGATAGTAGGAAGGTTGGACTAAGAGAGGTAGACCTATGCGTTGGGAATGGAGCACGAGTAGATGCTGAGCGCGTAGGAACTTATAGATTAAATTAGCCTTCTGGCTATTTTTTAGTGTTGAATGATTGCTACTATGTACCTTCGTTAACGAGGAATATCATTTCTATCCCAGTTTTGGGCATGAAGGGTTTTTCCTCATATATTTATAATGGCAGTCAAGTACTGTCTTTTGATAATGTTATATATGGAACAACTCCTCTTATGGATGGATTATATACACTAAATTGTAGTCGAGAGATATTCAATGTACAAAATAAATGAGCCAAGATAAGTAATAGAAACTCTACCTACCTATGGCACTGCAGACTTGGCCATATCAACGAATCAAGGATAACAAGGTTGAGGAAGTTAGACTATCTCAAACCATTTGACTTGGAGTCTTATGGTAACTGAGAATCTTGCTTGAGAGGAAAGATGACCAATAAACCACTTTCTGGGAAAGGTGTGCGAGCCAAGGAGGTGCTTGAGTTGGTCCATACTAATGTATGTGGGCCATTTTCGACTCAAGCTAAAGGAGGCTTTCCATACTTCATCACTTTTACTAACGACTTCACAAGGTATGGATATGTGTATCTAATGAGACACAAATCCGAGGCTTTTGAGAAGTTCAAAGAGTACAAGTCGGAAGTAGAGAAGCAACTTGCAACAAGTATCAAGACCCTTCGATCGAATTGAGGAGGTGAATACTTGAGCAAGGATTTTCTAGATTACTTGAAACTATATGGAGTCAAATCAGAGTGGACACCTCTTGGAACACCATAAATGAATGGCGTTGCCGAAAGGAGAAACCGAACCTTATTAGATATGGTTCGATCCATGATGAGCTTCTTAGCTCTACCGACATACCTTTGGGGACATGCTATACAAACCTCAATATATGTTTTGAACAGGGTTCCTTCAAAGTCAGTAGAAAAGACACCATATGAGATATAGTGTGGCAAGAAGCCAGCTCTTAAACATATGAGACCCTGGGGATGCCCTGCATAAGTTAAGAAGATGCTCACTGGTAAATTGGAATCCAAAAGTGAGAAATGTTACTTCGTGGGGTATCCAAAGGAAACTAGGGGATACTACTTCTATCTTCCTGGAGAACGTAAGGTCATAGTTTCCAGGAACTCAACTTTCCTTGAAGAAGAATATGTCTACAAGGAACATAGTTGCACAGAGATAGAACTTGAAGAAATTCAAGAACCACAAGATAACACAGAAACTGAACCCTTGTCGAATGACCTAACCAAGAATTCAGTGGGAGTATCTGGTGAAGATTGGGTACTTAGAGTACGCCCTTCAGTCAGTGGGAGTGTTGTGAGAGATAGTGCAGAAATGGAAGGCTCTCATACAAAACCAATGGAATTTGATACAATGGTTGTACATCATTCCATTCAGGAAATACATGCGAATGACATTCCTAAAAGCTCTCAAGGTGATGGATTGTCCAGCACACAAAGACCTTCTCACAATCAGAATGCAACAAGCACTGAAACGCAGAATAATCAACTCCGTAGGACCACTAGGACTGATTGTCCGCCTAAAAGACTTAATCTCCTTGTTGAAACACACAATGAGATAGATATTCCTGATGACGATGAACCTACAACCTACAGTGAAGCTATATTAGACATTAATTTGCAGAGATGGCAAGAATCCATGAAATCTGAGATGGACTCGATGTACATAAATCAAGTTTGGAACTTGGTTGAGTTGCCAACAGGGGTTAGACCCATAGGATGCAAATGGGTCTTCAAGTAGAAGATTGATGTATATGGCAAGGTACAGACTTATAAGGCAATATTGGTGGCTAAAGGTTATAATCAACGGCCTGGGGTCTATTATAATGAAACCTTTTCACCTGTTGCGAAAATTAAGTCCATTCGGATTTTGCTTGCAATAGCTGCATATTATGACTATGACATTTGGCAAATGGATGTGAAAACTGCTTTCCTCAATAGTAATCTAGTTGAAGAGGTGTATATGAAACAACCTGAGGGTTGTTCTCTTGAGTCCAAACCAAATGTTGTATGCAAGCTTCAAAAGTCCATTTATGGGCTTAAGCAAGCCTAGGGGAGTTGGAACATTTGCTTTGACAAGGCTATCAATTCATTTGATTTTTCCAGAAGCAAAGAGGATCCATGTGTTTATAGTAAATGCAAGGATAGGAGTATTTCCTTCATTATCATATGTGTAGATGACATATTGATAATGGGAGACAATAAGACTCTCCTGGAGACAGTCAAGGAGTGGTTGTCCAGTACCTTCATGATAAAGGATTTAGGTGAAGCCTGCTACATTCTGGGAATTAGGATCTATAGAGATAGACCTAATAGATTGTTAGGGTTTTCACATTCAGTCTACATAGACAAAGTGCTTAGACATTTTTTTATGGAAAATTCTAAGAAAGGCGGTCTACCTATGGGACAAGGCATCAAGTTATCTTAAAGGATAGTCTTTCTAATACTATAAAACTTGAACGCATGAAAAGGATCACATATGCTTCGGCTAAGGATCGATCATGCATGCCATGACCTGTACTAGGCCATATGTGGCCTTTGCACTTAGTATGACTTGAAAATTCCAGCAGAATCCTGGGGAAGAACACTGGAAGGCAGCAAGAGTATTCTTAAGTATCTTAGACGAACTAAAGATTACTTCTTAGTCTATAGTGGGGAAGAAAAGCTAGCTGCTACTGGGTATACTGATGCTAGCTTCCAGACGGATCTTAATGACTACAAATCTCAGTTTGGGTACACGTTCATTTTCAATGGTTGAGCAGTAAGCTGGAAAAGTTCCAAACAAGCTACAATTGTTGATTCGACAACTGAAGATGAGTACATTGCTGGATTGGAAGCTGGTAAAGAAGTTGTCGCGATTTCTGAGTTCCTAAAGGAACTAGGGGTTGTTCCAAGTGCCACTTATCCAATAACGATTTATTGTGATAACACTGGTGCGATTGCGCAAGCTAAGGAACCAAGATCAACCAACAGAAACAAGCATGTACCAAGGAAGTACCACATACTCAGAGAGATGGTAGATACTGAAGAACTTAGATTAGACTATGTTTCCACAGACGATAATCTAGCTGACCCATTCACTAAACCATTAAGCTTAGTCAAGCATGATGGTCATTTTGAGAATATGGGCATTAGATATGTTGGAAATTGGCTCTAGGACAAGTGGGAGATTGAAAGTATATTTATGTCCTGGAGACAATCTATATTAGGACAAATGTACTTTACACACATTCGTATTATTATTAATGGAGATTAATATTTTGGCATTTACAATTATTAAATTATTAATTGATTATTTGTAATATTCTATAACATGCATCCCTGGAGGTTAAGTTGTTATTGATAATGTGAGATATTAATATTATGACGTAACTCTTAAAATAGCCTCGACTAATGATCATCAAGAATGGGATATCGATGATATGTGATAAGTCGACATGCGGTCTGCATCCCATCTTTAGAGGATGTAGTATGTCTCACCTGCTATGAGTAATGGCTACTCGTGATGGACACATGGATACTTTGGAAGTATTAGTATACCCTGCTGATATATTGTTTGTTATACTTGTCTAAAGTATGATCAAAGTGTGGGAGATGGAAGTCCTTAGACTTGTGGTCAATACGCACTTTATCTACAAAGTAATGTACTTTGATCCTGTCCTAAGCTCAAATGCCTTATAGGTTGATATACGGCTTGTATTGGGTACATTACGATGTGGATTAAATGTGGTAGTTGAGCCAAGATTAGGATTCATTCCTCGAATGTATATTCGAGAGAACACTCACATTCTCAGTGATATTATGTTGACTAAGTCATTGGCCAACGCAATAGACATATTTAGAATATGGTCTAGTTGTCAACTAATATAGATGAGATATAATAATTAAGCCATTTGGATAGACACTTCACAAATCCTAAGCTTGATTGGGTGTGTCGTGAATGAAAGGATTTTATCTTACCACATAGAGGTTAAGTTTACTGGATTCGTGTAAACGTACTACACATATTGAGTTCGTCTTGCGGCGCCGTCTAGGAGTTCCGTGTAGACCTTAATTTGATTAATGTCGATATGTGAAGGCATGTAGGGTCACACTATGTCGATTGTTTTGATCTAAGGATGTATTGAGAGAGTATTAAATATTCGATTTAGAATCGAGATATTTAAATGAATAATGATTGTTTTAATTAAGTCAAAATCGGATTCTGGATTTAATTAAGAATGTGCGGAAAATATATCGAGACGGGGTAGGGCCACGTCAAGTGCCGCGGCGCCCATACCATAGGGTCACAGCATTAATGACCTAGTATATCTCGGTTTATGGGCCAGGCCCAAGGTCAAACCCTAATCCGGTTTGACCTAATTTTCACCTATAAATACAGACATTCATTTCATTATTCAACACACCAAAACACCAATTTTCAAATTATCATTCTAAGTCTTAGAGACTTAGAATCTAAACACTCTCTCGAACCTCTGCCGGATTTCCTAGCTTTCCGAAGGAGAAGTACATTGAAGCTTGGATCTTGCAATCAAAAGGGTTGTCGCGTGTCCACCCTTTAGTAAATATTCCAGATAATACAACCTGTAAGTGTTTATGCTTTATGTTACAGGTTTTGATTGTCATATAACCATACCAGAAGTAATTGCTGGGGTAAGTAAGAACAAAATTTTAAACTTTCGTTGTGCCTTACTTATATGTTTTGAACCCAACAAATCCCTACAGTGGTATCAGAGCGCAGGTTGGTTCATTGGTAATATAACAATTAAATAACATAATAATATGGGTTAAACATAAAATTGGATTAAAACAAGGCTTCTTGAAATCCTACATGTCTTGACTGAATGTTAACCTTTTGATACCACCCTAAATTATCTCCTACGCTAACTCGAGGAAGTCATTCCGCTCTAATTCAAACTAAGACAAAAGTGTGTTGTCCGGCTCATTGCATGGTGCACGGAAAAGAATGGGTAAAGAGAATGATGGTCGATGTGTACGTTATTGATAATGGTGGGTGATGATGAACGATCTGTGATTTGGTCCCTAAATTAGATTTAGGGCTCGAATGATTTTGAAAAATCAACATAGAAACGTTTTGTTAGAACGTCGGCGCCGCGACCCTATTGTAGGGCGCCGCGACACTTGCTAGTGTTTTCAAGGCTGCGGCGCGGCTCCATGGTGGAGCGCCGCGACCCTAATGCTTCATATTTTTTAAGTTCTGGACATTAGGCGCCGCGGCCCCATGGTGGAGCGCTGCGGCCCTAATGCAAGCCGAATGTTTCTTACTTATGTGTTTTGAACCCAACAAATCCCTACATTTCTAGCATATCATTAGCTAGCGTACGAAGAATCTCATTACTCATTAGCTTCCTGAGCAAGATTACATCTGCATTACAAGCTTTTACACATGCTTTGAGAGCTACTTGATTAGCCACTACACCTGACACATTACCCTGAGAATGTCCTAAAGTTCCTCCACAAAACAATTGTAGGGAATCGTGATACCCAAAGATCCTTATACATCAAAGAGTTATTAGATAGTTAAAAGATTGTACCATGCTAGATTCATTATTGAGCTTTTAGGTGAATTAAAGATGAAAATAAACAAGTTGTTAGAATTACTGTTTGAACATGATTGTCAAGTACTCCAGTTAGCATGGATTGTTACCCCATAATTTTCTTTTGATAGTAAACAAAGTTTTTAACACTGTTAGTGTATATAAATTAAATTCTATTTGAATTTGAAAGGCAATGATCGATCAACAAGAAAACTCGTCGAACCCTGATGGATCTATCTTTAAATAGGAAAGATTTTGATTCAAATTAAGATTTGGGGAATGAATATAAAGATAAAAGGAAAGATGACGTTTGAAATTAAATTTTTGCAGGAACCGAGAAAAGTGAAAAATGTTTGAACTAAGGTTGTCCAACGGAGCGGGACGGGACCCGGCGAGACGGGGGAGGGTCGGGACACGGGTTCTGGCGAGCCAGGCAGATCGGGATAGGCGGGACGGGAAGAGGTCCCATCCTACATCCCGCTGGTAGAGGGGCCGGGATTTGGGGGACGGGCCAAGTAAGGATCGGGATTTGGGTTTTTTTTTGTCACTTAATTTAATAAAATAATATATATAAGTGTAATAAAAATATCTCAATGTTGTTTTTGTGCCTCTTATATTATTTAATAGAAATATGGTTTTTTTCTAATACAATTTTAAAATTACAACTTTGTGGTGTTGTTCAAAAGTTCAAAATCAAATAGTAAAATTGCAATTAAAAAAAATTACATAGTTAACCATATTTTTTTCTAATTTCCTCACAATGTCTTGAGGATTTTCGGTTGGAATTGGAATTTGTAGGTTAAATTGTTCGACGTCGCTTCCTGTTCCCTCGGAAAATATTTCGTTGTAGTTGTTGTCTTCTTCTTCGTTGATCTCCGGTTGACCGCACATTCTACGCTCCACTTCCAATCTCTAAATAGAACTGCAATCTCCAATGCGTCTCCCGCCAATGAATGTCTATGCTCTCCTATTTGAAATCTTCCAGCAGAAAAAGCGCTTTCAGACACGGTTGATGACGCTTGAATGTTCAACACATCTCGGGCCATCTTTGTTAGTGTCAGAAATGTATTCTCATTCTGCCTCCAGTATTTCAGCAAGTCTTCATGTCCTTCATCATTGATAATTAATTCGTACGGTACAACACCCTGCAAAACATAAACATCAAATTTGCTAACTTGTGAAGAAGTTGAACCACTAAACATTTTATTTCTAAGGCCTTGAATACTAGCAGCAGAAACCGCATATTTTTTATAAGGTTTCAGCGAAGTAGTAAAAGATGGTACAGAAGCCGGTTGATTATTTGCACTTTGTTGTTGGTAATACGTATATACTTGTTTACATTCAGTGTGTGCTAGACGTAACTTCTTCTTTAGTTGGTTTGTGAGTTGGTTCTTCATTTGGGTCTGTTGGAAGTATTTCTATACAATCATAAATCGTTTCTATTAGTGTTTTACAACCGTCTGCTTTAATAGTCGAATTTAATACCACACTAATAATATAATTAGTGGGAATAAGAAAAAAGTATTTTTAAAATTTTTAAAATATTTTTTTAATAGATACCTTATAAGTTGGTATTGCATATATTCATTAAGTAACAAAAATATTAGAGCCATATGAAATAACATATTTGAAATAGTAGGATAATAAATACCGGAAAATTCTTTAGTAGCTTGAAAATATTTCTCTAGAAATCCATTAAGTTCTAAAAAAAATTCCCAATCATTATCTACAAGCATATCCCTTGGATTTTTATTATGAGTGTTAAATAATAAAGTTATAGGTTTTCTATAATCATAAGAAACAAGTAGTTGTTCATACAGAGAATTCCACATAGTCGAAACTTCTTCTGCATTTTTCTATAAGGTAATCCACAACCATGACAAGTTTTTTTATACTCTTTGCGTCTTTGTATTTTATTACCTTTAAAAATAAAATTTATAGCAAATTATATTTTTTTAAGAATGCTTTCAAAAAGTTTTAGGCTATCTTTTACAACTAAGTTATAAATATGGCACACATATCTTATATGAAAATGATCAGAAAAACACGGAGAATCAAACTTTTAAAAGTATTATAGCATAATCATTAGAAGTAGCATTATCTAATGTAATAGTCATAATTTTATCATTTATTCCATAATAATCACAAATTTCATTAATATTTTATGCAATAAAACATCCAGTGTGTCTATCATCAATATATCTATATGCTAAAATACATTTTTGCATAGACCAATTTTGATCTATCCAATGACATGTTACCGTTAAATAATCATTACCTTTAGTACTATGACCTATGTCAGAAGTGATAGCCACTTTGCCATTAAAATGATACAATGCATAACGTAAATATTGTTGATATTCACTTGCAAATTTAAAACCTCCCTTCTAACAGTTGATCTAGGAAAACAATTAAAAGCAGGATTATTTATTTCTCGAATGTAATGAATATAACCAGGAGAGGAAGGAAATGAAAAAGGCAAAGCCTCCACCGCAATTAATTTTTCCATATTTTCCCTATCTTTATTTTTATCATATTTAGGACCAAAAATTTCCCCCGTCTTCAGGTTAATTTGACCCTGTACTTGGTCGGGAACACTATGTGAACCTTGTCCCGACTCAGCTGGCACACCCGATTTTTTAGCCTGGTATTGATTCCACCTAGCTGTGTGCTCGCCTTGTACATGTCTCAATAAATCTCCCATCCCACCTTGACCTTTTCCGGTTTTAAATTTATAAACATTTTTACAAATTTTACATCTAGCTAGTTGATTCTCTTAGTCCCTATCAAAAAAATGTCATGCAGTTGATTTTAATTTTCGTTGTGTGGGGCCTCGACTCATACTAGGGGGAATATGAGGCATTCCAGTTTCAATTTCAGGCTGAGACTCAGTCTGAGCCTGAAGTTGAGGTGCACTAGTGGGTGTGTCATCTAGATTATCGTCAAAATTAAAGTTTGGTTCATCTACCTCATCATCTAATGGTATATCATTAAAAAAAAATTCATCTATATGAGTGAAATCAGTGAAATCATCAGGACTAGGAATATGATTACTAGAAGAAGTACACATGCCTCTGTTACCCCTACTAGAAAAAGCACCCTTACCCTTACTCTTAAACATACTTCTTAATCCTTCCATTTTAGTTATTCAAATAAATAATTAAACATAATAAAATTAAGTGCGATGATTAAAATAAAGTAACAATAATAATTTAAAGAAGGAACGAAGGTACCACACGCCGACGTAACGTCGACGTGTAATCGAGGTTGTAAATTGAAACTTTTCACGATAGATGATCCTCAAGCTAGTTGCTAACTTCACCCCCAATTTTTTTAACTTTGATATAAATGAGCAAAATAAATATAATATTTAGTAGGCAAAGTAGAATTGTAGAGAGATTTGAGAGATTGTAGGAAGATTTGAGAGAAAATGAAGAGGAAAATGAGGTATTTATAGTTGAGAAATATGGTTAAAGTGTAAATATATTAATTTAGGGATAAAAATAAATATTAAAGGGGTAGGGGGTTTATGGAGTGGGGGGCTAAAAATGATCGTTATAGCTGTTGCACAACGGCCAAAGTCAAAATTTGGCCGTTGTTGCAATGGTTATTTTTGCGAAGGAGGCAGGGGGCTGGAGGGGAGGGAAGGGGTCGGGATGGGGCTGGTAGGGTTTGGATCAGGATGGACGGGACGATCCCAGATCTCGTCCCGAGTTCGAACCCCGACACTGACCAAAAAATTATTTTTAGGGGGAAAGGGACGGGACGGGACGGACCGGGTAGAGATCAGGCCGATCCGGCCCACTGGACAACCCTAGTTTGAACTAAGGTGGACTGGGTAGGGGTCCGCTTGGGCAGCTCAATTGGTTTCAAGGGGGATATTTGGAGCAAAGATCAAGGATCGAATCCCGTCAGCGGCAGTGTGGGGGTTTTCTTCTTGAAATAAAGGAGGGCCCCTTGTGCACAGCGTGGTAGTGGTCTAACCTTTGAAATCAATTGAGTCACCATGATTTACCTCCTTCACAGACCTGTCGGATCGGGGTGTGGGGGCTCCTGGGTCGGGAGATTCCACCTTTTGGAGCAAAGGTGGACTGGGTAGGGAAGTAGAAAATAGCATGGGACTTTTAGTGACAATGACAATTGATTCTGAGGGAATATATGATAAAGGAATGGGTGATGATGTATTCCCAATCTTCCGTTGTGATTGATTATGTCTTTAGGTACACACAGACTATAAAGTTAGTGTTTTCACCTACTGTTTACCTGTTCCCTTCCTTTGCTTTTTCTCTTTCTCCTTCCTTTCATTGTTTTACAGATTCCCAACTCCAAATCCTGCTCTTGTCAGGACAATTCCCCACAATCTTCTATTCAGATATGTTTCTTTTTCACAAATTTTAAACTAGAAACTTTCTGCACAAGATTGAGTAAACTCACTACTCATTAATCTTTAATGGTGCTTTATGGTCTCTAATACTAGTAATTGAGACAATTTGTTGAGTTTATCTAAAAAAAAATTCAACTAGTAGTAATTTCTATTAAATTTCACAATTTTTTTACCAGAACGTCTCCAAACTTGTGGCTAGATAAAAAAAAGCTTTAACAAATAACGAATAAATCTAATTAAAAATAGCCAATGCATTTAATTAATATGCAATAGTAACTTTACAAGCTCAAGATGATCCGAGATCAAAATGAATCTAAGTTATAATAGAAAAAAAGATTTATATACGAGAGAATAGAAAATGTTGGAACGGCGTAGAATACTAAAAGTTATTACATGAGGAATTAGTCTGCCTTTAACAAAGAACTGGTTGTATAGAAGTATATGTAATTACTTTGTCACTGTCCATAATGGAAAATTTCAACACAACTTGTAGACGAAATGAAATATAAAATAAAGCTCATCTATCTCAAAATTATAAACTCTAATATTGGACATGTTAATGTTTAACACTAGAAGAAATAAAACAAATTTACTTACGCTTAGGTTTATATACTAGATAAATAACTATGTGATATGTCTTTTAAATACATTTTTATTAGTTAATCATGATTAAGTACATTTTAGATAAGTACTTCATTTTCCGTAACGAGGAGGAAGTGTCATTAATGCAAGGGCTTATATTTTAGATCACGAGGGAAGAATCTTGTTGGTTTTAGTTCTTGAAGTCATAAATGCATAAACATGTGTCATCTTGGTTTTAGTTATACGGCGTTTTGGTGGAAAAATAAATGCATTAATTATTACTCTCTATCGGATCATTTTTTATTTGTCCACTTAATTAAAAATAGATTCACATTTAATTTTTCATTTTGAAAAATCAAAATATAATTTATCCACTTTGTTCCTAGCTAGTTTACTTTTATTAGTAACTATAATTATTTCTCAAAGCATTTTTCAATATATTGAATTCATTATTTCAAATGGTGGTATAATAAATATTTATCATTTTATTAATTACGGTATATCAAGTTAAATATGGACAAGTAAAAATGGACGAGGGGCGTATATTATTCTAATTGATGGTAGTATTATTAAACAAATCACAGAAATCAACACATTACACTTCGTATTTCTTAAACTTTAGGTATATCTATGTTTTATCAGATCCAAGTTCCCGACAAATCTCGCTGTCCTTTTTCTTTGATCAAACCTTAGACAATTAACAAAATTTAGCATCTCATAACTTATATATCTAGAAACCTATACAGACGTAGTTTTTGTTACAATGAATATATTGTTTTCATGAAAAAGTATTCTACTCAATTAATCAATAGCTAATTTACTTAAAACTTATATAACTGAAGTCACAAAAATTCCGCTTCATTAATAAACTTATTAGTATTTGAGCGAAATAAAGAAATAGCTCCATTGAACATGTTTCAAGTATTAAAACATGAGAGTTCATCAATAATTTACTACATAATATAATTTCTACCTTATATCTATAATTAAACGCAAGACCTTATTCCCATCTGGCATCTATTTTCCGGGAAAAAAAACGTTTCTAGAAAAATGACTAATACATCTGGTAGATCAGATACTTTAGTGATGTTTTTTTGTCAAATAGAGATTAGAGAATAAAAAAGATCATATAATTCTCTTTTCCAAACTTCTACTTAGAGGAACACAAAAAGAATAAAAAATTTATCGTGAAACCCAAAACTAAGGTTAGTAATCCCGTGCCTAGTTCGTATAATTTTTTGGATGATGGTAAATCCCCGTATATTATTCACCATTTTTCGGACATGTCCCGCACCCCAAATCCACTAGCGGGCCCACTGCCCGCTGGCCCCACTGTTCTAGCCATTGTATCCTGTCCCGTAACTGGGCCAGTGATAGTAATTGGGCTAGATTCCCAGCCCATTACCGCCACTGTTCCAGTGACGGGTTCCAGCCCATTACCGTCACAAGATTCCAGTATTGGGCCAGTAGGCCCACTACCTGCTGGCCGGTCCGTCACGTGTCCCGGTAGTTCCCGATATCCACCCAATTCTCCCCCGAGTTATAGACCGATCACTCGTAGTCAACAGGGTATTTTTAAACTAAAAAGACATTTTAATTTACATTCTAATGTTCTTAAATCACCCTTACCCCGTAATCCTGTGTCTGTTTTAAATTACCCGAATTGGAAAATTGCTATGACCGACGATATAATGCTCTTATTGATAATAAGATGTGGGAGTTGGTGCGCCGTCCATTTGGTGTTAATATTATTCGGTCTATGTGGATTTTTTCTCATAAGGACAATTCTGACGATTCTTTTGCGAGACATAAGCTCGTCTTATAGGTGATGGTAAGACTCAGCAGATTTGTGTGGATTGTGGTGAGACGTTTAGTCCGGTGGTCAAGCCGGTTACCACTCGCACTGTGCTCAGCTTGGATCTTTCGAAAGCATGGCCCATTCATCAGTTAGATGTGAAGAATACTTTCTTGCACGGTGATCTCAAGGAGACAATCTATATGCATCAACCCTTGGGGTTTAGGGATCCCAAATATCCTCATCATGTCTGTTTGTTGAAGAAGTACTTGTATGGGCTTAAGTAGTCTCTACGGGCTTGGTATAAGAGGTTTGCAGACCATGTTTCGACTTTTGGGTTCTCTCACAGCAGGTTTGATAATTCATTGTTCATATATCATCGTGGTTCTTCTTTGGCTTATATACTATTATATGTGGATGATATTATCTTGACTGCCTCTTCTGATGCATTACGCAAGTCTATCATGACAATGCTCAGTTCTGAGTTTGCTATAAAAGACTTGGGGCCCTGAGTTACTTTTTGGGGATTGATGTGACTCGTCATGCAGGTGGGTTATTCTTAAAATACATGCAAGTCTACTTCCACTCCAGTTGATACTAAACCCAAGTTGGGTGCTGCGGCAGGCTCTCCTTACGAGGATCCAACCCGCTATCGCAATCTTGCAGGGGCTCTTTAGTATCTTACTTTCACGAGACCAGATATTACGTATGCCGTACAGCAGGTGTGCTTGTTTATGCATGATCCCAGGGTTGAACATATGAATGCGCTCAAACGTATTATTCGGTACATCCAGGGGACACTTGACTATGGCTTACATTTATATCCTTTGTCGCCGTTTACACTTGTCTCGTATACAGATGTTGATTGGGGTGGTTGTCCAGACACCAGACGGTCCACGTCTGTCTGTTGTATGTTTCTTGGTGGTCTGCAAAGCGTCAGTCGACTTTATCACGCTCTAGTGCAGAGGCCGAGTATAGAGGGGTAGCCAATGTGGTCTCTGAATCCTGTTGGTTACGTAATCTTCTGTTAGAGCTTCATTGTCCTATTCAGAAAGCTACATTTATTTATTGTGATAATGTTAGTGTCATCTACCTTTCTGGTAATCCGGTTCAGCACCAGCGCACTAAGCATATAGAGATGGATATCCACTTTGTTCGCGAAAAGGTAGCTCGTGGACAAGTACGTGTCTGCCATGTCCCTTCCAGATATCAAATTGCAGACATCTTTACCAAAGGTCTTCCCTCGGTCCTTTTTGAATATTTTAGGGACAGTCTCAGCGTACGAAGACCGCCCGCTATGCCTGTGGGGGTGTGATAATTAACATAAGTATACACGGTTGTCTCACCGTGTATATCTTATTTATGGTAACAAAATAGTTTGTATTAATTGTATCTAATTAGCATTGTATACTTACCATAATTGTAGGATCCTCATACAAGTAGAATAGGGTTTTTGGATTAAAATAGGAATAGGATTTTCCTATTATGAAAATTATAAATTGTATATATACTCTTTCATTAATAAAAATAATGAAGGATTCTATACTAATCAACCGAAATTGATTGTTTCAATGAGTGAGCAAAGGATAAAAAGAAAAAGATAACACCTTTACTCCATAAGTTTTCTCTTTCTTTATTGGACAAAAGTAGTTAATTAGTTTTATTATATTTTTTTGGATAAAAAGTGAAGAAATTAAGGTCAAGGGGTTTCCAAGATCTCGTGTCATTTTACACTTGTTTGTTTGTCTGTTTTGTTTATACAGAAATATTAGCTGAAATCTGATCACAACATTAGCTGTTTGCATATTTTTATTACATTAAAAAAACTGGTTTTATCATTATATATGTGTAAATATCGGCGAAGATTCAGCCTTGTTTAGCACTTCGAGTTGCTCAGTCTTTGAGTCCCAAACCCTGCGAGACTTGGGCTTTGTTTTGTTTCTTAATTTTCTTTTTTATTTGGATTTGGAATTAACTTATATATACTATATAAGTATAAATTTAAAATATTTTACACTATCAATATATTTTAACTTCTTCTAATCGAATAATTTGTTTTTTCTTTCCGATTATAAAATTAATTTATTATAAATAATTACCTATAGTTATCTTTTCGTGAGTTGATTAAGTAAAAAAGAATATTTACACTGCTAGTTAAAAGAAGTTAAACTCTTGTTTTTTCCTTCTCTTTTTCTTCTTTTATATGTTTACTTTTATTTCATTTTTTCATCTTTTGGGTGGAAGAACATTAATAAACAAGTCACAAGTTGCTTTTCCAGTGTGTCTGTATAGAAGACCAAGCAGCAAGGTCCTGTCATGGACCACTTTTACCCAAATGACCCCTCTCTGGCTTTCTTCTTCTCTTTAATTTACATTTAAATGACTTCAAAATTTATAGCGGGCACCAAGTAGAAAAATGCTTTGTGGGACATGTTCGGTGAGTCTACTTTATGACATATATGAGTGAAAAATAGTCTGGAAATTATAGATATCAAAGTTCATTTATAGTGAAGAAATTGTTAGATTTGAACTAATATTTATTGACTTACAAGTGCAGTCAGTGGCAAATTTAAACTAGACACGGTGAATTCGGCAGAATCCATTGAGTCTAACTCTGGCTGTATGTGGAAAACAATTGTCCCGTATATAAAAAGTAGAACACATTAATTTCAAATGATGAATTCGAATGTGAACTTTTGCCATTTTGTTAGGCAGCTTCCATGGTGTTTTATCAATTTAGTTACATCAAAACAACACATGAACTCAAACACACACTGGGAGAGAGAGAGGAAATTTAATGAGTACGATTGATTGATCTAGATACGAATATTTTCTTCGTAACAACTCACTGATCATGAATCATAACCAGGTTAATTATTTAATGAAAAGACAAAGTGAGAGTAATCTTTTAATATGTCTCTATCTGACTGATCTAGGGTGGAGTATTTTCTCTCAATTACCTAGTATATAATTATGGTTCATAACCATTTCATTACACAAAACATGTCCAAAAACTAAGCAAGAGAGGATTTTTTTCATTAATGAGTCTATTCATGAATCGCTTAGATATGTGTATCATATTTATAATTACCTGGTACTTTAGCTTCTAATCTTTTTGATTATAGATTTCAAATTATAAGTACACTTTTTATCCAACTAAATATCCTGTGATATCAAGTTCATGGCCATTACATCAAGATACTTTGGTCAAAAGAACCTATCTGTCAATATTCTAGCTAGTACAGAGGAACATATTTGCATACTTTCTGCACAATATAAATCAAAATGAATAAAGCCCATTCCACCTTCAATTGGAGTAAATTCAATTGTAGGAATTCCCATATTGTGATTTGCTTTATTCCACCAAGCATGGAGGTACATTTCTTTTCAAAAGCTAGTATAAAACCCCAAAACAAAATAGAAGAAGAAAAAGTATAGAAAGAAAAAAACAAAAGAAAAACAAACAAGTTGTTAGCCCCAAGACTCGAGTTTTAATAATGACACCACTAATCCAAGTTTATTTGCAGATCCATTGAACCCATCAGTATAGAGCCAAAGCCCAAGATCGAAGTGATAAAGTAAGGCTCACTCAAGTCCAGCAATTGGCCCATTAGATTGCAGCATAGCATTGCCTGAGCAATTACTCCTCAAATTCAAAAAGAAAAAACAACACAAGTTTATTCAAGCTTACAAGAAAGGAAAAACAAGGTCAGAGCGGAAAAGGAAAATCAGCAGAAGCTGTCATCAAGCTCACATGAAAAAAAATCCAATATTGCGGCCAAGTACCAACAAGCCTCAAAGAAGGAAAGAAGATCCATCAGTCATTAGCGAGCTACAAAGAAAGAAAACCTAGAATGAGACACCATCACGCAAGACAAGATCAATTGAGAATCCGATCACATCCATCAGAGATCGCAATCAAGGAATACATTAGTCCTTTATGGGGGACAAACTCCCTTGGGTTACCTTAGAGCAAGCCTCCAGGAAAATCAATCAAAGGAATGATTGATTTCCTCTAATGTCATCACAATCTACCAAAACCAGAAGACTACAGACAACCTCAACTATAAATAGAAGACCTCCAAGACTCAAAGACCCTTACAACTTTACTTGAGTAAAATTTTATTCACCCCTTCATCTTACAAAAGCACTGTAACCAATAGTACATCAGTGCTATAAAAAAAGAAAAAGAAGTGATAGACATATAGCTATACAGGTCAAGGTTATAACAAAGGAAATATGGGATCTGTCCATATTAAGCTGAAGGTTCAATACGAACCAATTCTGTAACGACAACAATTCAAATCTCTAAGAAAATCCTTGTAACCCAAGGGGACTGGAATAGGCACCACACTGGTGATCCAAACCAGTATAAATCACTTGTGTCATTTTGTCATTTTGCATTTCTTTTATTAGGTTATCTGCTAACCTATCTTACATACTTGCAGGGACGTTGATTGGGTAAACCACTGAGTCGACTCATTAATTTAAAAAGAGTAAATTTACAGTTCACCCCCCCCCCCTCTCTCTCTTGTGTTTCAATTGATATCAGAGCAGATCTCACATCAAGTCGCCTAACAACACGTGAGAAAAGATCAAATGGCTAGATATCAAATTCTCGGAGTAATATTGAAAGATGGACATTGGACAACTCAACCTCCCTACTTCAATGGACAACACTACAATCACTGAAAGGAAAGATTCAGAATCTTTGTCCTGTTAACTAACTTCCAAGCCTGGATAGTAATCAAGAAAGGACCAAAACCCATTCCAAATAGTGAAGGCAATAATCCCAAAGATCCCAAAAGTAAAATTGACTTCGAATCATTCGATGTCACCAAAGAATAACAAGAGGTAACTCAAACTAACTCCAAAGCTATAAGTTTGCTTTATTATGCAGTTAGCGGAGGAGAATACAGGAAGATATCGACCTGTGAAAATGCAAAAGAGCTGTGGGACAAACTGGAGATTACATACGAAGGAACATCCAAAGTCAATGTTTACCCAATTCAGTAAGATAGTGAGTAAATTCAAATCGCTAGGCATGGTCTACACAAATGGTCAACATGTCAGGAACCTCATCCAGAGTCTACCTAAGGCATGGGAGACTAAAGCGATTGTCTTAGAAAGTCAAGATATAGACAATCTCACATACAATGAGTTCGAGGAAGACTAATGGCATTCTAAAAGACTTATTTAAATAGGTACCAAAAGGAAGAAAAGAAAAAGATTGTTGCTTTCAAGTCAACTACTCAAGACAGTGAAGAAGATGATGAGGAAAGAAATGAAGCACTAGCAATGATAAGTCGAGAATTCAAGAGCATATTTAGAAATAGAAGACAAGAGCCTCGACAAGGTTACAGAAATAACAATGATCAATAGAATGCAAACTAGGGCACATCAAAGGGGACTATCCTGAATTAAAAAGGAGGAACTATCAAAAACCAAATCCTGCAAGATCATATGGAGCATGGAGTGACGAGGATGAGTCAGACTTAGAACCTGCAGATATGGTAAACATGTGCTTCATTGCCATGGGAGAAACGAGCAAGGTATGTTCCTTAAATTGTAATAAATGTAATGATCTTCAAACATCTATTGATTTGGTCACTGACGACCTTCAAAAGATAATTGATGAATATAATAAGTTGTCTAGAGAAAAGAAGGATTGGCAAATTCTTCTTGAAGCAAGTCAAATTGAAGTCGACTTACTTCAAGAGGAACTTAATGAAGTTAAAATGCAGCTAAATGGCTTCAGGAAATCCCTAAGCAATAGTTTTTTCAGATCAAACCATTTTAACTCATCTAGAGGAAAAACTGTCAGAAGTCAGTCGACTTTCGACGGACATTCTACTGAATTCCACTCTGCCAATAATGACTTTTATTCCCTTAACCTCATATGCTATTACTGTGGTAAATATGGTCATAAAGCTTTTCTATGTAAATACAAGCAGTCTAATTCTGGAAAATGGATTTGGAAACCAAAGGGTACCATCCTAGATATAAGTGAAACTAACCGTTAAGGACCCAAGAACACTTGGGTACCTAAAATGAATTAATTTGTTTATTTTGCAATAACAACCCAAGAAAACATTCAAGAAAGATATGTGGGTACTTGATAGTGGGTGTTCCCTATACATGACCGGAAAAAGGAATAACTTCAAAAATATGAAAAAGATTGATGGAGGACAAATCCGATTTGGTGATAACGTAAAAGGATATCTAATTGGAATAGGAACTATTACTCTAAGTCCAATTTGTGATCTTGTTGAAGTATATCTGATGAATGAACTTAAGTACAATTTGTTGAGCATAATTCAACTATGTGATGACGGCTTCAAAGTATCATTTGATCACATAAAGTGCAAACTCAAGCATAAAACAAGACATCTACTTATCTTCGGAGAAAGAGTAGAAAATATGTACATACTCAGTAATGTTTATATACATACTCTCACTTGTCTTAAATCTATATCTAATGATCATTGGTTATGGCGTAGAAAACCATGTCATTCAACATGCATATTCTTGAAAAATTGTCCAAATTATATCTTGTTTTAGATCTACCAAAACTAAATTTTTTGAAAGATCGTATCTGTGATGCATGTCAGCTAGGAAAGTAAACTCGTTCCTCTTTCAAACCTAAGGACATTGTTAGCGCTACTAAGCCCCTTCAATTACTGCATATGGACTTATTTGGACTTACTAGAACTGCTAGTCTAGGGGGAAAGAAATAAGCTTTTGTTATTGTAGATGATTATTCTCGTTTTACTTGGGTCATGTTTCAAACTCACAAAAGTGAAGTTTTTACCTTGTTTGTGATTTTTTGTAGAAAGGTACAAAGGGAAAGAGGATACCACATTTCCACTATTCACAGTGATCATGGAAAAGAATTTGAAAACAAGTTTTTTAAACACTTCTGTGCTCACCAAGGATACAACCAAACATTCACATAACCACGATCTCCATAATAAAATGGTATTGCTGAAAGGAAGAATCGATCTCTTCATTATACTGCCCGAACAATGCTCCTAGAATAAGGAATACTTGATAGATTTTAGGTTGAAGCTGTAAGTACTACCTGCCATATTTGAATAGATGCATGTAAGGCCAATCTTGAAAAATACTCATTATGAGCTCTGGAAAGGTAAATGTTCGAATATTAGCTACTTTCATCCCTTCGAATGCAAATGTTTCATTCACAATAATGGTAAGGATAATCTTGGAAAATTTGATGCTCATAGCGATTAAGGTATCTTTGTAGGTTATGCACCTGTAAGTAGATCATATAGTCTATAATAAAAAAAACGATGACTATAGAGGAGTATGTTCATGTTGTATTTATTGATACTAACTCTAGTGTCCAAGATACAATTGTTGTACCAAAAGATACAGGTGAAGAAATAATTGTAACAGAGTCGACTCCGAGTCAAGAAACAAAAGACTTGTCCACTCAATAAGATGTCAAGTCGACTAATGAAAATGCACCTCCAGTTGAAACATCTTAATCAACTCAGAAGCCAAATGAAGAAGTGAAAACTACAGAAATCCAGCAGTTAAATATTCCAAGAGAATAGAGAAGTGATGCTAGCTTTCCAAATAACTTTATCACCAGAAATCCATATGTCGGAATGCAAACTAGACCATCTCTCATACAATAGTCAGTTGTAGCACTCATTATCAACCTGAACTAAAAAAAGTCGATGAAGCACTATATGATGAATCATGAATCAATGCAATGCAAGAGGAACTAGATCAGTTTGAAAAAAAATCAGGTGTGGAAGTCATAGGCACCAAATGGGTATTCAGAAATAAACTAAACGAATCTGGATGAGTGATTAGAAATAAAGCAAGGTTAGTAGCTCAAGGCTATTCGCAACAAGAAGGTATTAACTACGATGAAACCTTTGCCCCCATAGCCAGGTTGGAATCTATACGTATTCTCCTTGCATATGCATCATTTAAACATTTTAACCTATTTCAAATGGATGTCAAATGTGCATTTTAAATGATTTTATTAAAGAAGAAGTTTTTGTCAAACAACCCCCAGGTCTTGAAAACTCGTCACGTCCAGATCATGTTTTTAAACTATCAAAAGCTTTGTATGGATTAAAGTAGGCCCCAAAGGCCTAGTATGAACGATTAAGCTCATTTTTATTGGAAAACAATTTCAAGCGTGGAAAGATTGATACCACTCTGTTTATTCAAAAATCTCCCTCAATAATTATTCAAATTTATATTGATGATATTATATTTGGAAGCTCTGGCCCAACTTTATGCAAGAATTTTTCTGATCTCATGAAAGAAGAATTCGAAATGAGTATGATGGGAGAATTGACATTTTTCCTAGGACTGCAAATAAGGCAGTCGACTACCGGCACGTTCATCAGTCAAACCAAGTATACAAAAGAGCTAATAAAGAAATTTGGTATGGAAAATGGCAAAGCTTTTGGAACACCTATGAGTCCATCAACTTGTCTTGAAACTGATGCACTTTAAAAGGATGTGGATGAAAAGATTTATCGAGGAGTGATTGGATCTCTGCTATATCTAACAGCTAGTCGACCAGACATTATGTTTAGCATTTGCAAATGCGCTAGATTTCAGTCGGCTCCTAAGGAATCTCACCTCACAACTATAAAAAATCATTCGATATCTCATTGGAACTCAAGATTTCGACATCTGGTACCCTCATTCAACTAAATTTGATCTAATTGGATACTCAGATGTTGATTTTGCATGTGATAAAACATATAGAAGTACAAGTGGCACATGTCAGATACTAGGAGAAAGAATCTCTAATTTCTTGTCATAGTAAAAAGCAAACATTCCTAGCTCTATCAATAATCGAGGTGGAATACTTAGCCTTGGGAAGTTGTGGCACTAAACTTTTATGGATGATGCATCAGTTAATTGACTATGATTTATTCTATGATTATGTGCCCATTATGTGTGATAATACTAGTATAATTAGCCTATCCATAGAACCTGGTACTGAGCATCTTGAGTTTGGTCCCTCCTGTGTTTGTTTTAAATCTCGCATTTTAGCTCACATTGTTGAAACTACCATGCTTCCTTTTGTTGGATCTCTAACTAATATTACAAATAGGGATGTGTATGTGGTCTACTGCTTGTTGAAAAATATAAAGATAAACTGGGGGCATTGTTTAGGGATTACATGCTCGAAAGTGCTGATGATCCTAGCACTAAAGCCAGTTTACCCTATGGAATGGTGATTACTCGCATTCTAAAATTGTTATTTGTTGATATTATAGATTTTTCTATTCAAGAAGTGAATTTAGGGTATGATTCCAGGACTTTCGCAAGTATGGGTTATGTGTTGGTTGATGGAGAATGGGTCAAGAAGGACAGCTTTAGGGTAAAGTTTGAACCTCAGACTGAGGAGATTGTTGTTGCACCTTCAGGGTCTTCATCTATTGTTATGAAAGAAGTGCAGGAAATGAAGCTGACCCTAGCTGTTGTGGATGGCAACATTCAGAGGATAAATGCAATTCTAGAGAAAATATTGAGCTCAACCAATGAGACTAGTACCTATGTGAGCAAGCTACGCCTCAGTATGGATGGTTTAAAGAAGGAAGGTGTGCAGATTGTGAAAATGTTTATTGAGAGAGTCAACTTGCTCTCAAGGGGCAATGCCACATCTAATAACAATCTGGCAGTAGCAGTCCAAAACTCCTAATCTACTCTCTCAAAAAATGTTGAGAAATCCTACCACTCCTTCTCTAATGGAATCATCAATACCCTCAAATACATTATGGAAAGGCGTTAGACATTTTTTCTGTGTTGCTAAGTGATGTTAAGACAATATTTTTACAGGGCTATGCTTCATATCTGCTTAATGTTTTTGTAGGGACTGTTTGTCCTTTGGATGTTTAAACCTTATCTACCTTACGCTAATAGTTATTATGCATATTTTCTTGTATATGTGTTGTTGTGTTTTTCCTTTTTGATAATGTCAAAGGGGGAGAAATCAAGGCAATTACGCAGGGGAGCATAGAGGATGATATTGATCTACACAAGAGATGCACCAAGACAAGGGGAGCATCACATCAGGGCCTTCATAAATCAGGGAAGTTGACTCTCAAACATTTGTCATTTCTATTGTTGTCGTTATCAAAAAGAGGGAGATTGTTAGCCCTAAGTCTTGAGTTTTAATAATGACACCACTAATCCAAGTTTTTGCAGATCCAGTGAGCCCATCAGTATAGAGCCAAAGCCCAAGATTGAAGTGATAAAGTAAGGCTCACTCTAGTCTAGCGTCTATTGTTGTGTTTCAGAATTAGGGGAAACTTCATTCGTATCTATTACACAGGTGCTAAACCCGGGTTTGATATAGAGCCTCCACCAATAAATTAACTATATACCATTTGATCCCTCTATCATTAGATTGCAGCATACGATGCAGGCAAAGCCCACACATTTCTTGAGCAATTACCGCTCAAATTCAAAAACAAAAAATAGCACAAGCTTATTCAAGCTTACAAGAAAGGAAAAAGAAGATCACATCGGAAAAGAAAAACTAGCACAAGCTATCATCAAGCCCACAAGAAAGGAAATCCAATATTGCAGTCAAGTACCAGCAAGCCTCAAAGAAGGAAAGAAGATCTATCAGTCATCAGCGAGCTTTGAAGAAGGAAAACCTAGATTAAGACATCATCACGCAAGGCAAGATCAATCAAGAATCCAATCGCATCCATCATAGATCGCAATCAAGGAATACATTAGTCCTTGATGGGGGGACAAACACTCTTGGGTTACGTTAGAGCAAGCCTCCAGGAAAGTCAATCAAAGGAACAATTGATTTCCTCTGATCTCATCACAATCTATCAAAAGCAGAAGACTACATACAACCTCAACTATAAATAAAAGACCTCCAAGACTCGAAGACCCTTACAACTTTATTTGGGCAAAATTTCATTCACTCTTTCATCTTACAAAAGCACTGCAACCAATTGTACATCAGTGTTAGAAAAAAGAAAAAGAAGTGATAGACATATAGCTATACATGTCAAGGTTGTAAGAAAGGAAATATGTGATCTATCCAGATTAAGCTGAAGGTTCAATACGAATCAATTCTGTAACGACAACAATTCAAATCTCTAAGGAAACTCTTGTAACTTAAGGGGACTAGAATATGCATCACCCCGGTGATCCGAACCAATATAAATTACTTGTGTCATTTATCATTCTCCATTTCTTTTATTCTGTTATTTGTTAACTTATTTTACGGACTTACAGACTGGGTAAACCACTGACTCGAATTTAAAAAGAGTAAATTTATAATTCACCCCCGTGTTTCACAAGTCATAAGACTGCAAAGCGGTTGGCACTTTCTATAAATTACCTACTTACAGGTGGCAAATTGGTAATCAAGATCCTTTATATAACCCATTAGAACAAGACACATTAACTCCCACCCCACACATCCAAAGAAAAGAAAAGAAAAGAATTAAAGAGAAAAATGGCTGGCCACTCTCGTCCAAAAACTCTCCCTTCTTCCCTCAAACCATCATATACTGCTCCTTCATCATCTTCAACCTTAAACTCCATGAAGCTCAAGACCTTAGTACAATCCTTCTTTTTCTCCCATTTATACTGCATTTTTCGAGCTCTAACCAAAACCAAATCAATCTTGTTTCAACTTGTGAAGAATGTTCAGTTAGTCCATCTTCTTGAATTTCCCATGATGAAGAAGAACAAGAACAAGAATGCCAAGTTGTTCCTTGGTTCTTTTAGGCTGCACTATAATTGGTGTTCTTCTCATGTCATGCCAATGCCTGTCCCAACTGCCCTTGAGGATTGCTCCACCGGCCATGTTTATTATGGCTCTACGTGGAATTCTGTCATTTCTACTGCTTGTGTTGAGTCACAGCTCTCTGGCTACCTGCAATGGCTTGAAGAGAAGGCTAATTCTGAGGAAAATGGGAATGATATTGATAAGCTTGCTGATATGTTCATTGCAAATTCTCATGAAAGGTTCAGGTTGGAGAAAGTTGAGTCTTATAGGAGATTTCAAGAAATGTTGGCTAGAAGTGTCTAGGTCTATTTCCTATCTTTTCTTTTTTCTTTTTGGTTGGAGGGGGAATTGGGGGTTCTATGTCAGATAATTTTCTCACATTTTGGAAGGTAGATTATGTTTTTCTTTCCTTTTTTTATATTCCCTTGCTTTTGGAGAGGTAGGTCTTGTGAGATAACAATAGGTGGTGAGTAGAATATGGAGTACTGATATGGGAAATCACTCTTTGGATGATTTTTTACATCATGAGATTAAAGGGATATGGAGAATTGTACACGATGAGCTTCTGGAAATAGTGCAACTCTTCTCTTTGACATATGTTAATACCTTGAAATCTGAAATTTATTACTACTAGCTTTCTAGTTTCAACAATTTGAATGTACTTGCCCTCTCTCTTTTCTCTTTTTCTTAGTATAATTTTGGAAAGCTTGATCTATTGATGATTTTTATTTAAATGTTCATAGGGGCGTCGAATATCGTAACAGTTGATGATTTTTTTGTTGTTCTTTGTCTAAAGCTGCATTACTTCTGATACTTAATTAATGATATATATATATATACTACCTACAAACCTTTTATTGCCCAATATTACTGCGATTGTTGACACAGAGTTAGCCGATGCTTATTCTCTAGATACCATCAATTCATTTGCCCTTCATTCTTCAAAAATAAGGAATATCCTTTTCAAGTTTGAATTTATTAATTTGAAATCTAGATTCTCTTACCTCATATTTATTTAATATGAATATTTTTCCTTTTTTTATATCATTCATGAAGTTCCATAGGTTTGATGCGGTAGAATTTGTATGATCCATATTCCAGTTGAATGAATGTGATGAAGGTTTCCTTAATTATTTCCCCACATCAATTGTTGAAAAAATTATAAAGACAGATTGGAAAACAGCCAACTGTATATAGTAAGAAAACAAACAATAATTCTCTATTTGTTTCATCTCATACAACGAAAAGAAGGTAATTTCATGGAAACCTATATTAGATTTTGGTTCATTAAAATTTTGTCTGTGTGAACGTATTACAGTCTTGATTATCCAGATATTTTAAAGTTGGATAGTGACATTGGTTTGATCTCTTTGGCGAACAAGTTTTTTTGGGGTATCTTCTTCTCCCAGTTTTGTGTCTATTCACGTTGGCCAAGCTTTGATACTTTTGTCAATTATACATTCTGTTTATGAAAATAGGGAAAATGCATTAAAATCACTCAAAAGTCAAAATTATAATCTGTTTTGCTATTTTCATACTTAAATTATTGGAGCCAACAATCGTGGTATATTTCTTAATTTCTCTTATTAATTAATGGTTTTTTGTTTAAGTCTTATTAATTATTTTTGTTTATTTATTTTAGTTCTTTTTTTCCACTCTTGTTTTCTTATTAAATTTTCTTGACTTCTTTTTTCTTCTTCCTAGAAAACCAAATTTTTTTTGTTGATACAGTAAATTCAGTTAAAATTACATATTCTTAAAATAACAGTAACACCAAAAAATTAATACAAATACAGTTAAAATATTAAAACGTAGAACCAAGGAATAATTCAAAAAAGCTCTAACGTTTTAGTGTAACATAAACTGTAATATGTAACTTGAATATGTAATTGATTAGTAACTTATTTTGGTACAGTAACTGTTAACCCTATTTGAAGTTTTAAGGGATATATATTTATTAAGAAGGGTTTGAAATACAAGTGTGTTTTGTCTTTATTCTTTAAAACCAGTTTTGTAGGGAAAAATAACATAACGAAGACAAGGTCAAGAATTTTAGCATGGCAACTTAGATCCACTGTCTAACATTTTAAGTTGTTAGGTAAAGAAGTAGTCATCGTGGAAAAAAATTCTTTCACCTCTTGTCGTATCTCCAATCCTAACCACTCCAAAATCAACAAATCAAAAACTTTTAGGTTGTTGGTTGCTATTGTAAAGCAGTACGGGAAGTAAATAACCATTACAAGTGTCCGAAAGGATGAACAAACACTCAATATTCAGAAATTGAATCTTGTTGAACAAATAGACCAATGTTGATAACTGCCGCAAACTTGTTGTGTCTTGAATCTTGATAACTTGAAATCAAGAAATAACTAAATCTGGATGGTTACAACGTTGTGTGTTGAGTCGAGTGATTGCACTCTGTCCTTAAGACAAGATTTCCCCGTATATATGCTTTTACTTTAGCGGGCAATAGTCTCCCAAGATAAAACAACACTTTAATCTCAACGCTACAAAGCAAATAGGTTGAGTCTAACGAAGAAAACAAATACGAATCGACTTGCTGAAGATATGGAAAAGGAAGGAAGAGTTTCTGTTTTCGTCCAACGTTATTGGACTGACTTTCTCTTATATTTTGTCTTTGTGTATATAGTGTGTCTCTGTTGTGTATATCTTGTGTATATGTGTGTGTTTGCTCACTGTTTTTTCTTCACTATTTTGCAGTGTTTTTCGTCACTGTTTCGTGTCTGTTTTATGCTAATTTTCAGCCACGTTATTGAGCCAAATGAGACATTAATATATAGCATGGAGGAGGGACTCTTCAACTGCCAAACAATGTTGTTAATGGCATTAGAGAGGGCTATTAATGGCAGGTTTAATGCCATTAGTGAGGATGTTCATGGCCTTGAAGGAGGGCTGATTATGGTCATAGAAGGAGGGTTGTTTATGGAGTAGTTAACAACCAAGTAATGGCAGGTTAATGCTCCAAAAAATAGTCCAAACGGTAGGCAGAAAGTTTCTGCCTTCCGTCACTCTCAAAATCAACTTTCCAGAAACTCTAGGGATCAAACTGTAAATATTAAGCAATTTGGGGTCCAAAAAGATAATATCAGAAATTCCCCACAGCCCACTGCCCTTGACCCGTGACCCGAGCTCGAGCCCGAGCCTGGACCGGACGGGATGGGCGGGCAGCGGCTGCGCGCGTGTGGGCTTAGCCTCGAACCCAAGTACATCTAGGTCCTCCCTCCTTTAAACACATGGAATACCCCTTGGGGTCCCAAACACTTTACCACTTTAGAGACTTATAAAGAGAGCAATTCTTCCTTTTCCCACCGATGTGGTACATTTGTCCTACACCATATTTTCATGCCTCAAACACCTTACTTCGTTGACCAATATCTCTTTCATTTCTCAACGAAATTTGACGATTCTTGGCCCTATGATCATCTACTCACTTAGTAGAATATGCATGTGAGAAGAGACAAAGCCTCTAACATGCGGAACACTAGTGTTTAATTCATTAAATATGAGTAGACGCACCTCCCCGCCAAAGGCAAATTTCCAACAATCCCCTCTATGAAAGAGAGATTATGGCGCACACACAAGGTGCCTACTTTTAGCAATCTTTCAGCGAAAAGTTATTGCATCAGGAGAGGTAGCTTCTGCTTTGAACCTTCCCTAGTTGAATACTATCAGACTTACTTACTGCACGGTGAACGTGATGTCTTGAACCGTCAGTGTTTAGTGTAAGCCAAGACAATGATACCAACACAATAACTCTCCTTATTCGTTTTCATTCTTATGGTTTTGTCCGTTGTGGCCGTGGACACACTTGTATTCTCAAGTGCGTTCATTTGAGGCGGCCATCCTCGCACTTAAATAGGTGATCTCCTACAAGGTATCCTGCTATACCCCACTTCACAAGTGTTAGGAATCATTAAAAGTTTTCCCAACCTTAACCTCAACCATTTGAGGATCGTTAAAGGTTTGGAAGCTTAACCTTTACCCACCATGCAGGTAGCACTTTAATGTCTATCGTGAGAACAACTTTGGATTCATGTTTTCGTACAGAAATCATCATCCGAAGTGCTTCTTGCTTCCACCGAAGCGCTCAATTGAACCTTTTGCAGCTTAGTTTTCCCATTGAACCAAATTCTTGGGATCTCCAATCAGTATGGTTGGGTTACCATCGCAATGGTTCGTATTGTTTGGGTTTTAAGCCCATTTCCCTAGACAGGCAGAACACTTGATCTTCGGGTAGTCCCTTAGTTAGTAAACAAGGAAGTGACACCCTTGATGATCAACTGCCATACGGTTTTATGTCTTCGACAGATCCTGACAGATATGTCCAGACGCCACCATCCGTGTCCTTCCTAAAGCCGACCGGCTAGCCACAGTGTATAACTGCTGAAGGCACAAGTTTCTCCCAATAAGGGACGTCCTCTAAGAAGTCGTGAAGTTACTCAACTTCTTTCATGCTTTGTATAAAGCGATAAACTCCGATTCCATCATGAATCGGCCGATGCATGTTTTCTTAGAGGATTTTCCAAGACCCACCATACATATCTACTTGTGGCTTTGGTGTTCTTCAAATCTGATGTCCAGTTTGCATCACTGTGTTCTCCCAGAACCGCTGGACATCCAGAATACTATAATCCGTAGATAATCAAATAATTTAGATATCGTCATATCCAACTTAACGCCTTCTACCGATTATGTATTAAAATCATCAGTGAACCTTAGTTTAACTGATATGCTTTGTAGGCCGATACTAGGTCGGTTGTAGTGTGTAACATACATTGAACTACATGTGACCTGCGCATATCGCTCCTTGTATATGGGTGCACCATGATATCAATCAGTTATATGATTCATATCCATTGGTGGCTTCAACGAGACTGTCAACTATCTCACAACTGAGTTTGGTGTTAGACCAGTCCGTTAGATGTCTTAGAAATCCAATTCCTAAGATGTCATATGTGATACCTATATCTTTCATAATAAGACTTTTTTTCAATATGACTTCCATTCTCAGACTGTTGGTTTTCCAACTGTTGGCTTTCTAACTTCAGAGTCAATGTTTCTGTGGTCAGATTCATTGTTTTTGTTTTATCTGAAACTTCCAGAACCAAAATGTAAACATTTCAGGGACCAAAATAAAAGTTCAGGAAGAAGCCCAACAGTGCAGCAAACCAACTTTGATTCTCCCCTTCCAACTCTTCGGTTAGGAAGGCTATTTCAACATCCATGCCACACAAGACTGCAATGGCCCTGGATGTTAAGCTACTCATAGGGGAGCACATTTTACAACCCAAAGGTTCTTTTTCCGGAGGAAGATCAACCATTACACAAGTATGGTTCTATATGATGGAATCTATTTCTCTCTTTAGCTTCTTTCCAAAGCAGCGCTTCTGGAGATGAAAATTATTTGTCAATTATCCATAGTTCATTCTCAACCATACAAGCTAGAAGGACTGGAACAAGTCTTTGTCCCCTTCTTTGTTCCGTCTCGGTTCAACATCTAGAATCCCTGAGTTCTGCAGATCTGGAATATTAAGTTCCGGATAGCCAGCAACTTTTGAGTCCACGCCTCGATTAAAAGGAATACAGGGAAATTGATTATTGCATACATTTAAGGCAAAAGTGATTGAAGCGACACACGTGGCTTCCACACGAAACGATGGCTATTTTTTAATACATCAACTCAACAGCTGCACTTGAGTTAATGTAGGGGGCAATTGTTAACACTAAAAAGTACTTTTAGTATTTAACCGAATCAAGTGGCAGCCGAAGGTGGAAATCTCAAAATGAGCAGGTAATAAAGTTCTAAGCCGATAACCGAACTGACTCGTAGCCGAATCTATTAGTCCTAGCCCTTAGCTAGAAAAGCTCCATTGGTTATTTCGGTAACTTGGCTGAATAGTAATTCCGAGGAATGACTGGGACCTACACATATTTGAATGCCTCAAATACTAAGTCAAAGCACCTTCTAGACCCCAAGAAATGGAAACAAACCGTCAATAATTAGAAGGAGGTGACTTCGGTCGTGCGAGAGAAAATCAAAGAGCAAAAACCGACACCACCTCCTCATAGTTGGCTAGTGGATTTAGTGGGTGATTTAGTGGCTAGTGGATTTAGTGTATTTATGTTTCTTACCACTTAGTTTACTCAATCACCATCCAAACGCTTTCTGGAGTAGTTTGATAACCCATTGTTGGAAGTTAGAGTTCCGTTTCCGGCCCAAATCGCTTAGTTAAGGAATCAATTTGTCATCCGATTTTGTCAGCCGATAAAACGACAAACATTTCAAAGGGGAACACAACCATTGCTCGATATTCTGATTCTACACTAGATCGAGAAATCACATGCTGTTTCTTACTCTTCCGGGACACCAAATTACCTCTTACTGACACACAATATCCGAATGTAGAACGTCTATCAGAGGGTGATCCTACCCAATCAGTGTCTGTATAATCAATAATCTGCTCATGGCCTCAATCTTCGAAAAGTAGTCCTTTTCCCGGAGTTGACATTATATGTCGTAGAATACGGACAACTGCATCCCAATGAATATCACAGGGAGAATTCATAAATTGAATTACAACACTCACATGAAAGGAAATGTCAAGTCTAGTGAGATAATTAAACTTAACAACTAGATGTCTATATCTTCTAGGATCACTGAGTGGCTTTTCCTGTCTTGACAGGAGTTTAGCATTATGATCCATAAGAGTGTCAATGGGTATACATTCCATTATTCTTGTCTATTCAAGAATGTCTAAGGATACTTACATTGAAAAATAATAATACCTGATATGGACTAAGCAACCTCAAGATTTGCATTTGTTCCGATATAAGGTCACTTATGGTCCTATGAAGTTCTTCATTTATGTTAGCCATATCGTTAAGGAATGGGATGGGAAAGCCTTTCTCTAATACCAAACTGATGTATATAAGAAGGGGATTGTTTGGCTAGATTGGTCAGAGTTGGTTTGGGGATGGACGGACACAAATATGAGAGTCAAATGGAGGTTGGTGGAATAGGATGTTTTTTGGACAATTTAGGTTTTTGGGAGCTGTACGGGTACCCATAAGTGGTGTAGGGCTAAGCGTTTGGAGAGGATGAACTATAGAGGTTGTAGGTCATGTTGGTGGTTGGCTGGTGGTAAGGTGGCGGGTTGGTCGGAACAGTAAGGTACGAAGGTTGAACCCGGTGAGGACGGTGGAGTAGTTGGTTGGGTTTTCGGGTGTTTTGGGAGGAGTTGGTTAACGACCTTTTTGGTGTAGGTTAGGGAAGTGTTATAGTGTATTGGGGTGAAAAGGATTAGGCAGTTTGGACAATGATTGGGTACCGAAATTGATAGACAAGTTCGGGTGCGTGTAAGGTGATGTCGACCGAGATGACCTTCTAATGTGTTTGTGATAAAGTAACCGGATAGAACCTTGGCTTGGGTATAGTTAGATCACAAAAGTTCTAACTAGAATTACACTTAGGGTTTGGACCGCAAAATGATGAACTAAGATAACAACACAAAAGTTGAATAACTTAGAAAAGTTTGAGAAAACTCAAATATACTTCATAAAATTTGAATGTCCTCTTTCATCAACTACATCCCCTATTTATACTAGTTCTAAACCTTCTAGAAGAGGTAACAAGATAGACATAAAATTGCATCTAGGCCGAATGGAAAAGAGGGAGAGGTTCGACCGATTTGGGAGATGGGAAAAGACCCAACTCTTCATGTTCTCTAGGCCACCCTTTTGTGTCATCCATGAAGATAAGTGCATGAACTAGCTAGTTCATGAATTACCTCCTTAGGGAACGTAAATTGTGAAGAATAATATTAAAATGTGAGCTGTAAAGAAAGGCATAAAAATAGTATAATACTCTGATAACCTGTATGCCCTGTAGGGCGAGTAATGAAACTCTAAAATTAAAATGAAACCTGTGTGGATAGGCCTTACTATATAAACTACCCTCGACTTATAGTGCGAGGTGTATAATATGTCACTTCCATCAGGTATACTCTGAGAGGTATATGTGTGGATGCACATATAAGTGCATGCCCTCAAGTTATAGCCCGGGGTGTGTATAATGTACATGTACAACTGCCCACTAGCTATTCGCAATGGTGGTGTGAGTAATATATATATATATATATATAGTAATTATAGCACTTAAGACCTCTTTGGAACTCAGAACTCTTTAACTTTACTTTGGAATGACTTTTAGTCAACTCTTGATGATTAACTATGTGGAATACTTCTTTCTAAAGGCTTATGATAAGGTAAACCAGTAACCAAACAACAATGATCAGGAGAATAGAAATAACAATGAACAATTCTAGACAAGATATTACGATATACAAATAGAATGAAGCTTTCAACCTTTCTTTTGAAAATGATAAACTCTTTGGATTTCATGCTTTTGAAAGAAGGGGATAGTTGTACCTTGTCCACGAATCTACAATTGTTCTACAAGTCCTCGCACTCTTTACGGATGATTATCTATATAATATAAAGAGTTGATATTAATATCGAATCCATATGCTATAGAAAAGCTCACTTAGGCATATAGTCAAATAACCTCGACACATAAGATTCTTATGCTTCTTTTACAAGGGATACTATGAAATTTGATCCAACAATTCTCCAAACCGTACCTTCCTTATTCCCACAACACAAACAACTAGTTTTATTATCCAATTCAACTTATATTTCAAATAAAATAGCCCAACAAATCATACCACGATGATTCCACTAGTTTACAAGTTTTGATTATGAAAATCCTTTCACAACTTGCTCCAAAATATCAGTTAATCACAATAATAGGTAGAGAAGGATTTATACACCATAATCCCCCTAAACATCATGCTACTTAATCTCCAAGGGTTTCCGGAATCGATTTCACAAGTAGAAGACAATTCTCACGATAACCACGTGGTTTATCACGTTGAGCTTGTGAATTATCGATTTGATTTGGCTCTAAGTTGATGGAGAACCTTAGAGAGGTTTTGGTAGAGAATTTTAGGTCTGGTCCTGGAAAAAAATGAGCCCCAAATCAAGAAAACCCAATTTATACTCGAGAAAAAAAATGCACCACCCAAAAGGATGGTACAGTCCATACAATTTGTATGGTCCATCAATTTGGACCGTCAAATCAGAATTGGAGATTTCAATTTGCAGAACAAAAGTATTGGATCAGATCTCCTATTTTTACAGTCCGTGCAAAATTGTACGGTCCATCAATCATGGCCATCAAATTGAAAACTTTTCCGATTTCCTCAAAACGTATTTTCTTCGATCCATTTAATTTCCAAACACTCCAGAACTTCCATAAACAAGCTATAAACCTTCATTACCCTTTTGTAAGGTCGACATGATGAAACACGAAACTACGGGGTGTAACATCCTTTCCCCCTTAGCAACATTCGTCCGTGAATATTGAGAATATTCTTAACTTTTGATGGTTCTAAAATTTTCGACAGAGTTTCCTTTGTAAATAGGACTATCAAAAAAACATGTTAAACAGCCCAAACATATATCCAACGCCAAACCGAGCAATATAATAACAATACAACATCAACTTGGACTCACACGACCGTCTACATATGCAAGAATCGAACAAGGTTAGCCATAACTCACCTTAACTATCCTTCGCTGTAATCTGAGCTGTGTCCACCCTATTTGCACCCACATTATCCTTTAAACAAGGCATATAGAGTGTCAATAATGGAGTAAGAATAGGCTGACCATATCACACCAGTGTAGGTATAAACCTGAAGACTGAAATAAGTAAGGATATCTAGATCTCATATCTTCTTTGGCCTCCCAAGTCATCTCTTCTATATTATTATTCCTCCATAGCACCTTAACGGAGGAAAATTCCTTAGTTCTCAACTTATGAACTTGGCGATCTAGAATTGTTACCAGGGTATCTTCATAGGTTAAATCCTCGGTGATCTACACATCCTCTATGGGAGTAATACGGGAGGGATCTTCTATGCACTTACGCAATATCAACACATGGAATACCGAGTGAATTGCTTCTAATTCTAAAGGTAGTTCAAGCTCATAAGCTACTCGGCCTATTTTTCGAATGATGTTATATGGTCCGACGTATCTGGGACTAAGTTTCCCTTTTTTTGTGAAACCTCATAACCTCTTTCATTAGAGAAACCCTTAAGAATACCTGATCACCAATTGGGAATTCCAAATCACAGTGTCGAATATCTGAATACAATTTCTGTCAACTCTGGAAATTCAATAGGCATTCTTGGATTAACATTACTTTCTCCTTTGCTTGCTGGACCAAATTAGGACCTAGTAACCCAGTTTCACCCATTTTAAATCATCCAATTGGAGATCTACACTTCCGTCCATACATGGCCTCATACGAGGCCATCTTGCTGATAGAATGATATCTGTTATTGTAAGCGAACTAAATAAGGGGAAAATGATCATCCCAGCTACCTTTGAAATCCAATACACAAGCCCACAACATATCTTCAAGTGTCTGAATTGTGTGCTCGTCCTAACTGCCGGTATGTGGATGGAAGGTTGTGCTAAGGTTCACTTGGGTGCCTAAACATTTCTGAAATGACCCTTAAAAATGAGCCATAAACTGAGCCTATAGGTTATGATAGAGACCTAAACGCCATGCATCCGAACTATTTCCTTGATATATAGCTTATCGTAATCCTAAGCTGAAAAAGTAGTATGAACAGGTAGAAAATGGGTCAATTTTGTAAGTTTGTCGATGATAACCCAAATGGAATTGAACTTTAGATAAGAATGGGGTAACCCGCTAATAAAATCCATATTGATCAATCTCCATTTCCAAGTAGGGATTTCAATATGTTGAAGCAAACCCCCAGGATTCTGATGTTTGATCTTAACTTGCTGACAATTTGGGCAATGAGCTACAAACGCTACGATATATTTCTTCATGTCATTCCACCAGTAAACCTATCAGAGATCATGATACATCTTTGTTGAGCCAAGATGAATGGAATATCTAGACTGGTAAATCTCGGTCATAATTTTCTCTTGGAGTCTTCCTATGCCTGGTACACATAGTCGACCCTAATATCTAAGGACTCTATCTCTTGTAAGTTCCAACATCGGTTTCTTCTGCAGGGGAATACCCTATTTCATTCGGACAAACTCGGGGTCATCAAACTGTCTTTCTTTTACCTCTACTATCAAGGATGATTTTGCGGTATTCTACACCACCACTCCTCCATCATCCGTGTCCAAAAGTCACACATTTAAACTGTCTAGGTAACGTAGTTCTTTGGTTATCTCCAATTTGATGGCTTCGATACCATCCAAACTCCCTATAGACTTGCAACTTCAGGCATCAGTTACGACATTCTCCTTATCGGGGTGGTATAAAATGTTAACGTCATAATACTTTAATAATTCCAGCCATTTTCTTTGCCTTAAATTCAGCTCCTTCTACTAAAATTTATATTATAGACTCTTATGGTCTGTGAATATGTCAACATGGACTCCATATAAATAATGACACCACATCTTCTGGGAAAAGATTACCGCTGCCAACTCGAGATCATGAGTCATATAGTTTACCTTGTGCTTCCTTAACTGCCTTGAAACGTATGCTATAACCTTCCCGTTCTGCATCAGAACACATCCTAGGCCAACTATAGAGGCATCACAATAAACCACATACCCATCGGTACCTTCGAGAAGAGATAACACAGGTGCGGATGTCAACCTGTCCTTCAACACTTGAAAACTATGCTCACATACATCTAACCACTGAAACTTAACTGCCTTGTGAGTGATCTTGGTCAAAGGTGCGGAGATAGGAGAAAAACCCTACATGAATCTCTGATAATATCCCACTAAGCCTAAGAAGCTACGTACTTCGGTAGGAGTTGTGGGCCTTGGCCAATTCTTTACGACCTCAATATTTTTGTGACTACCTTAATACCTTCCGATGAAACAACATGGCCCCAAAAGGAAACAAAGTTTAACTAGAATTTGCATTTGGAGAACATGGCATACAACTTATGATTTTGGATTTTTTGTAACACCGCTCAGAGATGATTTGCATAGTCTGTCTCCGTCCACGAGTATACCAAGATATCATGAATAAACACGATTATGAAGACATCTAAAAATGTCTTGAAGACACTATTAATTAAATCCATGAAGGCTGCTGGCACATTAGTGAGTCTAAAAGACATCACCCAAAACTCAAAATGGCCATATCTGGTTCGAAAGGTTGTCTTCAGGATATCTTTCTCCTTAACCTTAACGGATGGTATCCTGATCTTAAATCAATCTTCGAGAAACACTTAGCACCCTGCAGCTGATTGAATAAATCATCGATCATTGGAAGTGGATACTTATTCTTGATAGTGACCTTATTCAATTGCATGGAATCAATACACATCCTTCGGGAACCATCATTTTTGCTAACAAATAATACTGGCGCCCCCCATGGCGAAGCGCTAGGCCTTATAAACCATTTTCTAATAAATCCTTCATCTGATCCTTTAGCTAGGTAGGATCCATTCGATAAAGAGGGATAGATATCGACTGTATATATTGGAGTACGTCAATAGTAAACTCAATATCTAGATCTGGAGGAATGCCTGGAAGCTCATGTGGAAATACATCGGGAAACTCATTAAGTACAAGGACAAACTGAAGAGTCAGAGGTTCTGTATCGTCATCCCTGACCCAAACTAAATGATAAATATATCCCTTGGAAATCATTTTCCTGGCCTTCAGGTAGGAAATAAACCTACCTTTAGGCATAGCAGAATTTCCTTTCCACTCAAGGGTCGGCTCGCCTGGAACATTGAACTTAACAATCATTTTCTGTCAATTGACATTCGCATAACAAGAAGCCAACCAGTCCATTCCCATAATAACATCAAACTAAACCATAGGCAATTCAGCTAAATCAGCAAAAGTAGGGCGATTACAAACCATCACGGTATAATTTTTATAAATTAGCCATGCTACAATCATCTCACCAACCGATGTAGCTCCTTCGTATGGCTTAGAACAACTCTGGCTCAAATCTAAATTTGCTAGCAACAAAGGGCGTAACATAGGACAAATTGGAACCTGGATCTATTAGTGCATAAACATTATAGGTGAAGATGGATAGTATACCTGTAACAACATTCGGAGATGACTCCAAATCCTGATGACTTGATAAAGTATAGATGTAGTTCTGAGCATCGCCTGAGCTAGAGGCTCCTCCTCGGCCTCTGCCTCTACCTGCTGAGGTCTGCGGCCCACCACTCTGCGAATGTATACTCGATGAAGATACTGCTGTCAATCTCATTGCCTGAGCTACATCTTCTCTACCTCTACTTGGGCATTGACGCATATAGTAACCAGGATACCTACATGAATAACAAACATCAGAACCCTAACGATACTGTCCCGTATGTGTTCTACCATACTAGATATATAGCGGCAATAAAGGTTTCATCTGTCCTGAACTTCCCTACCTCTGAGAACCAATAGCTCTCAAACTTTGTCCGGGTCTTGACTAAGCATACCTATCATACTTCGGCTTCTAAAACTGGGATAGAACACTATTAGCAAACCGAGGCATATGTTTGGGAAATTACTGCCTGGAGCTACCCATCACCTATTCGAATAACCCAGCTGACCTAGCTCTCTTGGTCAATTCCCTCTCTATACTTATATCCTCTAGAAGCTGCCGCTTGTGGTCCTCAATACCTTGAGGATATGCCTGTATTCTAGCAATATCTATATCTCTATTCAGTGAGGTTGTCATACCCTCTTCAATCATATACAGATCCAAACCCGCTACAAATATATGAATTAGATCCCTTATTATGTCCATGAATTTGGACCATACCTATCTAGAGAATCGAACTGCAGACTATATTCTCTTACATTTTTGCCCTTCTATTTGAGGTTTAAAAGTTGTTCCACTTTGGCCTCTCGTACCTCTAATGGAAAGTAATGATCAAGAAAGGCTTATAAAAACTCCTCCCACATGGCTGGAGGTGCATCTTATTCTCAGGACCGCTCCCAGGCCTCATACCATAAAATATCCACATCTCATAACCTGAAAGAGGCCAACTCTACCACTTCATTTTCTAAAGAATGCATCAGCCGTAATACTCATAACATTTGATCAATGAATCATTGAGGGTCTATATTTGGATCATTCCCAGTGAATACTGGTAGACTCAACTAGAGAAATTCTCGAGTCTTAGAGCTTCTAATGCCATGAAAATACCCAACATCTATAGAAGTCCTTATGATGTAAAAATTCCCGTAAGTTTAATATTCCGATTTGATACTCAAGGTGATAAGATCGGAGTTCCAAAGATGGTTGATCATCCAATGATAATATACTTAAAATGGGATTGAAAATGGAGTGGGATTGGAGTTGTCACGTGAAGATCTAGGAAACAAGTTTCTATTCGGCCTTTGTTTGTAGGTCTTGGCCGAAGACCATGTTGTTTTCTTTTAGCTTGACTTTATTTCTTATCTTAGCTTTTATCTCTTATTAGAACATAATAAAACCATGTAATAACCCTTAGCTTGCTTTAGGACACAATCAATAAGATGAGAATGCTGAGGAAGGTGACATGGACGTCTGTGCCAAGATGGCACAAACAATAGGTGACTTGGCCGACAAAGTGGCAAAGACAAGAAGCTTCTAAGAAGACCATTCAAGAACAAGTCATGCTCGGCCTAGGGGATATGAATAGGTGGCCGAGAACCACTCCTTGGTGCAAAGAATGGAAGCTTCCAAACTAGTTCGAAGAAGATGAAGTATTGAGAAGCCAAACCCATTCCCCCTCCTACTCGGTTACTACAAAAGAAGTGTGAAAAAGTTTGGGTTCACCCTTGTCTCTAAGAAAAACCAAACCATTTCCAATTGCCTCACCATGGCCGAGAACTAACTTGGTTCCCAAGCCAACCGATCCCCTTTCATTGTTCCCATTCGACCGACTAGCTTGTAGTTTTGTGTCCTTTGGTTTATCTTATAGAAAGGTCCCTATGCTACTATAAACAGTACTCTTAGGATGTTGTAAATAGAAATGTTGAGTATTGAGTGAAATATAAACTTGTTTGTTTTCAACTTGTGTGTTTATTACATTCATTGGTCCTTCTGTGGGCTACGGTTCTTGTGTGTGCCACCCTCCATTCGGTGTAACTCTTGGTTAGGACTTGTGTGACCTAATCAAAATGCAAGCTTAAGGAACCCCCTTGGTTGCAAGTGAACATTGAAACTTGTGTGATCCAACCTACCCTAAGCCTTGGGTGTATTTCTATGGTTTTGAGACTACCCTTACTTGGCTTGTTCACAGGCTTGTACTTAGCAACTCCAGACTAGACCTTGTTGAATTGGTCACCTTTGTCTTGGTGTCAACCTGCTCATATCTCTATCCTTGACATATCGACCGCACTTTACTTAAACCATAACAACCGAACCAACACTTAACCAAATCGACCATCCCTCAACCGAGATTGCATCTTGCAACTCATGTTCAATCCCTATCCAATCAACTATATACTGGCCACCCATACCTCCCACAACATCTTACAACCCCCCCCTCTCCAAAGGTTGTGAACAAAAACCACCTGTATACAACCGTCCAAGTCCAACAACATCAAATAGTCCACTAAACCAACCTTTGCCAAAACCTCAATGTTTCGGTTCATTTCTGCTGCTTTGCCACCATAAAAACACCAAGTCCCAAACATCACCCTGACCCTCAAGCCACTTGTGACAACTCCACAAAATGCCTAAGTCTATTTCGAAGCACAACTACCCGAAAAAGCTACCAAATACCACCCTATCCGGCTAAATTGAGAACCCGAGAACCCCATCTTTGGTGTCCAATTTTGGGTCGATCCGAATATCACCAATACCCGACCCACTTAGCAAATATCACCCTTCCTTACTTGCATCACCTTATTTGACGCTGCTGGGTGGATACTATCTGTGCTAATAACTGCAAGGCATTTGCCACTCCTTTCACAGAAGACACGGGTGGAGGAACTAGGTGAACCAGATTCTATGGAACTAGAGGTACAACTTCCTAAGTGGCTGGAGGCACTGCACCTCCTCTAATCTCCTCCTAAGGGGGTGGAACAGGTGATACGTGGGTGTGCGACTATCCTTGAGCTTCAACTTTATAACCTTGACTGGGAGGGGAATTACTGGTACCTTCACTCCTATTAGCATCGGCTCGATAATTAGCGGTGGCTCTCATAGTAATTGGCATGATTGAAAAAAGGATTAGATAAGAATTAGACTAAAAAATCATGTAACTCAGCTCTATAGCATAATCTATGAAGTGAAATAACAACAACTATCCCTTGATGCCCGACAACCTCCAGTTTATATATGTGGTGCACAACACCTATAAACAAGACTCTACTAGACACAACTCACAAACTTCCTAGGACTAACCTGTTCTGATACCAAGTTTGTCACACCTCAAACTAGGGGGTTTGGCCGGCACTCGGTGCCATGCTGGCCTGAGCATACCACTCTGATAACCAGACTTCTGTATGAGTAGAAATTAAAGCCGGCAAGGCTATACTAAGACATAACACAAACAACAATTCACTAGGAGGGCCCATAAGGCCACAATCTATAAATTAAGATGAAACTCAAGTTATGATGGTAAAGCAAGAGAATCAATCTAACATATACACATAAAGAGGACCGACAAGGTAATAATAGGATCTATCAGAAGAAAACCTAGCCGACAAACCTATATATCAACAATTGTACATACCAGACCAGTCTATGAGTACAAATACCTATAGTATGATATGGTTAGGACAGGGCCCCGACCTACCCACTATGTATATAACTCTGCAAAACATACTCAAAATCTAACAAGGAAGCACCGAAAATGATGAAGCTTACTTACTAATGGCTGAACTTGACAGCTCCTACTATGGTCGCCTAGCAGAGCCCTTTTGCGAACCTGCGACATGAACACACAACGCCCTAGGCAAAAGGGACGTCAGTACGAAATAAATGTATCGGTATGTAAATCGTGAAGAATAATATTAAAATATGAGCTGTAAAGAAAGGCATAAAAATAGTAGAATACTTTGATAACCTGTATGCCCTGTAGGGCGAGTAATGAAACTCTAAAACTAAAATGAAACCTGTGTGGATAGGCCTTACTATATAAACTGCCCTCGACTTATAGTGCAAGGTGTATAATATGTCACTGCCCTCAGGAATACTCTGAGGTGTATGTATTGATGTACAAATAAGTGTTTTCCCTCCGGTTATAGCCCGTAGTGTGTATAATATACATGTACAACTGACCACCATCTATTCACAATGGTGGTGTGAGTTATATATATATATATATATAGATATATATATATAGTAATTATAGCACTTAATGCCTCTTTGGAACTTAGAATTCTTTAACTTTACTTGACTTTTAGTCGACTCTGATGATTAACTATGTGGAATACTTCTTTCTGAAGGCGTATGATAATGTAAACCAGTAACCAAATGATCAGGAGAATAGAAATAACAATGAACAATTCTCGACAAGAGATTATGATATACAAGTTGAATGAAGCTTTCGACGTTTATTTTGAAAATGATAAACTCTTTGGATTTCATGCTTTTGAAAGAGGGGGATAGCCGTACATACCTTTTCCATGAAGCTACAATTGTTCTAAAAGTCCTCGCACTCTTTACAGATGATTATATATATCATATAAAGGGTTGATATTAATATCTAGTCCATATTTTATAGAAAAGCTCACTTAGACATATAGTCAAACAACTTAGGCACATATGATTCTTAGGCTTCTTTTACAAGGGATACTTATGTAATTCGATCCCATAATTCTCAAAATCGTACCTTTCTTATTCCCACAACAAAAGCATTAGTTTGATTATCCAATTCAACTTATATTTCAAATAAAACTACCCAACAAATCATAGCACGATGATTCCACAGGTTTACAAGTTTTGATTACAAAAATTCTTTCACAACTTACCCACCATAATCCCTCTAAAAGAGCAAGCTACTTCATCTTCAAGGGTTTTCGGAATCGATTTCACGAGGAAAAGACAATTCTCATGATAACCACAGGGTTTATCGTGTTGATCTTGCGTATTATGGCTTTGATCTTGATCTAAGTTGATGGATAACCTTATAGAGGTTTTGGGAGAGAATTTTAAGGTTGGTCTTAGAGAAAAATGAGCCCCAAATCGAGAAAACCAATTTAAACTAGACAAAAAATGCATAGCCCAAAAGGACGGTCTATTTTGACGGTCTGTATAATTTGTACGGTCAGTCAATCTGGACTTTCAAATCCAGCTCTGAGATTTTAATTTGTAGAACATAATTGACGATTAAGATTTTCCTTTTGATGGTCCGTACAAAATTGTACATTCCGTCAATCTTGGCCGTCAAATTGGAAACTTTTTTCAATTTTGTTGAAACATATTTTCTTCGATCCGTTTAACTTCCATACACTCGAAAACTTCCATAAACAAGCTATAAACCTTTATTACCCTTCCGTAAGGTCACACCTCTTCCCGGGACATCGATTTCAATTAACGACAAGACGGAACATGAATCTACAGTGTGTAACAGTCTAAGTATTGGTGTTGAAGATTAAGAATTGTACTACAAGCTAAAGAGAGAAGGTAATAGGAAGCATGTGAAAGTTATTTCCATGTTAGTGACAATATGAGTTGTTCGAGAGTGAGTCATTGATATTGGATGGCTGAAAATTATAAAGCCTAAGTTGTCCTTGTTTTTGTGGTTGTCGTTTTTTGTGGATGTTGGTCGTGATATGAAAGAGGTAAGAGTACGGGGGATATGATGTCTGATTTACCGTAAAATATTATTGTCGCTCAATAGCTAGCATTATGTCCCTTCTTGTTGACATGTGTGTTGCTTGTTGTTGTAGATAGATGATAAAGTGGTGGAGCACATCATCGTCATCAAAGGTCCCTTTTCAAGGTATGTAAGGGATATCCTTATTTCTTTATGGGATGGATCCGAAAGCATATTCCCTTTATTAGAAGCTGAAGGGGACTAGTTCGCCTCTATGTTTCATAGAAACTGATTAAGACCATCTAAGAGTTAAGGAGTCAACCTTGAGTAGAGATTTTGCATAAGTCCAAAAAAACAGATTTATTAGCATCTCTAAGACATTCATAAACTATCCATGCATAAGCTAAGAGTCCGAATAGAAAGAGGTCTGAAGAAATGAGTTAATAAAGTAGTAGCAGAACATAATTAAAGAGATGATGAGATTATATTAGCTATAAGATCAAGTTGTAATAGCCTAGTAAGATGAGTGTGTACACATATTCGAAGAGGATTAAGATAATCCCTATTAGAACTAATCTGCCTGTTGTAGTTCTATTAATTATATTCCTTCTATTAACAATTTCTTGATACAATGAGTATTATATACACACAATTATACATATATTGAGGAATTCTAGTTGTAATGAAATCGCTTTTCAAGCCAATCTAGATTAACACTGCCAGGACACTGTCTAACACCCCCTTGCAAACTGAAGGTGGCAAAGCAACGTTGAATTTGGAGCAGAGGAATTCAAATCTGGATGAGGTGAGTGGCTTGGTGAACACATCTGCAAGCTGGTCTTTGGTAGATAAGAATCGCACTGAGAGGTCTTTGTGAGCTTCTTTATCACGCACAAAATGAACATCATTTTCCACATGTTTTGTGCGAGCATGGAACATTGATTAATGGACAAGTAGGCAACGCCAATATTATCACACTAAAGAACTAGAGGGGAACAGATGGAAAGGCCAAGCTCAAAAAGCAGGGACTGCATCCACATTAGTTTAGCAGCAGCATCGGCGAGAGCCTTATATTCCCATTCAGTTAAAGATTACGCTACTTTTCGTTTCTTCATAGAGGGCCATGAGACTAGTGCATTTCCAAGAAAAATGGCATATCCACTAGTCGACTTATGATTGTCAATTGAACCAACCCAATCAGAATCGATAAATGCTTGAAGAAAATTATGGACGAGCGTGGAAGAAGGAAGTAGTGGTTAACCGTGTGCTTGAGAAAGCAAAGTATGTACTTTACAATGGCCTAATAATATACACTAGGAGAGTGCATGAATTGGTAAACTTTGTTGATTGTGAATGCAAGGTCTAGCCTAGTGAGAGTGACATATTGCAATGCCCTAACAATAGTTCGATACAAAGTTGGATCATCAAATAATGGACTATCACCAACATAAAGCTTAGAGTTCGGTTCCATTGGAGTGCGAACTGGTTTGCATTTGTTCATACCAGCCTTAGACAATAGGTTTTCAATGTACGTTTATTGCAAGAGAGATATACCATCAAGGGAGTATTTTACCTCAACTCCAAGAAAGAAACCACGACGACCCAAGTCACGGATGGAGAACTCAACAACAAGTTTGGAGATAACAGATTTATGAAATTTTGGATGACTCCCAGCGAGAACCTGATAGCCATAAGAAACTGATGAAGGCACATATACCAGGCCCTAGGTGTATGCTTAAGGTCATATAGGGAATTTTTCAATAGGAAAACATGGTTGGGATAAGATAAATGGACGAAACCAAGAGGTTGAGCCATGAAAACTTCTTCTTCAAGATGTCTATGTAGAAAAGCATTTTGCACACCGAGTTGCCGGAGTTGCCAACCTTTCAAATCTGTAATGTCAAGGACCACTCTAATGATAGATGGCTTAACCATGGGACTAGAAGTCTTGAAATAATCATTTCCATCAAGTTGATGAAAATCTTTTGCAACCAATCGAGCCTTGTAACGCTCAATGTGACCAGAGGAATTTCTTTTGATCCGAAATACCCACTTGCAACCCAAGACATTCATGAAATATGTATAAAGGACTAAGGTCCAAGTACCATTGCTATGTTGAGAATTCATTTCACTTGACATCGCATCTCGCCAGGCTTTGTGCTTATTGGCTTCAGAGAAACTAATGGGTTCAATGTTGGAGAATAAAATAGATTAGAGCTAGTAACAATGGATAGATGAGAGGTTGGGGGCATATGAGGGAGTCATATATGGTGAGTGAACTGTGGATGGGCTGCTGGATGAGAGACCCGAGGTTTAGGTAGAAAAGAGAGGAGTTTGGGATGGCCGCTCGGGAACTACAAAGTATGGTGTGAAATCGACCACTAAGAGAAGACCTTGGGTGATGGAGAGCCAGAAGTAGGGCTATTTTGAGAGGGAGATAAGGTCTGGACAGAAGGTCAGGGTGAGGGAGAAAGGGTCGGAGCCGAGAGCAACAGCGAGGGAAGCAAAGCAACTGGTGAGGATGCCCAAGGTGTTGGGCTGGACAGTGTCAACGGGTGAGGGCCCTAAATGTATTAGTTATTTGCAAAGGGAAAGGAATCTTCCTCAAAACAAATGTGACGAGCAATATAGATGCGCCTGGATGCCTTATCTAAACATATATACCCGAGGTGATTGGAGCTATAGCCAAGAAAGACAAAGGGAACACTTCTATAGTCAAGTTTGTGTTTGTTGTAGGGACGAATGTGAGAAATCATAGACACCCGAAGACATGAAGGATATAATAGTTTGGGGATTTTTGGAAGGCACGTTCAAATGGGGAAAATCCATTATTTGAAGGAGAAGGCAAATAATTTATTAGATAGACCGCAGTTTCAAATGCAAAGTGCCAATAGCAAAAAAGAGTGGAACTATGAGCAATGAGGCTAAGACCAGTTTCAACAATGTGATGATGTTTTCGTTTGACTTTGCCTTGTTTTTCATGAGTATGGGGACATGAAATTTGATGAGAGATACCATACATTGCTAGAATGGGGGATAGTGGGAGAAATTTGCCTCTCCAATCCGATTGAATCGATTTAATTTGAGCAGTGAACTGTTTTTCCACTAAGACTTTAAATTCTTGAAAAATATTAACAACCTCAGATTATTATTTCATGGGAAATCCCCAAGTATAGTTTGAATAATCATCAACAAATACAAGAAAGTAGCGACGACCCTCAGATGAAAGGTGAGGAGCAGGACGCCAAACATCAACAAAAAGTAATTGAAATAAGGAAGTACTTTTATATATGAATATCTTTTGGGTTGATTTAGTTCATTTTGATATATATGCTTATCCTCATATTATTACAAGATAAGGCCTTATCGACCTAAGACATTACATGATGTTATATAGTTCGGCCTTGTCGACCTAGATGTATCTTTCTATATGTTCAAATGGTATGTTTTACAGGGTGGTACGCTTTGTCAAGTAAGGCACCGGGTGCTGGTTTTGCCTCCCCAAATATGGGGCATGACATAAAGATTCTGATATGGCAGTGGAAGATGATTCATTTGGACTTAGTTACATGTTTGCCCTATTTATGTCATAAGTGCTCTATGTGGGTGATCGTAGATAGGCTAACAAAGTCGGCTCATTTCTTACCGGTCAGAACTACTCATACGATTGAGGATTAAGCGAAACTGTATATCAAAGAGATAGTATGACTCCATGGTATTCCTGTGTCTATTATATTTGACAAAGGAGCCCAGTTTACAACGAACATCTAGAGATCCTTCCAGAAAAGTTTGGGTACTCAAGTGAATCTTAGGCAAACTTTCCATCCACAGACAGATAGCCAAGCTAAGTGCACAATTCAGACGCTCGAGGATATGTTGTGAGCATGTCTGTTTGACTTCAACATGAGTTGGGATGATCATCTACCTCTTATTTAATTCACATATAATATTAGCTACCATTCCAACATCAAACTGACACCTTATAAAGCTTTGTATAGAAGGAAGTTCAGATCCCCTATCGGATCGTTCGAAGTGGGTGAATCAAAGTTACTTTAACTTTATTTGGTCCATCAAGCCGTAGATAAAGTGAAATTCAATCAAGAACGGTTGTTGACAGCTCAGAGTCGTCAGAAGTCATATTCAAATATACGACGATGAGATCTGGAGTTTGCAATTGATGATTGGGTTTACTCGAAGGTTTCTCCTATGAAAGACATTATAAGGTTTGGATATAAGGGTATGCTAAGCCAAATGTACATTGGTCCATACAAAATCATTCAGAGAATAGGCCAAGTGGCCTACTAGTTAGAGTTGCCTTCAGAGTTAAAGTCTTTTTATCTAGTTTTCCATGTATCTATGTTGCGGAAGTGTATTAGAGACCTTTTTCGGGTCGTACCTGTCACACCCTAGCTTTGGGGGGTGTGGCCGGCACCCTACATATGAATGGCCCAAGTGTACCACATGTATATCCTAGCATGAACATATAACTGTCTGGGTCGACAAGGCCTCATAATGACAATCACAAGAGAACTGAATAAATGACAACAAAACCAACATGTATCTATACAACAAGGCCGATAAGGCTATGATCAACATTAGAAGGCCGGCAAGGTTATACCAACAGTACTAACAAACTGACAAGAAGGCCGACAAGGCCATATAAAATGACAATACATAACCCACTAGTTTACAAGCCTCTAAGAGTCATATAACAAAATAACCAGGTCGGGATAGGGCCCTGCCATACCAATTATATTTATGTAAAAGCATACCTAAAACTCATAAAACAACTCTGGATGAAGAGGAGTGCTCCAACCCAAGCTTAATAGTGACCCTATTGAGGAGGGGCTCATCAAACCGTCTACCTAAACCTGCGGACATAAAACATAGTTCTCCATAAAGGGGACATCAGTACAAAAGATATATTGAATATGTAAGGCAAGTAAAGCATGTAAATAAGGAATGTAATGCAAGAGAAAGGTTCAAAGGTCAACCTAAAACTCAAAAAAGGTCTTTGAGGACATACAACTGACATAATCATAAATATATGCATGTAAGTAAAATTAAGTAAGTCTATGGGGTCATATAATAATATCAAGCCTCTCTATGGGAAGATCTTATCATCACGTACCCGACCATATAAGACTCGGTAATGTCATACCCAACATCAGTGTTGTGCTCATATAAGTGCCTGCCCAGGTGACTATAATGTGACTCGTTAAGAAAATAGTTACATATATATAAGTGCGATGCAAGATAAACGTCAAGGGACACCATAAACAGAGTCGGAGTGACCTATGGTCATTATCCTCCGACTATCGTTATTGTCGCTACATTCATCAACCTTTAACCAATCACCAATGGATATATAAAATACAGGAAGTTATTCCGACTAGAGTCAATCAAGAGACATAAGTTCCTTCAATGGTAAGGGTGATATGAAAAACCTAATCTCAACAAGGAGGGAGTCGTCTTTAGAGAATCAATGGTATCAAAATCATGTTCTATGAAAAAGTAGCACTACATACCTTATAGTTGAAGCTATGTGAGTCCCACGAGTCCTTGAATATGTTGCAACCGATTATCTACATTATACAAATGATTGATATCAACAACAGATTCAAAACTTACAAGAAGACTCATTTGAAGATTTTATCAAACACCTTATGTACATAAAATCTACATAAGCTTTTATATCTATTTTCACATGAATTTCAATGCTACAAACTCTTCAATCCTACTTCCTCAATCTCCACAAACATAAAACAAATTATGATTATCATTACCATCCATGACTTCATGTAAAATAGCCCAACAATCATATAAACTCTTGCTTCAAGATTCTACAATTTGTTCTTAAAAAAATCCTTCAACTATAACTCTCCAATTACTTTTATACATCTAAAAACAAGAAGTGGTAGAGATGAGACTTACCTTAGATCCAAATAACCAACTGCAACCAGAGCTTATTTCAACCTTAAGAAGTCTCCATAATCACCAAAACATAGAGAAAAATGATAAGAAGATGATTACGGGGTTTGTAATGTTATTTTTTGTATAGTTTTCCTTTGATCTTTTCTTAAAATCATCGGAGAACCTTAAGAAATGTTTTTGGAGCAAGATAGGGCTTGGAAGATAAGGGAACTGATATTTTTGGTCGAGCAAACGAGTTATATATAAGTTGGAATTTTCTGACCGCCTCAAACTACGGCCGTATGTACGGCCCATAAATATTGTACGGACCCATGTACGGTCTGTACAAATTGTATGGCCACTTTTGCCGAGGGTGCTGCATGTCATGCTACAAGTCTAGGTTCACGGGTTGACATGTCTTCCAGTAGTTGGTTCAGTTGATCAATCGAAGTTTGGTGAGCTCCACTACTTTCTGGAAACTCTGAGTCAGGACATAAATGTGCTATAGTGTTACATGCTATATGGGTAGGCTGGGGCCCTATACTAACCAAGTCATTTTGTCAGATACTCATAGAGGCTTTTGTGGACGTATGTACACCTGTGGTCAGTAGCATTATCTGACTAAAGTGTTACATGTTGAGGCCTCGTAAGTTTATTTATATATGTATATATGTGGGATTTTTTGTTTGCAGATAGTTGAATACAGTAAGTTACTTGCTTTACAAAGTGGGTTGCTCAGGTAAGTAAGGCACTTGGTGCCGTCCGCCGCACCATATCTTCTCAGAATACTTAAGTTAATCAATGATACAACATGTCAGAAAACTACGAGGTGTAACATCTTTCCCCTTAAGAACATTTGTCCACGAATTTTGGCGTAACGTATCATTAAATCTTATTTCATATATATTTTCTGGAAATTTTGGTAGAGTTTCCTCTATAAAGTGGACTATCCAAAACCTATCAAGAATCCCAAAACATATATCCAATGCCACATAGTGCTAGACAATAACACATCATAATAATATCATCCTCACACGACCATTTATGTATCCAGAATCAAAAGGATTAGCCATAACTCACCTCAAATGTCAACTGTGAAAACCTGTGTTGCATTCGTTAATTCTATATCAATCAATAGTTCCTATGCAAGGCACACAAGGTAAATTTGATATATAAGTCAAGAATAAGGGAATCGCATTGCACGAGTGAAAACGTAAACTTGTAATATGAAGTAAGCGAGGATAGTCTTCGTATGATATCATTATGATGCTTCATATGATATCATTCTGATGCCTAACATGATATTCATCGTCACACGTAGCTTAATATGAGATAGGTGGTTATCCAAACTTCCTTTAGTATCAATTACGCATTTGTAACATGCCCTCGAGCGTTTGAATCAAATGCTTGGTTTGAATATCTGCATGGGGGTGTGGCTCATCGAAGTGCCCAAAACTCTTTTCGAACAATCATCTAAACTTAGCTATACATTGAGCATACTTGTCAAATGTCATACAAATAGAAACACCATGAAGGTGAACCATCATCTTAACCGTGTATTCTTGCATAATCCTCAGTTGCATAGGTATCCCTGATTATTAAATCAATTCATGATAATAATAAGGTAACTCATAGAAAAATTTCATATTAACCGTCTCCCATTTTTCAATTTCCTGAGCGTACCCATTGGTTCCTAGTGCTCAACTATACTTACTGATAATTAACATACTGGCTACACCCTCTATGAGGTTCCTTCTCATATCATTTTCTTAATATACCCATTTAACATTTTGATACATCCCAGATAGATAGGGTATTTTAGATAATAAATCTCTGTCAAAATCTTGCCTCGTAGTGCAGCCACATCGAGAATACACCAATGGCTATGACATCTAACAGTTTTTGTTAAGTACCTTCTTCAAATATCCCTAAAAGTGGGATCTTTATCCTAATGTTCCTTATATTCCCATACAAATGATGACTCTATTGAGTTATGAATCTTAAGAGTACCGTCTTCTGAAATTATTAGTCAGATGTCTACTTGATTAAGTGATATATTCCTCCGACAAACTTCCTTCTTTAACCTTCATACTAGTTAATCTGCTTGTGGGTACACGATTGTTACCATACTACTTAATTCCAATGATAGTATTATAGATACATGAGAACTTTTAAAATACATTAAGCCTTCCTTTCATAAACTTAACTTCATTCAATGGTCAGTGTATTTGAACTCTTATGGCTTGCAATGTCTCAGTCGTGAATACTCCACAAATAGTATCATTGAAACATTCATTAAGGATCTGGAAGCAAAACCTTATCATACTTTCTCATTACTCGTGGCTATAGGAGATATTCTTTCCTTACTTCATTTTACACTTGCCCCTCCTACTCTGTTACACCTCATGTTTTCATGCATCATTATCACCCTAACATGGGCCCAGAGGAGGTAGGATATGTCCAAGAGGTTTAAAATGTTCTACGGATGTATTGAGTATGTTTCGGGAATGTTTGAAACTTATTGGATCAACGGAAATAGGTTTCAGTAGAAATTAGATAATGCACGGAGCCCTATACAAATCGAGGGGCCCAACCTGCGACTCACAGGTAGTGCCCGTGAGACGCGGGAAGATTATAGGAATGGACAGACAGTTTGGGGCACAGGTCTTGCGAGACGCAGGAAGGTCCTGCATGTCGCAGGGCATATCTCAGGAAAAGTCGGTGGCCACTTTTGTCTCTCCTCTATATAGGTCCCCAACTCGAACTAAACAAATTTCCCCTCATATTTACAACCATAAGCAACTCGGTAAATCTCTCTAAGATATTACAATGGATACAAGGTGAAACCAAAGAAAAATTAGACAAATCCAACATAGGGAATCCCATGATCATCTCTAGATCATCTCTTTCCTTATTCTAATGGTTTTGGATGAAGCTTGGTGGTGAAGTAAGCTTGGAATTAGAGTGTTTCTTATTGTTTAAGGTAAGTTTCACATCCTCCTTTATATTCTTAAGATTATGCAATTGTTTGAGGATTGATTGTTGAAGAAGATCTTATAGAACATGTACTTGTAAACTTGAAGATATGATAAGTTGTTTTTGGGTTATTTTGTTTAAGTTACGGAGTTGTGGAAGTAGTGAACGCATGTTGTATGTGTTAAGGAGGTTTAAGGAATGAGTTTGAGGAGATTATGGTGTTGTCATAGCTATAAATTAAGCTAGAAAGATTTTACCAATGTTATGCATGCAAGTTGCTTGGCAAAATTTCTAAATGAATCTTCTTATATGTTATGAATCCGTTATTGAAATGAATCGTTCATAAGTTGTAGATAATCATTCATACGGCATGCCAGGACTCATGGGACCCATATAAATTCAATGACAAGGTATATAGGGCTTAGTTTTCTCCCTTTTGGCATGATCATCTTAATAACGATAACGACCAACATTTCATAATAATAACTATATTCCTAGTTATTAAGAAGACACTTGTGGCCTGTCCCATTACTTGATTGTGTATCTATCATTCCTTCGTTAAGAATACGTTTCACCCTCGATGCTATTACCTTCATATGGAATAAACAAGGTTCATTCATGTCATGTTAAAGAACTAAAGGTAATAAATTTCCTTTTTGTATTAATCATAACAAGTAAGAGGTAACATGTAGTCCGCATAAGGATAGTCAAGGGTGTAACAACCTTATGTCACCCCGACGAGTTTGATGAGTATGTCATACTGTCGAGATAGTAGTTAAATATATGTACTATGTAGTTATACTGCCCTAATAGGCCTATGGCATAATATACACAACTTATACAGATATGATATTGATGATATTGCCCACGGAGGCCTACAACGTTATATATGCGATATACTATATATAAGATATTGCCCATAAAGTCCTACGACACATATACATGATTATATCATATATATATATATATATATATATATACAATTTTCTATACTGCGACAGATATGTGTTTCATGTGGTATTTCTTATATTCCTTCACTTGTTGTTGCCATTTTACATTTGGTTATGCCATACATATTCAGTACATTCTTTCGTACCGATATCCTCATTGCTGAGTCATTGTGTTTCATATCCGCAGGTGCAAGTAGACATAATGATGCACCTCCACCGTAGGTTGTACAACTCAAAAGTTGATCACCACACTCCCCTTCTTTCAGAGTTGCTGTCTAGAGAGGTAGGCTATACTGCTCATGTATATAGTTATTTTGGGTATGTCAGAGTCCTGTCCCAACCTGATGATGTATGATAGTACTATTAGAGGCTTGAAAATTAGTGGTCTTATATAGTTGGTTTGTATGGCCTTGTCGGCCTTCTTGTTATCTGGTGGTACTCTTGTTAGGGTCATCTCGACCCTATTATATGTACATATATGTTGGGTTGATGTCTTATGTTACAGGTTGTTTAGTAAGATTTCTATCATATTGGCATTCTGAGGCCTTATCAGCCAAGATGTTTATGCATTCAAGTTATGATATACAAGTGATACGCTCATACCATTCAAGAGCCGGGTGCCAACCATAACCCCATGATTGGGGTGTGACAAACTTGGTATCAGAGTAGGTCTGTTCTAGGGAGTCTACAAGCCATGTCTAGTTGAGTATTGTATATGGGTGTGTTGTGAACCACACTAATAAACATGAGGCTACAAGATATTTAGGATGGTTGCCTTCGTTCTTGATCTAGATCGTACAATAGAGCTGACTCATACTATGTATCTTTTTCATGCTATCGGCTATGCCTACGACTAGATGATAGGAGAATATTTGAGATTGGAGGCTAATGTGAGAGAGGACACCAGTCAGGCGCCACCCGCTAATGTAGATCACCATGAGACTCAGAATAAGCCTGACTCTCAGGCTTCTGGAGTGGCACCACCACCCGAGGAGCATAGGGGAGCTGACATACCCCCAGTTCTTCCTTAGGTTGCTCCTAATTAGGATATTGATATGTTGAGTGTTGTACAACTATTGATTCGACTAGTGGCCTCTTAGGCCCAGCGTTAGGCTAGTCCTTCTGATAAAGAAGTTAGCATGAGAGTTTAGGATTTCATCAACCTGAAGTCTCCAGTATTCATGAAGACAAATCCAAATGCGGATCTACAGACTTTTTTGGACCAGATACAACAAACTTTACGGGTTATGCATTCACTGATATTGAGTCGGTAGAGATTGCTTCTTATAAATTGCGAGATGTTGTTGTCACTTGGTATGAGACATGGGAGCAGTCTAGGGGACCCCATGCCCCACTAGTATGATGGAGATAGTTTTTTGTGGCATTGTTGCAGTAGTGTTTGTAGGTTGAGCTTCACCGGGCTAGGAAAGACATGTTTCTACATTTGGAGAAGGTAATATAAGTGTTAGGGAGTATAGTTTGCAGCTTAACTCCTTGGCTAGGTATGATCCTACAATTGTGGCTAAGATACATGACTGGGTATATTGGTTCGTGGGTGGTTTGGGGAAACACTTGGTTAATGAATGAACTACGACTTCATTGAATCTGAACATGGATATTTCTCGTATTCAGGATTATGCACATAACTAAAGGACCGTAAGAGGCAGTATCGGGATGATAGAGAGCATAATAGGGGCCATCATAAGAGGGCCCAGTCGATTGGTGATACAAGAGAGTTCATAGGTGGGTTTAGTCCATAATTTTCTAGGTGCCTATCTTATCCAATAGCCAGTGCACCACCACAGTTTTAGGGCTAGCGTCATGATCGATTTGATAATTCAGGTCCAGGACAGAGTTCCTGGGCATCAGGCCCATAGTATAGAGGATATTCAAGCAAGTTAAGTCCAACTTTACCTCGATGTGATCAATGTGGCAAGGCCCATCCAGGGCAGTGTCGTCGGCGGTTAGATGTATGTTATAGTTGTGGTTATCCCAGACATATTTATAGAGAGTGCCCGAGGAGAGACATGGGTGGTATGATGCAGCTGACAGGATCTATGTAACGCCCCGAACTATGGCCTGGACAAAACATGGCACTTGGTGCCTGGCTGCATCTAACCGAGCGAACTACATGGCTTGTGAATCAACATGCGCATCAAAACAGACTATAGTAATAATTTGAAACAAGTGAAACATAATGCTGAAAATATAATAAGTATGAGAACATTACTGACATCCATGACATAACATGTTGAACTAGTCTAGTCTATGAAACCTCTAACATGAGTCTGACTGAAATATGTCTACTAGGACAAGGCCCTGTAATAACTCTATCATAAAATGTAATAATGAAATGCTATACCGACACACTAATGAGACGGGACTCACTAAGCAGCTGATACTGAAGCAATCCTACTGAGCAAATCCGTCGTCCTGAAATTCAGCACCTGCACTGTGAAGTGCAGTCCCCATGCAATGGGACATTAGTACATTTGAATTGTATTGTATGTAAGCAACTAAAGTAATAAATAGTTGTGGGGTGATCAGGAACGGGCAACCCAATAAATAAACAAATAACATACTGAAACAGAGCTGAAATTAAAAAATGATAACTGAACAAGAAAGCAAAGAAAATGAGTAATTCCTGTACTGAAATGGAGAGTCACTTATTTAACTGAATTAATAAATAACTGTGTCCTTAGGCCCAATATATGTGCACAAATATGTGGCCACGAGCTTAAGTATACGTATACATAAACTGTGGCCTTGGGCCGAAATATCGGTGCTCAACATGACAATGGAATGTTGAATTATACTAATATGAGATACTGAATATAAATTCACACTGAAGTTCTGACATAATACTGAAATAATGAGCAATGGTTCGCTAAGACATGTATTCATGAACCGATTATGAGTACTGAAGCTTTAACTAGTTTACAAATATGCTGAGTATTCTAGACTAAAACTCGTGGTATTAATCACAAGTCTACATTGACTACGTACTGAGTCCACAACAATCAAATTTATAATTATTAACAACTACGAAGTTATAATCATAAAGATATATGTTTTAGTCTTTTCATGAACTAGGGTAAAAATCTCAAATTCTAATGTAATTCACGCTAATCTCGATGAAAGAGGTGTGGGGAAGAACATAGATATTCCCACACGTGGATAGAAGCTCAACATACCTTATTCGCTCTAAAACATGTCTTTAAAATCTACACTTGGAAAGAGGAATCCAAAGCTTGAACCTTGAAACTTTGGCTTTACCTTGAAAATCCTAGGTTAAAAATCAATGATTTCACTTTAAATTCATGATATTGATGTTAGAATCACCTGGAATTACATGAAATAGGCTTACCATGGTGTAGGATGATGTTGGGAGGAAGGTATCTTCGTGTTAGGGCTTGTGAGAATGAAGAATGAAAATGGCAAATATATACTATTAGGTCGATGACACCTTTTTTACAGTGACATTTACGGTTCGTAAAATAATTTACGGTGTACTCTACATCTCGTAAAATATTTACTGTCCGTATTTCTGGGTGTAAAACTGAAGAACGATGATTTCATTAAATTTCTACTCCGAACATTTCCCACTTAGTTCTTAACCCCTGAATCATGAAAAATGCTTAGTCTAATGGTACGAGGTGTTATAATATCTCCCATTGGAATCATTCGTCCTCTAATGATAGGTCGTGGTTAAGAATGAAACTTAACATAGCATGAGTACATGGACGTGAAGAAACATGACATGAAACATAAGTACTGAATACATGAACATTAAACATGAGTCATGGATACGCAAGGAATATGACATGACTACTAAAGGCATTTACCTTGTTCGCTTTCTGCTTGCTCCTCAAATAAGTACAAATATCTGGATTTCATGTCTTCTTTAGCTTTCCATGTAGCCTACTCAATATTCTGACTTCTCCACAACATATTCACTAAGGCAACTTCCTTAGTTCTCAACTTTCAAATCTGATGATCCAAAATAGCCATAGGGACCTCCTTACAGGTCAGACCATCCTTAACTATAATGTAATCAGTAGGGACATTCAGCAACAGATCTCCTACACACTTCCTGAACATGGATATATGAAACACTGGATGCACAATAATTAAATCTTGTGGCAGATCATCTTCATAATCTAGTTGGCCAACTCTCCTCAAAATCTGGTATGGCCCGATATATAAGGGATTGAGCTTCCCTTTCTTTCCAAACCTCATGACACCTTTCATAGGTGAGACTTTTAAAAATACCCAAGCATCGACTTGAAAGTCCAAGTCTCTTCGCCTCACATCCGAATAGCACTTTTAACGACTCTAAGTTATTTTCAAATGCTCTTGAATTAAATTAACTTTCTCCATAGCCTAATAAACCAAGTCTGGTCCTAACAATGCCGCTTCACCAACTTCGAACCAACCAATTGGAGATATACACCTTCACCTATACAGAGCCTCGAATGGTACCATTTGGATACTGTAATGATAATTGTTATTATAAGAAAATTCAATAAGAGGCAAATGATTATCTCAATTACCTTTAAAATCGAGAACACATGCCCTCAACATATCCTCAAGAGTATGAATTGTACGCCCTACCTAACTATCTGTCTGAAGATAAAAAGTTGTGCATCAATTTACCTTGGTTCCCAATCCTTTCTGAAAAGACTTCCAAAAGTGCGTTGTGAACTGAGCACCACGATCTGAAATAATGGACACTAGGTCGCATGAATCCTGACAATTTCTCGGAGATACAACTTAGCATAATCCTCTATTGAATCTGTGGTCTTGACTGGAAAGAAGTGGGCTGATTTGGTAAGTTGGTTCATTATCACTAAAATCAAATCATGCTATTGGGCTGAGTGAGGTAGACCTGTTATGAAGTCCATATTTATTATCTCCCATTTCCAAACAAGAATATCAATATTCTGAGGTTATGCTAGCTATCCATTAATGAGAGGTCATGAAATTACAAGACATTTAAATACCACATACCCCAAGTAGAAGGGGCTCAATGCATCATAATTCCAAGATTCTCCAAGTAATGTTTAGAAGTGTAGAGAAAACCCTTGAAGTTCTCTCCCAAACAGGCGTTCGAGCCGAGCGCATGATTTAGATGCTCGAGGGTATGATACATGAAGGATACTTAATCTATAAGAAGAATGGGATGATCTTATACCCTGTTATGAGATGCATATTATGGCGATTATTACATTTTCATTAGGACAAATTCTTATAAGACCTTGTATGGTCGAGGGTATAGATTGTTGATCCATTACCTTGACATAAGAAAATAAAGAGTTATTTAAACTTGTGTTGGTTCTGTTAGTCCCCAGAGTTATGGAAGAAGTAAAGTTCCTACAAGAGTGAATGTTAATAGTCCAGGATTTCGAGAAGTCACTTGCCGATGTGCGATAGCAAGAGCATATGAACACCATTGACGGTTGATTGACCTATTTTAAGGTTTTGAATAAAAAAAAGACATGATTAGATTCGACTAGAAATGCAAGTCTACCCTCAGATTCAGTAGAGCATATAATATCACACAAGGATCTAACCAAGTGACGCATAAGTTTAAGATTATCTCCAGGATCAGAGGAAGCTCATTCTGCTTTCACGGACTAATATTACCAAAGTACATATATAGGAGGTTTATCTGGTATTTTGTCTATAAAAAATGCTAGGATTACTGAAAACTTGTCCTATGAATACGCCTTGATTACTATCTGTTATCACTACGACCTGAAGTTTCAGACTCATGAGATGGTATTCGTTAAAGTACTATGGAAGAACAATGGCATATATGTAATGTAATGGGCTGCTGAGAAAGGCATGAGATCTAAATATTCACCCATAGTTTGAACATCAAGTTCCCGTAGTGCTCATGCAATATTATCCCATTATTCCTACTCTATAGCAGTAGACTTGTCTTATTTACTCTGTACAGATGATGATCACCTCACTGATGTGATAGACACAACTCATACGCTAGGATTTGGACAGTCAAGGTGAGTTATTGCTTACCTTTTTCATTATCGTGATAGATAGAAGGTGTCAGAGGCCGGTATGATATTATGTTGCTTTGGATAGCCCTGTGTGGCACTTCCATTGATTCTAGATGTTGACAGTTTTTGAGTTAGTCCTATATATACAGGAATCTTTACCAAATTTCTGGTAAAACCCAAAAGTTGAAGCCTCTCAGTTAGGTCCCTCAAAATTTGAGGATGAATGTTCACAATGGGGAAGGATGTTACATACCACAATTGTGCGTGCGATCGAATGTATGGTTAGTCAATTTGAGCTTTGGCAACCCGAGACCCTTTCTGAGAGTCACATATGACTTATATGAGTATTACAGATGTATACGAAAGGTTAGAAGTCAATTCGATCAAAGTAAGTACATCTCAACAAAATTTGGCAATGATTCGATGATACGCTAAGCGATCTGCCCCACAGAAGCTGATCCGCTTTGTGGATTGAGCCACGGATGAAGCCCCCTATTTCCCCACCACTCTTCCACTATCTACAATGGGAAATATGGCTGCAGATGGGGATCTGCACTTCATATAGGGGTTTGTGTAACATATGGGGATCTGCGCCGCAAATCCCTTTACAAGATGGAGGCAGTGGAATGGCCTATTTAACGCCAAAAGCTGGGCAACTCATTTCACATTTCTTTTTTAAAAAAAATGGTTCCTAAGAACTCCTAAACTCTCTCCTAGGGTTTCTTATTATTGAAGAACATTTATCTAAGGCCATGGAGTGATCTCTCCATTAAAAAGTCTTGGATCATCTTGAAGATCCCTCTGGGTGCAAGCTGTAGTTAAGAACTCTTTTGGAGCTTGAAGAATAGATGGTTGTGTAAATGATCTTGGCTGTATGGAGGTATGATATTGCTATCCCTTGATGGTTTATAAGTTGTTTTAACTTGGTAATATGTATTGATAAAGATAACTTATGGTAGATGAGTTAAACTCCATGGAAGGAGTGTTATGAATCATTGATTGTTCTTAAGTAAACATTAAGATAATCCTAACTATAAGTTGAAGGATATGGGGTGAGAGGTTATGGGATATACGTGGTATGCATTGTTGTAGTTGTGGTGGTTGTTTCTATTGATGTTGTGTTGAGGAGAAGTTAGTAACACGTTGGTGACTATGAACACCATAGTTGAGAAGTACGCATTCTAGGAGCTCATTGAATTGTCTGAGTGAATCAATTCCTAGTTTGTTGATCTTATTTTGACCCAAATCATCTATATTGTGTAGATGATCACTCGTGAAGCATTCAAGAGTTCATGAGGCATTGATAACAAAGCGACGCAGGTATGTAAGTCTATTCTCTTCTTTCAAAAGCATGGCATCAAAAGTGTTTGTCATTTTAAAAAAGAAACACCAAAGAATCATCATATTCATATGTTGCTTATCCCTTGTCGGGAGTAGTTCTATTTCTATTATTGCATTATATGTTATTGTTAATCGTCCGGTTGATACTAGACTTCTTCTTGATAGAATCTCTCAAGCCATAATCTTGTCCACTGACAAGTTGTCATTGAAAAGCAAAAGAAAAGACCAAACCAAAGTTAAGGGCAAAAAGTCGTGCTTTCCTTAAAAGGTTGAGTCTTATTCACATGTTGTTGTCATCCATTGAACATACCTTTCTCTCATTATTGTATTCGGTGTATCTTGTTGTCTCTGAACTTCATAGACCTCAAAATAAGGGTTCCAAAGGCGCAACAAAGCAAACCCAAAGAGTTATGAGTCTCAAAGAGGCCAAGTGCCATGGGCAGTTATATACATATATCTAAATATTATTCACACCACCAATTGCGACCAGTCAGTGGGAAGTTGTACATGTATAATATAATCGCGTCGCGCTATAGTTGTCCCGGTGAGGCACTTATATGTGCATCCATATATACACCTCAGAATATACCTGAGGGAAGTGACATATTACACCTGGGGTTATAAGCCGAGGGCATGTTACAAACCAAAGTTTCTATACAATGAGTTCAATACAGTTTAAGAGTTTCATTGTTTTCCCTATGTAGTATAAGGTTATCAGAGTATAAGATTACTTTTATGCTTCTCTTTAAAGCTTATATTTTCATACTGCTATTCATGTTTTACATACTAGTATATTTCATTCGTACTAACGTCCCGTTTGCCAGGGCACTGCGTGTCAGGCTGCAAATTCAGATAGAGGTACAAATAGACCTCCCCAGTACTAGCTGGTTGAGTTCTGTGGATCAGGTGGTGAGTTTCACTTCATCCAAAGCTACCAAGTCAGTCATGAGATGAGTTTGGTACATGTACAGTTGATTTGTATGTCAGGGCCCCATCCCGGCTATATCACAGTTATGTTTTCCATAGAGGCTTGCAAACTGGGTTGTATGTATAGTTGTCTTGTTGCGGTATTGTTGTCCTTGTTGTATATGTATGTAGGCCTTCTTGACAATATATATATATTAGATTGTCCTACTCAGTTTTCCTTGTATTGATCATTCTAGGGCCTTGACGGCCCACATCATTGTATACTCAAATTATGATATACAAGTGATCCACTGGGTCGTTCAGGCCCAGGGTGCCGACTACACCCCCTAGTTTGGGTTGTGACAGTTTAGCACTCAAAACAAGCAGACATAAGATTTTAAGCTATTTTCCTTAAATCATAAATGATCAGACATGCTTCAAGGGCTGGTTTTTGTTTTAGAAAAGAGACAGATCATGACAACTTAGAATTTTAGGCTTCTTCCCTAACAAATACAGAACTAGGTGACTCTCGGCTTTATGTTAACAATTACAACATGGATACACATGAACACATTTCCAAATAGGTGCATACTATGACACTCATGACACATCTCTATATTATTTGATGTTTTCAAAAGCTAACATTCATATGGACCAAATTTGGGTGCAAATAGGCATATTATACATAGTACTTAGAAGTTGACACAGGTGAAATGACTTAAACAAATGGCACACAAACACAATAATGTCATATCAATGCATTCAAAAGGGATACTTGGATCATGCTATGGGTAATGGTTCTGAAACATACCTCTAATAGCCCACACAAGCCAAGCATACTACCATTTCAGATTCAAACTTGCAAAACATATAAACTAAGCCTAAACAAACATTCAAAACAATAAGTAAGATCACAGGGGCACCAGAACCAGACTAAGGATCTTTGAGGCTCATTTCACACTAAAATAATCTCAGATTTCAACAAGCAGTGAGCAACAACAACACAGAGTAAACTCAAGTAAGCATTTATATCAAATTACTTCAGATACCAAGCCCAAACCACCATAATATACAACATGATTTAGTAGAACATAAGCTAAAATTAGTTCATTAACACTTTAAGGCATTCTGAGTTTTTGACTACTTTATTTTAACCATTTCTTCAAGAGGATATGACAGGCTACACAATTATAAACTTACTCTCATCTTAAATAAAAAACTGAAACTCAAGTCAAGCACAAATGGTTTAAAAGATTCATATTACCCTGTGACCTTTTAAGCATACTTATTTAAGATTTTCATTCTAAACCAAATTTTAACTTAAATCTATCCTAAACCAGGACCTATGGGTTATCTCTAGGTTCAGAACAAATTTATACCATATCAGTTTTAGGACTACATTAAGCAAAGAAATAAACGTACATCATTTCTAAAGGTCATTAAGCAACACAATACCATTAAGAATAGACTATTTTATGTTTGTGTCCACACTAAACTGACTAAAATAGTGATGCTGATTTCTAGACTAAGCGAGGTCATTTACAACTTTAGTATATCCCAAAGGTTCCACTTTTAACCTACCTACTAATAAAGATTAAGTAGTGAGCATGATAATAATCAAAGAAGACCATATATGTATGTTTTATAATGATTCAAAACCTTATCTCAAACTAATTAGGCTATCAGTCAATGAACATATACATATCAAACAACCTTAGACTTGCAACTACAGAGCATATCAAGAGATAATTTTTTATAAGATATTGTATGTTTCAACAATTCTAAAATTACTTAACAAGTCTTTTATTCATACATATACACTATAATCACATAACTTAACTTCTATCACATACTAATTATACATTTTATGATCCTAATGGGTGCATATTAATCCCAAAGCACTATTCCACTACTGATAATTATCCTAAGACAGTCACAAACATATTATGAGCTAAATCAAACCTAAATCAAGTTAAAATGAACTACACACAATACATTATGTCAACTGAGCTTATTAACTAATCACATATTACAGACCATAAGACACAAATTAAATAAGAATTTAAAAATGAGTTTGAGTTACCTTGTGTGGAAGTAGCCTAGGGTCGAAGAGGGATCTTGTTCTTCAACCTCGTACCTTAAACACTCTCAAAATACATGAAAACAAAGGGTTTTACTTTTGATTGACTAGTTAAGCTAGGTATGGGTTCCACCAAAGGTCTTGGATCCAAAATTAAGTAAGAACTTATCAATTTTAACTCAAAAATATATCACACCCCAACTTAGGGGGGCCAACACCCAGTGCCCGAAGGCCTAAGCGTACCACTATAGTATCTGAATCATGAGACATGAAACATGGACCGACAAGGCCTCCAATTAACCATGTATGACAAGACTGAAAGATAACTTGCACATAGAAAAGTCCTAGAAGGATAATGCAGATGAACAACTAGCCAAAGCCGACAAAGCCACAATATGAGTATACAATTAACAAAATGGGTTGACAAGGCCACAACATACCAACATCTAGTGTACACCAGTCTACAAGCCTCTAAGAGTAATATAAACATACCAAAATGTCAAGACAGGGCCCGCCATACCCCAAAACACTAGTAGTATGTATAAAACAGTACGTACAAACTTTTGTATTATAACTCCGAGAGAAGGCAGTGCGACAATATCACGGCTGAGCAGATAACCTACTAGGAGGAGCGCCACTCAATCTATTAGTACCCGTGGGCATGAAATATAGTGTCCCAGAAAAGACATCAGTACAAAAGATGTACTAAATATGTAGGGAACAATCAATAGTAAAATAAAGCAACAGTAAGCCAAAGAAATCAGAGAAACCACCTAAAACCACATAAGTTTCTCACTAAACTCCTATGTGGGTATATATGAGTGTTCTTTGCATATATAATGTCATAGGCCTCTGTGGGCAATATTCTGTATGTAATAGATTGTGTATATAACGTCATAGGCCTTTGTGGGCAATATCATTAGTGTCATATCTACATAGTCGCGTATATAATGACATAGCCCTCTATGGGCAGTATGAATGCATATTATATATATATTTATGTGACCCATAACTGAAGAACATATCATGCTTACCAATCTAATCGGGTCGTTACATCTCCCATCAACATTATGAGACTGGTATCTTTATCATTACACAACTCTATCAATTTAGAACATATGAACTAACTTTTTGGGGATGGTATAATATGATTATGACTAAGCTAGGATACTTCTAGTTGTTAGGAGTAGAATTTTCATAAAGTGACATCATGTTCATATCGCTTTTATATAGATCATGCCGAAAGAGGAAGGAAAACCCCTACATACCTTGTCCTTGAAGTTACAATCACCATACACGATCTCATACTCCTTATGGATAGTTATATATAGCAAGAAAATGGTCTATATCAATATCAAATTCATATCCAAACAAGAAAGTTCATTTAGGTATCTTTATCGATAACCTTAAACACAAAGGATTCTTTGATTCCTTAACAAAGGGGACTTAGGTAATTTGATATCTCAATTCTCCAAAACATACTTTCTTAGGTTTAAAATACCAACAATCAATTTACTAATGAATATCATCTCATAATTCAAGCAAAAAAGCCCACAACTTATCATATCATGGTTTCATAGGTTTACGGGTTTCGATTATGAAAATCCTTTCACAACTCATCCCAAATCATCGATTAATCGTAATAACAAGTAGAGGAAGGTAAATCCTTACCTTTAAGCTTCAATACCTCCATAAAATAGCAAGCCACACCAACAAAGGTTTCCAAAATCATTTCGATACGAGAAGGATGGTTTCTATGATTATTGCGGGAATTATCACGTTAATCTTGTGTGATTTGACTTTGGATTGATCTTGGGATGGTGTAATATATTAGAGAGTGTTTCTAGGTCTGGTTTGGGTAAAAATGAGCACCAAAATCGTAGAACCCGTATATAAACTGAATGGAAAATTTCCATATCCGCAACTTGACGGTGGGTTTGATGGTCCATCAAACAGTTTGACGGTTCATAAACTTGTACCGTCAAGTTTCCTCCTGAGACCTAGAAATCATAGGCATTTTGACGGTCCGTAAATCACTTTAACGGTCTGTCAACTGTCCCGTCAAACTACTCAAGTTTCTGATTTCGACAAAATGTACTTCCTTTGATCTGTATAGCTTCTATATACTACGGAACTTCCATAAACAAGACGTAAAGATTCATTAACCTTTTTTAATGTCGTATCTCCTCCCAAAACATCACTATCTATTAACAACGTAATCTTGCTGCATATTCTCTGTCGTGAACTGGGATCGCTCGCCAACTAGGTCAAATTGGAGCAACCTTTTTTGAGAACATTTTTATTACCCATATTCGGGGACAATGGAATGAAATGCGAGACTATAGGGTGTAACAAAATGACTCTAAAAATATGGAAGCGTACCCTTTACAATAAGGGATAGGGTTCAATTTATAGAACCCCCAAACCCTAGAAACCTTGGATGTCATGACCCAAATCACTGATCGTGCTGGCACCTACCCTTTTCCTAGGCTAACCCATCCCTTACAGATCCATCCAATAACATAAATAAATAATAAGAAAAATATAAGTCTAAAAACATAGATTTATAATGTGTGAAATACAACAACTACCCAAGAAATCTGGTGTGAATAGTACAAGAGCTTCTAAGTATACAACTAGAATAAAATTTACAGCCACAACCTGAATATAACTTATGTTTACAATGACAATTAACCAGAGAAGTCTAGATGAACTCCATGAGATCCGTGAAGGCTAATCGAACCTCGCTCATGTACCTAGAACAACTCTACATCCCGAAAATGTTATAACAAGAGTAGTATCAGTACAAACACTATGAATTAGTAGGTATCATAGGCCGACAATAGTTAGCTAACATATATAAAGGAAGAAACTATAGAATAGACATGCTCGCAATAAAGTACAAACACTATCACAGTCGAAGAGTAAACAACCAATGTATAAAGTATCTAGTTAGAATCCAAGAAATACGAGAATGAAGTAATCACCAAGCGCATCCATGTAAGACATGTAGTAATGTGAATAAAACTAGATCTCAGTAGTCTACATTCATAGCTTAGGCGGAATATCTAGTCCTCGAATCCATCATATTTCTAAGTAAGAGATTAACCAGCACACAACATCTCAAATGAATCATCAACTAATCAAGACTGAAACTCATCATGCAATACAATGAATACAACAACAAGAATCAGAGATATAAGTGGATGTAATATGGATTTATGTGCGATGTAATGCAATGCACTGGCCAACTGTCTCATATTATAAACACATGCTTTGGACGGAATATTTGTACGTCCCAGCAGTCATGACCCATGGGGGACTTCGAAGTCCATGTACTAGTCACTCCATACACATAGCCTGGAGATGTCTCTACCACCCACCATATCGCTATCCATTCCTCACATATCTCAGATATGGATACGCTATAAAATATGTTACAAGAATCACATATATTTTTTCCTCAATTATCACCATCACGCCAATCACAGGTAATATCAATGTATCATGGAATCACCATTATGCCAATCACATGTAATATCAATATATCATGGAAATGAGGGTGAATGCATGTATGAATGTCAATTTCAACACTAATCATGAGATGATTTAACATAGTAGTATATGTAAATCAACTACTAATAAGAACTCATTCCCAAATCTTGTACAATGCCCCATCCAGAACAATTTCCCTTCGGACCACATAGATAACACCAATTATATATGTAAGCGAGGCCATACAAAATACGCACGTAGCAAACACCAGAATAAAAAGCCTCAGATGTTTCACTTTCCCTCTTATAATCATTAATATCAAATCACAGTTCACAATAATGTATCATGTAGAATGTGTATGAATAATGTGCATGTATCAATCTCAAGTGTAAATCATAATCAAACTCAAATTGTGCCACACATGGACACATATCACAATATCAATATCAAGTCAAGGTATTTACTCTATCCATGATAATACCAATATAAGTGAGAGACAACTATATCACAATCACGATATGGCAACTAAGCGCAAATCCAATAAGAAACACTAATCATCAAACCAATAAATCACAAAGAGGCAATAAGCCCACAAATCAATCAACAATACCAAACCCTTAGTAATACATCCCAACTTCATATCTGAAGGCATAACAGGCTTTCTTCAACAATCACTAACTCTACATAGGCTGCTCTAAGCAAAGTCTAACTAGAAGGTATGTTGTAACCTACCTAGATGCCGAGTTGGAGCTACAAACAATCAAATCGTAGCCTTGACTTTCCTCTTTAGAGAGCCTCAGAATGATTTAAGCCTATCAAATATGAATTCTACATTGGAATACGAAACAAGGATAGCCATATCACGATAGTATTACCCAAAACACAAAAATGGACCAAAAATAGCAAAACCCAAGCCACAAGGGAAAATTGTATTTTCATTTAAAAATTGGGTTTAAATTAGTCAAAATAGTACCCTACAAATTTAAACGAGTCCAACGATACCCATATTGCTATACTTTAATTCAAAACCCAAAATGAACCCAAAAGGGTAACCCCGAGCCCGCAAGGGGAAAATTAGAACTTTATGTCAAAATTAGCTTACCCATAGATTAATTAGTCTAGATATAGAAAACTCATTCAAAAAGCCATCATATTGACCCTGAAATCCATGATTTACAATTTTCCACTTTTGGGTTAATACCCCCTAATATTCCCTAACCAAATACGGATAAAAACCATAACCAATGGAAATATTCATGGGTAAACATAAAAATGAAGGTTATATACTTACCCCCTTGTTGATACGAGAACAACGTCGCAAACATCACCTCAAACGGAGTTCTAGAACTCAAGATATCCTCAAAAAAGAACTAAACGCAGTCTGATTTTTTTATACACTGAGGTTTCTACCCCAGCGGACCAGTAGCCCACACCAGCGGTCCAGAAGTCTTCCCTAGCGGGACACACCAGAAACAACAATAGTTGTCTGTGCTAAAATGATCATATCTTCCTCATGCGAAGGCAAAATGCGACGATTCTTTTTTGCTATGGCTTCGTAATTACGATACAGATCTAATGGTTCAATCAAAATACAAAACTAAGGTCATTTGATCAATGTAGTACCCTTTATGGCGAAAGCAACTATAAAGAAAACATCGAATATGAGCGCGACACAACCCAAATCCATCTGACACTCTTCGGAATCTGACCAAAACTTGGGTACAAGTCCAAAATCATCATACGAACTAGTTGGAACTTTCAAAATATTGACACGGGGTCATCTTGACCCGATGTTTACCGTGGTCAAATCTAACTCTTTAACTTAACTAGTTTCTCCACCAGTGACGCAAATCACACCTAAACCGTTTGGCAACCAAACCAATGACTCCACTAACTCATAAATCACATTCTGGACCTAAAGGAACTGTCCAAATTCAATTGCGGGCATGTTTACTAATTCTCATAAGTCACCATAAATCTGACTCAATTACCTTGGGAACTATGTCGCCCATCTCCGTGGTTCAAAATCACACTAATAGGGATCGAGGAAGGGTCACCGAGGGTAAATGGATTAAAAGCACAATAACGACCAAATGGGTCACTATATTGGATCCCAAACGGTGTGGGATATGTGAAAAATGGGGGAAAATCCCTCCATAAATAGAATAGCCAATAGAAACTGAGTTATAATATCAAATCGAGACAAAAATATTAATCAATCACAGAAAACCAACAGTGAAGGTGAAACCTCGCCTAGTGGGGGTGGTGGTGGCGTACGACGGGGATAAGGGCAAGCGCCATTAATAACCCTTGCCTAATTTGGTCGGACACGACTGTGGAAAACAACATACGATGTTGACTTTTCCATTCTTGACATTGAAGAGAGAAGATATGGTGACAATTAGGGTTTCCAAATGAGTACAATGACAAAGGAAATGAGGTTTTTCCTCGTTTAATTCAAATCATGGGCCAGGTCTAGACCTTTTTGGCCTGGGCTCGGCCGACATGACATAAAATAATAAGAGGCCTTATCGAGTTTTTACAAAACATAGTAAATAAAGGCCATATTTTGTAAATGTGGCCATTTTAAAATTAAAGAATGATCCAATAATTTCAATTATAGCCTAATTAGGTCACAAGCTTCAATTTAAGCCCAAATTTGAGACTAATTGGAAATTATGAAATTTAAGTCATGCAAAGTCCTAATTTCAAAGACATGCTTTAAAGTTGAGGTGTAATTCCATTATCCTATTTAATTAAACAATTTCCCGACTTTGATGGAATAAAATATTAATTTCATTAAATTGAGGATTTTAAGACAATTAATTACATAATTATATTTTAAAAATTCTAAAAATTACAATTAATAAACAAAATAATGTGAAAATAGTATATGATATACATTAAATATACTTGCTGATATTTTGTCAAATGAAATGACAAAATATTTCTAGAATAATTTGTAAAATCATTTTCGACTTATAAAAAATATATTTTACTATGTCTATGATTGGGGAACTTTAAATAATTAAATAAAATCATTATAGGGCAAACATTAGGTGTCAACATCTATGAAAGCTTGATCATGTTCTATCTTCTACAAGTATTTGGCATCTCGGTCATTAGCTCGCCTTTGTGTCAGGCGCATCTTGATCTCAACTTTAGAAGTTCTGCCTTGGATACAATGGTAATGGTTGGGTCCGGGAGTGAGGGTGTCTTGAAAATGTGCCCTCAACCAGTCTTTGTAGTCTACATCAAACCCAGGGTGAAACCTATCTTGAGCTAATGTCTTGCGACCCCAAGTTACTCGACTATTCCATTCACGTATGATACCTGTAACCACTTAGATCTTATCCTCCTCATAATCGATCACATACTTCCCCATGATTCCTACTTGAGATATCACTTGTGTTCTACCAAACTGTCTCAAAACCCTAGTAGGTGCATAAGGACGGACTCCTCGGATCACCGTGAGAGAAAACAACGGGCATTTTCTACCTCTAACCATAACTTGATCGAATATGAAGTCAAGGAACATCCATTGTATGATGTCATCCCTAACTCTAAAAAAAATTAAGTCCTAACCCTCTTTGGTTTGGTTTTCAAAATTTAGACAGTGGGTTTTGAGGTTGTCTTTTCTATTTTGGTTGTTTAGGTATGAGGGACCCTCGGACTTGTTCAAATGTTTGATAATCCACCCTTGAAACAACATGTTGCATCTTAGAAGTACCTATGAAGGTTTTGGCATTGACCTAAGGCTTAGTACATATCGTCTAGGATGATGGGAACCATGTCAAAGTATTTTGTTTCTCCATTTATGGTTATGACATGGAAGATATCATGGGTGGCATAAATGACACGGGTATCTATGACAAGATGTTTGTCTTTCAGAAAGACCATGAGTCCTAATAGGCATATAGAAAAGGCTACGGGTTAGGTGGTTTCCCAATCAATAAAAGGTCGGAACTCAACGAAGTGTTCTATGAATCCCTTTGTGTCCAAAGCGGTTGTAGAGATTTCTAAAGGCTACGGTTGGATCGAAGATCCAGTTTCCACTGGCAAAGGATAAGAAATTCATGATTTCATCGGGAGTAGGCTTATGTGGGACCAAAAGACTATGGTCGGGTTTCTTCCTCCTACTTACATAGGTTTTGTTACTATCTATGCGATCTCGGATATCCTCTTAAGTCGAGGTCATTTCCAATTCACCAAACCTAAACATAATTCTATCACAATCCCAATATCCAGTGAGAATCTCTATCAGTTCCCTACAACCCTTCATTTTCATTAGCAAGAGTAGATGTCCCTAATGGTTTGTGACTTTTCTTTATTGTGTGGTATCTATCCAAGATGACCAAATTTTCAACATCTCAAGCGCCTCGAAGACCATGTCGGACTTAAGGTTGGAATGCATCTACAAAATAGAGCATGGTTAATTTCCCCCTCCCCTCAAAGGACAATTTCTTAACACACAAGACAATCATGTTTCCAATTAGTAAGTAGTTGTATGTAGTATCATCGGGTCATAGACCGTCTTGACACAAAGTGGTCTCCTAATAGGTTCAAATACGTCTAAAATATCCAAACACGTCTATATAAACATGTGCTAGTCTGTTGGGATTTAGCTTCGCTCTATCCTAGGCAAACTAGAGTGGTCTTTAAAATGACTTGGGACTCGAGTGGACTACTCGAGGTAAACCGTTGTCGGCTGTTGGACGACCACGAACCAACTCCGTCTTCAATGTGTTCCAAAGAATATAATTTGGATTTTTAGTGAAGGATCGACCGCTAGCCCACGTAGTTGCCTTTGAAACCATGCAGTTTTCTTGTCAGTTTGGCGGAGTATATGATATGCATGCCATGAGAGTTATACTTGCAAGAATTTAAACACATGAGCAAATAATCACAATAAGTCATATTGTATTGAAACCCTTATGGTTAGAACCTACAATTATCCACAACAGAGTTTCCATTTGTTACGGTTCATTTTTACGCGAGGCATAAAAGCTACTTAATAGTCGTGGACTCTTTTGGTTTATTCATTTTTAGACTCGCCACCTAATTTATAAGGGAAATTACGTAAACCGAGTTATAGGGTTTATTCAAACTAAAGAATAATCCTTTTAAACCAGAGTTCTAGTTAAGGGTTCTGGTGATTCCTCGGGGAAGGCGTGAGACACACCTTTATAAAGAACCCGTAGAATACGATTGATCTTCGAGTTTCATAGTATGATTTTCGTGCCTATTTTCTTAGGAAAGTGTTCAAGTTATTGTATATAAAAGTCATGTCATAATTTTGAAATCTTTTGGCATAAAATCCTTTTATTTAAAAACAATTGAGTTTTATGCTTGGAAAGTTCATATAAGGTTAAAATAGTCATTTCATTTTTCCGGTGAAGACACAACCAAAGTTTCCCTTTGAGTGGAGTCCAACTTAATTTGATTCCAATGTTATGTCCTATTTGTTATCCTTATAAGTTTTGAAATATTTTCAAAGTGTATCTTTTGTAAAAATATGCCACAAGATCATACACGTGTTTTCTTTTAAAATTGTTTTTCCATTTTTTATTTGAAGGCCAATCATATCCTTTTAAACCTTTTACCAAACTTAGACTTTAAGTAAGATTCTTCTTGTTTTTATTCAATTAGGTGGGATTGGCCCAAAACAATTTTTTTTTATATTTTAAAAACCTTACAAGACTTGTCAAAAATTTTCCTTTTCAAAACCATCTTTCTATTCAATTTCAAAAGTTTCAAAATTGAAAGAATATTTTTATGGAAACGGTCCATTTTCCTTTTTTCAAGCTTTTTAAATAAAAAAGTTGAACTTTAAGAACATGTATATTACTCAACTAGTTTTTCCGATTTTGTTTTGCATACAAGAAACCATTTCTGCTTTGTTGTTTCAAATTAAAGAAATGATCATTTATCTTTTGAGCAGATTTGAAAATGCATTGGGGTTCCTATCCGTTCTAAATGACATACACACCAGTTAACCATTTTCACCCATGGTTGGGACTTCAGGCACTTTCCTAGACTTGGACTCGATTAAGAAAGGGTGTTAAGTCTTGGAGGCCCAACAGGAAAGCGGGTGACTGATCCAGGCCCAATTGGGCTCATGCGAGGTAGGTCCATGCAACAAGAAAGGGGAAAATAAATACACGGTTAGAGCACATCTAGACTTAGCTACTTATCTAAAATAAATGAAAATTCCAAGTAAATATACAACCGAGATGTAGTTGTATATTAACTACACACATTATATATGAGATAAAGTAATAAATAGGCTGTCGAGGCTTGATTCAACAAAAGTAAAAGTAAAGAGGGCCCAAATGAGAGAAAACACTAAGTAGGCCCAACACAACTTTCAGTGAATAATAGCTAATAATAAAAACAGATGGGTCTCGCCCATGGTAGATTTTGGCAAGTAGTGACAATTAAGAAAACAAATGGGCCAGGCCCAAACAAACATGAAAGCAGTCACATACATTGAAATATTTATCAAGTATACATAACATATACTTGTGTATACCAGGTATACACAGTGTATATTTCTGTATAGATATTCCCATATATTCTAGTCCAAGAAGGGAGATGGGTAAAGCATTGAAGAATAAAGCTCATTTTACACTTTTAAATTAGATTATCCTATCCAATATATGCATATATACCAATGATATACTTGATATACAAACATATGCATTCCCTAAAGAATGCTCATGGTTCCTACCAAGTAAAGACTCATTTCTCAATGGATGGACTCATTTTTAATAATTTTTAAACACATGTAATCCTTACACTATACCATAACCTTAACTGGGCTTAATTCTAGTCGGTTCAAGAAAGAGAAATAGGAAGCAACTCTATGTTCAAGCTAACTCATATGTGAATATCAACAAGAATATATGGTTGTAAAAACACAATGAAGAACTAAAGGCAGGGAAAGTGATGCTTAGACCATTCAGACTAGCATGTTTCAGGGAAAAACACAAACATGACAACTCAATTAGTCACATACAGGGTATTAAATGGCATTGTTATCTTAAAAAGGAAGGAAGAAATGAACATCATGAACTCAAACAAGCATTTTTTCGAATGATTGATGGTCCGTCAATCCTGACCGTCATTTTTCCACCTGAGATCAGAATTTCTCAAGGAGATTTATGGCTCCTAATTGTAGTTTGACGGTCCTTCAATCCATTGATGGTCCGTCAACTGTCCCGTCAAACTTGCACTATCCCCAATTTAGTCAAAACGCATTTCCTTTGATACGTTTAGCTTTCAAACACTCCAGAACTTTCGTAAACTAGTTATAAACCTTGGTTATCCTTTCGTAAGTTTGTACCTCTTTCCAAAACTTATGTATCAACCAACTATGCGATGGAATGTGAAACTATGGGGTGTAATATCCTTCTCCCCTTAGGAACATTCATCCGTGAATGTTATAGATGTTCTTAATTTCTGAGAGTTCTAAAACTTTTGGTAGAGTATCCTTTGCAGACAGGACAATCCAAAACCTGTTAAAAAACTCAAACATATACACAATGACACACAGGGCAACATAATAACAAAATAATATCAATTAGGCCTTACACGACTGTCTGTATATATCAAAATCAAGAGGGTTAGCCATAACTCACATTAACTGCCCATTGCCGTTGCACCTGTCACGTCTGCCTCAATATTAATACCTAAATAAGACATGGGATTTAGAACTATTGAATAGAATAGGAAAAAGAGAATCATATCGCATGAATATGAGAATAAACCTTAAGACTGAAATAAGTAGGGATATTTGGACTTCATATCTTCTATGGCCTCCCAAGACATTTCTTCTGTATTATTATTCCTGCATGGCTCTTTAATAGAGGCAACTTCTTTGGTTCTCAACTTTCGAACTTGGCGATATAGAATAGCTACCGGAGTCTCTTCTTATGTTAAATTCTCAGTGATCTATACATATTCTACATGAGTAACATGGGAAGGATCTCATACACACATACGCAACATCGAAACATGGGATACTAGGTGAACTGCTTCAAACTCAAGGGGTAACTCAAGCTCTTAAGCCATTCAGCCTATCCTGCGGATGATCTTGTATGGTTCGGCATATTTGGGGCTATGTTTTCCTTTCATGACAAACCTCATAACCCCTTTCATAGGAGATACCTTTAAAAATACCCAATCATCAAATGCGAATTATAAGTCGTAGCGTCTAACATCTGAATATGATTTTTGTCGACTCTGGAAAGTCAATAAGCGTTCTTAAATCAACTATACCTTCTCTACTGCCTATTGAACTAAATTAGGGCCTATTAACTTGGCTTCTCCCACTTCAAACCAGCCAACTAGGGATCTACACTTTCGTCCATACAATGCTTCATACGGGGCCATTTTGATTCTAGAATGATAGTTGTTGTTGTAAACGAACTCGATGAGGGGTAAATGATCATCCCAGCTACCTCTGAAGTGCAATACACAAGCTCATAACATGTCTTCAAGTGACTGGATATTGCGCTCAACTTGACCATTAGTTTGTGGGTGAAAAGCTGTGCTAAGATTCACTTGGGTGCCTAGACCTTTCTTAAACAACTTCAAAAAGTGAGCCGTAAACTGAGCACCTTAGTCAGATATGATAGAGATAGGTACACCATGCAATCAGACTATTTCCTTTATATAACTTAGCGTAATCCTCTATCGAGAAAATAGTGTGAACCAGTAGGATATGGGCTAACTTTGTAAGCATGTCGACAATAACCTAAATGGAATCGAACTTCTGATAAGAATGAGGTAACCCGATGATGAAATCTATATTAATCATTTTCCACTTCTAAGTAGAGATTTAAATATTCTATAACAAACCTCCAGGCTTCTGATCTTTGACCTTAACTTGTTGACAATTTGGGAATTGAGCTACAAATGCTTCAATATCTTTCTTCAGGTCATTCCACCAATAAACCTGTTGAAGGTCATGATACATCTTTGTCGATCCCAGATGAATGGAATATCTGGACTGGTAGATTTCTGCCATAATCTGCTCTCGGAGTCCTCCAACATTTGGTACACATAGTTGCTGTTGATATCTAAGGACCCCATCTCCTGTAAGTTCTAATATCAGATTCTTATGTAGAGGAATTCCTTCTACATTCAGACCAACTCAGGGTCCTCAAACTGTCTTGCCTTCATATCAGCTACTAAATATGATTTTGCTGTATTTGCACCACCCCTCCTCCGTCGTCTGTATCTAGAAGTCACACATTTAAACCGGCTAAGAGATGTAGTTCTTTGGACATTTCCATGTCAATTCCTTTTCCAAGTTACTTGTTTCCTTGCTCCACTATACACCACACCATCCCTCCAACCTCTATTTAAAGGGCCACTGATGGATATAAGGAGCGGGTTGGATAGGTAGGTGGGTCGGGTGTTGAAGACTATCGGCTTGACCCGAATAGAGAGCACAAAGAGGAATGTTTTGGGTTCTAATTTGGGCGATGTAGTGGTATATGGAGGCAGTTTTGGAAAGTTGTAGAGGAAATCATTTTGGGGCATTTTGAAAAGTGGTTGTGGATAGACTGAGGGTTAGTAATATACTTGGGTGTTGGTAGTTTGAGGTTGGCAAGCTTCGGAACAAATCGAGAACAATGAGGTACTCGGCTAGTCGGACAGTAGGACGTTGGGAGTTGTTTTTGGGAAGCTATAGTAGACTTTGGGTTAAGGCTTTTTGTGGAGTGATGGTTGATAAGTTGAGGGTCAAGTAGGTGTTTGGGTCTTGGCGTTTGGATGTGAGTTCAATTGCGGAATGGAATTGAGGCAGTGGATCCTCGAAAAGTAACTAATGTGGTAGGTTGTTGTATTATCGAACTCAGATGGGTGCTTGCGGGTGTTTTTGGTTGAAGGCATTTTAAGTGACTGATAATGGAGTGTACTGGAGTGTATTGGTAGAAGTGGTGAGGGTATTTTTTTGATGATTATATTCGGGGGATACGACACAAGTTTCCGAGTGAAGAATGGTTATTGAGTGAAGTATGGTTTTGGGTTTGGTTGGTTATTTGTTTAGTGACTTAGTGAGATGAAGTAAAAAAAGTGTCCAAGAATAGTGGAACAGGGAGTTAATTGCCTGAACCGACACCAAGGAAATGAGTGATCAATCTCACAAGGTCGATTCACACAAGAATCAACCTTCATTTACCACGAGGCCAAGTGAGGGTGATCTACGCCCTTGTTGCTCCCAAGGCTTAGACTAAGTTGATTCACACAAGAATCAACATTCGTTTACCTCAAAGGGTGTTCTTCAAGCTTGGGTAAAGGCTAGGTCACACAAGTCCTAGTCTATACTTACGCCGAAGGAGTTTGATCCACATAAGGATCGGCAAGCTTCAACACACAAGTTGAAAACTTAAAGATATATTTTATATAAACTCCAAACTTTGCCTTTTTACATTCATCCTAAGGGTCCTATTTATATTAAGGTGAGGAACATTATAGAAAGCAATTAAAGGGACACAAGTTACACTACTCGGCCGAATGGGAACATAGAAGATGACTTGTTGTCTTGGAGCACAAGTTGATGCTTTGGCATTGGTGAAGGCATGTGAAAGGAACTTGGTTTAGTTTTGAGACATAGTAAACCTACATCCTCTTCACATATACATTGCATTGGCCGAGATGACCCTTGTGATTTCAAGACCTTGGAGACTTCATTCTTGCCTTGGTCATTCCGCCAGCCTTCCAACTCCCCTAACCGATTCTATCTTGACTTTGGAAGGTTCTTGTTTGTGCCATCTTGTTAGCCATGTCATTGTTTATTCTTTCCATGTTGGCTTCTCGGTTTAGGCTCCCTTGTCCTCGCCAACTTGGCATTGTCCCTCCTCGGCCTTCATGTTCTTATTACAAGTAATGAATTTGTCCAAAATCAACCTAAGGGGTTTACCATTCTTAAGATACCCTAATATTACTAGGTAGGATAGAAAATAAAGACAATATAAATAAGTAGTGCACGGTCTCGGCCAAGACCACAAATAATGCCGAATAAACTTACACTATAAGACCTTCAAGTGATAGAACCTAACCCACCCCATATTCCATATACTTCTTTGCCTTTCACCGAGGATCCATGCCCCCATATTTTCACCATCGATCATTTGAATATGAGCTTAACAAAAAGAGTTAAGTTCGGTCCCTTATTTCCATAAATCTCCCCTTCTTAGGAGGAATTTGCCCTCAAATTTGAAGGGTTCAAACACTTGGATCCTTTAGCATGGCTCGTGATGTTTTGAGGTTTTTCCTTGATCGAGATTTCCCAGATTTTTGCTAGTTGCTTGAAAGGTCCCTGCTTTAAGTAAGCTTCCTACTTAACCAAGGTATTGTCTTCTCAAGTATTAAGTTGGACACCCAACCTCTTTTCTTGGTCGCTATCCGCGTGTAGCCTATCCTGGCCCAAATCATCAATAAGAACTTGTATGGTGGTAGTCGGGGCAGCACACAACTTCCCTTTTCGGCTAAGACCTCCATAGTCACCACGTAGGTCCTTGAAGTTTCTCTATGCTCAATTTTTCCTTGGACCTTTATCGATAAAAAATCCACTTTCAAGTTGAGTCTTGAGATTCCTCCCACATTCAACCTTTGCCACAGAGAGATAAATTTCATAATGAGGTGGTAGACCAAGTGATTGAGAATGAATACCTTATATTCTTCCTCTTGCCTTGAAATTGATACGGTACTTGAAAATTCGCAACTGAGGTGTCCTCGGTCATTGTTCTTCTTTTCTAGCCCTTTGTACTCATCGGTTTGCCGAAGAGACAACGAACCGTTTGAAAATAAATCAAGAGGGTGTTCGTTATCCTTTGTTATGATTTCGGATGTATTGTCCCTGAGAAGTTCCATTTCATCATCCTTCCTTGTGTGATCTAGCTCATATAGTGGATTGGTAAAGATGGTACCGCTGATTTCTTCAATTTGATATAACGGATTTTCAATGACATTCCATTTTTGAGATACTACTTCATGATCATTGGAGGGAACAAGGTTTTCTTTAATGCTCTTCTCGATGATTTCCCTCGATTTATCATTGGTTTGGGGAGGTCTTCCGAGAGTAACATAATTGCTAGGCTGGTCCGTCGGTTCCTTCAAACCTTCTTCGGGATGATGTCTTCTTTATAGGCTAAGACATTGGTGTTGCTCCCATTCTTTGATCTATCTTTATCTTCTCGGGCCTCGGCTCTAGCTTGCCGTTTTTGGGCCAATTCGATCTTCATTTCAATCACTTTGCTTGGTGATAAGGGCATAAGACGGAAGTCCTTACCATTCTTTTGGAATGAGTAAGTGTTGTGTTCACCATCATGCATGGTCCTCCGGTCATATTGCCATGGCATGCCGAGTAAAATGTGGCATGCGTCCATCGGGAGGGCACCACACCAAATCTCGTCTTTATATCCACCAATTCAGAACTTGAGAAGGGCTTGGGTGGAATTTTTTAATCCATTGGCTTGATTTACCCATCGGAGATTATATGGCTTAGCATGTACGCGTGTTGGCAATTGCAACTTGTTTACTACCCAATGTGCCACTATATTTGCGCAACTGCCGCCATCAATTATTATGCTACAAACCTGGTCTTGGACCTTACACCGTGTGTAGAATATTTGTTCTCTTTGGTTCTCATCAAGTTATTTCACTTGTGTACTAAGCACATGTTGAAGGACTAGACTAACGCCTTCTTCCGCAAGAGTTTCATCTTCTTCTTGGTTCTTTTCCTTCTCGGTTTCTTCCACAATGAAAGCGTTTCCGCTTTCTTTATATTCTTGGAACATTCTCTGACAAAATGTCCAAGCCCTTGGCACTTGAAACATCTTTTACCTTCTTTCTCTCCATCATTGACATTTCCTACCTTCCATTTATCCTTGTTTGCATCTTCTCTCTTAAGTAAAGTATTGATGTAGGAAGTTGTAACCTTATCTTTTGCAAGGGCAAGTTTTGAGTAAGGTCTTGGAGCGACCTTCTTTTGTTACCTCTCAAACTTTTGTGCCAAATGGCACATATCCTCAAAAGTAGAGTACGTGGATACTTCTACCCTTTCTTGAATTGCCGTGTTTAAGCCACCAATGAACCGGGCAATTCGTTGTGGTTCTTTTTCTTCAAGGTCACATAACATGGTTACCTTATCAAACTCCCTTATGTATTCCTCGACCTAAATAACACCTTGCCAAATCTTGGTGAGTTTAAGGTATAGTTCTTGTTCGTAATCACGCGGTAAGAACTTTCTCTTTAAGTGCTTCTTTAACTTGTCCCAAGAATCAATCTTGGACTTATTATGTCTTTTCCGACTTGCCTTTAGGTTTTCATACCATACCGAAGCAAAGGCTTTGAGCTTCAAAATGGTAGTTTTGTAGCATTGATGGTCATCATATCCTTTGAACTCAAAGAGTCTCTCAATGGTCCTTAACCATTCTAAGAATTCTTCGGGGTCTAAGTTCCCTTCAAAATTTGGTAGGTCGAACCCTAAGGTGTGGTCGCCTTTTCTTTCCATTCTCGAATCTTCTTGGACATCATCTTCAATGGGGTATAGGGTTGTGTTGAGAAACCTCTTCCCCAGATTCTACATCCTCAATGTTAGCACGGTTTGCAATTTTTTTTATGTGGTCCATGACCATTTCCATGACGTTCCTCTTTTGCTCTTCACTCATTCGTGCCATAGTGCCAAAGCGTAGGATGGGATGTCCAAGCTTTGATACCAATATGATGGATATAAGGAGCGGGTTGGATAGGTAAGTGGGTCGGGTGTTGAAGACTGTCGGGTTGACCCGAATAGAGAGCACAAAGAGGATTGTTTTGGGTTCTCGATTTGGGCGAGGTAGTGGTATATGGAGGCAGTTTTGGAAAGTTGTAGAGGAAATCATTTTGGGGAATTTTTAGGAGTGGTTGTGGATGGACTGAAGGTCATTAATATACTTAGGTGTTGGTAGTTTGATGTTGGAAAAGTTCTGGAACAAGTCGAGAATAGTGAGGTACTCGGCTAGTCGAACAGTGGGACGTTGGGAGTTATTTTCGGTAAGCTATAGTGGATTTCGGGTTAAGGCTTTTTTTGGAGTGATGGTTGATACGTTGAGGGTCAATTAGGTATTTTGGTCTTGGCGTTTGGATGTGAGTTCAGTTGCGGAATGGGATTGAGGCAGTGGGTCCTCAGAAAGTAATTAATGCAGTAGGTTGTTGTGTTATCGGACTCGGATGGGTGTTTGCGGGTGTTTTTGGTTGAAGGCGTTTTAAGTGACTGATAATGGAGTGTATTGGTAGAAGTGGTGAGGGTGTTTGGTTGATGATTATATTAGGGGGATATGCCATAAGTTTCCAAGTGAAAAATGGTTATTGAGTGAAGTATGGTTTTGGGTTTGGTTGGTTATTGTTTAGTGACTTAGTGAGATGAAGTAAAAAAAGTGTCCACGGATAGTGGAACGGGGAGTTAATTTCCCAAACCGACACCAAGTAAATGAGTGATCAATGTCACAAGGTCGAGACAGGGATTGCTAGTCGCAATGCCCGTGGACAAGCCAAATGAGGGTGATCTACGCCCTTGTTGCTCCCAAGGCTTAGACTAAGTTGATTCACACAAGAATCAACCTTCATTTACCACTAAGGGTGTTCTTCAAGTTTGGGTAAAGGCTATGTCACACAAGTCCTAGTCTATACTTTGGCAGAAGGAGTTTGATCCACACAAGGATCGGCAAGCTTCAACACACAAGTTGAAAACTTAAAGATATATTTTATATAAACTCCAAAACTGCCTTTTTACATTTATCCTAAGGGTCCTATTTATAGTAAGGTGAGGACCATTCTAGAAAGAAATTAAAGGGACACAAGTTACACTACTTGGCCCAATGGGAACATGGAAGAGGACTTGTTGTCTGGGAGCACAAGTTGAGGCTTCGGCATTGGTGAAGACATGTGAATGGAACTTGGTTTAGTTTTGAGACTTGGTAAAACTTCATCCTATTCACATCTACATTGCATTGGCTGAGATGACCCTTGTTATTTCAAAACCTTGGAGACTTCATTCTTTCCTTGGTCATTCGGCCGCCCTTCCAACTCCCCTAACCGATTCTATGTTGACTTTTGAAGTTTCTTGTTCATGCCATCTTGTTAGCCATGTCATTGTTTGTTCTTGCCATGTTGGTTTCTCGGTTTAGGCTCTTTTGTCCTCGCCAACTGGGCATTGTCCCTTCTCAGCCTTCATGCTCTTATTACAAGTAATGAATGTGTCTTAAATCAACATAAAGGTTTTACCATTCTTAAGACACCCTAATATTACTAGGTAGGATAGAAAATAAAGACAATATAAATAAGTAGTGCACGGTCTTGGCCGACCAGAAATAAGGCCGAATAAAATTACACTATAAGACCTTCAAGTGATAGAACCTAACCCACCCCATATTCCATATATTTGTTTGGCTTACATCGAGGATCCATGCCTCCATATCTTTACCATCGATCCTTTGATTATGAGCTTAACAAAAGGAGTTAAGTTCGGTCCCTTATTTCCATCAGCCACTGCCCGAATCCACCCGCATCCCCCACGCAAACACAACTAACCTTAGCAATATCCCCACCAAGTTCCGCTTATCGGACCTCACAATCCCAATTATCCGAGACCTTACCACCACTAAGCCACCAAAGTCCTACCACAAAAATCTCCCGCAACACACCCGAGACATCCATCTACAACGCCAAAACCTACTTCATTCTAAAACTACCCGAAACAGTTACCAAACTCCACCTTTCAGGCAGAACCCGATAAACCCGAGACCTCAATGTTTTAGCCTTATTTCGTCACCTCGCCACCACTCAAACACCAAACCCCGAGCACCATCCCTACCTTCAATACACCCGTAACACCCTATAAAACTTCTAACTCTAACTCCTCCTGATTCCACCCGAAACAACCTCCTAATACCCACTGCCCGGCAATAGCCGATAAACTGAGAACCCTACTTTCTTATCCATTTTTTGGATTGGCCCGAATATAACCAAGACCCAACCCACTTACACACTTACACCCCTACGTATATACATCAGATTGGTATCAGTGCCAAACGTTCCCATCCCACTCATTAACGCTATAACCAACACAAAATAAGAGTTTTGGAGGATCGTCAGTGATGTTCTTGCAAGACAAGTAAAAGCCTTGAAAAAGGAACTTTTGGAACATACCATGAGTAGCTATACCCATCCTGGATTTTTACCAAACTACCTGAGGCATGAAGGCTTGGTACTCCAACGTGAGTTGAAAGTTCCACGCGAAAACCCGAAGGAATCACAAAAAGATAACTATTCTACACCCGGTGGAAAGTGAAAGACAAGGTGTGTAAGTTGATCATTGATGGAGGGAGTAATTCCAACCTAGCCTCCATATAAATGGTGAGCAAGCTATGTTTCTTACCCGCAACCACCATCAACCATATGATCTTCAATGGGTGAACGAGGATGGAGAGCTAAGAGTCACAACCCAAGCTCTCATTAACTTTCGGATTGGAAAATATGAGGATGAACTATGGTGTGATGTCCGACCCATGGATACATGCCATATTTTATTAGGTTAACCTTGGAAATTTGATCGGAAGTCAATGTACTGTGGGGAAAAGAACACCTATTCTTTTCAAAAGGATGACAAGAAATTCCAATTGGTGCCACTACCGCCTACTGAGGTGAAGAAGTTAAATACCCAAGATGCTGAAGCTCGGGAAAAGCCCGAGAACATACCACTTGATGCACGGTAAATAAAGAAAGAATTAAATAAGGGGAGTCCCTCCCATGTGTTGAGATGTAAGGCTAAGAAGAGTCTTTTTGGCGAGATGGTCGAGGATGCCGACTTGAAGGCTCTCATGAAAAAATTTGAAGATGTATTCCCGGATGACCTTGCACCCGGTCTAAACCGATTAGGGGTATTGAACATGCCATCGACTTCATCATGGGGAGTTCATTGCCTAACCGACCGACCTATAGGTGAAACCCAGAAGAGGCCATGGAATTACAAAGGCAAATACAAGACTTTTTATACAAATGATTTGTCTGAGAAAGTCTTAGCCCATGTGCGGTACCCGCATTGTTGGTTCCAAAGAAGGATGGAACTTGGCATATGTGCATTGATAGTCGAGTGGTCAACAACATTACTATAATGTACCAATTTCCTATGCCAATATTGGATGACCTCTTAGATGAGTTGAGTAGAGCCAAGTTGTTCTCCAAAATCGACTTGAGAAGCGACTATCACCAAATGAGAATCTAAGAATGAGACGAGTGTAAGATGACCTTCAAAACAAAGTATGGATTGTACGAATGGCTTGTGATGCCGTTCGGATTATGCAATGCACCAGGCTCCTTCATGAGGCTCATGCATGAGGTTCTACGACCGTCCATGGGGAAGTTTGTTGTGGTCTACTTGGACGACATCTTGATTTATAGCCAAGAAAAGAAGTCCCACTTGTCCAACTTAGAAGCCGTGCTTGAAAAAGTAAGGGAAATGAATGTTCAAAATTCACAAAGGCGTCAAACCAAATTTGAAGCTCGCGTACTTGAGGAGCGAAAAGAAGAAGAAGGGCCAAAGAAGGGGAGACCTATGGAGATGTTGGTGTGTGAAGGAAAGTAAAGTCATATGGAAGACATGGAAGAGAATGAAGGAGCAAAACAAGGTTGGACCCTCTTCACTAATCCATTGTATGATCAAACAAATGTCAAAGAAAATGCTGGCTCGTAAGGAACCTTAGAGGTTACGGAACTTGCACTACCAAGTGTTCCAACAATCAGACCACCTCCAACAAATGATGTTGTTTGTGCCCTTACGATGGTTCCCGGAAGATCACTACCTATCTATAATGATAATCCGAAGGGGACTTTCGAGTTGATTATCCAAGGAGACCTTTGTTCATGCACCGTACCAATTATGTTAGTGCCTAGGAAAAATGAAACTTGGTGCATATGTGACAATGGCCATATAATTCTCAACTTTTCTTTGAGGTACAAACCACTAATACCAAGAGTAGTTAGCTATTGGGGTGACTTGAAAAGAGCTAAGTTTCTTCCCAAGATAGTTTTGAAAGATGGCTCCCAATCAAGGAAAACCTAAGAAGGGATTGAATGAGAAGGAGTCATCAAGGTGCAACATGGAGTGCGCGGATGGCTTGAAGGGTCATTTAAAGCTTGTTATGGGCTAATATACTCCATAAGCATCATACCAAGGGGATGGATGATCCGATGGTGTAAGGACCTTTGCCTTAAATAATTTGAGGTGAACCAAGGTCGACTCATGATTTCAAATGCTATCCAAGACTGTGTTTTGATTCCCCCTACCCTCGTGTAATCTAAGATCGTGAGTATGTTTCTACCCCTATAACAGTCGTGAAAGCAAACTTTCGGGTAGAGCATGAGGTTGATGCCAAACTAAGACAAAAGCAAGAACCCATGAGTCACTATGATGAGAAATTGAAGGGTGCACATCTTAGCACTTTGAGGTATGACTCATTGAGAAAGTGGGAGGAGTGTTTGAAGGATGGTCCCTTCAAGTTGTTGGCCAAATTTTGAGAAAGCTCATGCAAGAAGCAAGGTCCAGACGAAGGCATATGTATAATGTTGTATGATAATGAATTGTCCTCTTTCTTGAACCGCAATAACTTGAGGACAAATTCTTTTGAAGAAGGGGAGATTAATGTAAAAAAGGTCTCGGACTTGGTTCCTCAACTTATGTTAAGAAGTGACATCCCGGGAGTGCCAATGGTTAGCCTTCAATATACGGACAAAGGGCTAGAATTGTATGGGATATAGAGCTGATTAGGAGACAATACTTGATTGTCTCAAAAGATTGTCAATTATTCGGCCGTAGTGTTGGTCTTGGCCGAGACCATGCTTTTAATTTGTTGTCTTTAATTTCTTAGATTATTTACTAGTTCACTTAGGACACCATTAAATCCATGTAATAAATTACAACCCCTAGCGTCACTTAGGACACATTCAATGCACTATGTAAGAAGGATGACTAGGTCGAGGATTGAACAAGGTAGCAAAGGCGAATGCATCATCTAGAAGGTGTGGTCTTCAACAGGATAATTCATGCATGAACTTCCTTAATTGGAGGACATTATGATGAACTGGAATAAGCCGAAGAGTTGGTCGAACCACTTCCCCAACCGATCGGCCAAGATACATGCCAAGGGGAGGTGATTCTCAATACTCTCCAAGAAGTTCATTTAAGAGTTAACTATTTCATATGTGGAAGCCACCAATAAAGGTTCTAGAACAAATGGGAGATTGGTATCCATCCCCTCGGCCGAATATCCCTTCCCTTCCCCGTTCCCACCTTGGCTGAATGGCTTGTGCTTGTGTCCCTTGTATTTCCATTCTAGAGTGGTCCTTTTGCTACTAAGGACAAATTAACGGGGAAGTTGTTGATGATATATAAAAAGTGAGTTTTACTCAAAAACTAAGGTATTCAACCTGGGGTTGTATACATTAGTTGGTCCTCTGAGAAAGCCATGTATCTTGTGTTTACTTTAAATGTTCCGATCACCCTCACTTGGTTAGTATTGAGCATTGTAGTCAGCAACCTCAATCTAATCATTGTCCTATTGACTAAACGCATCTTGGTGTCCACTCGAGAAATGAATCCCTCGTGTCAATATCCTTGCCATATCGACTGTATAGCACTTAGTGTGTACTCGAGTTTTCACCTAGCATCCCGTCTCCATTCCTCGTCCAACTTACTTGTTTCCTTGCTCCCTATACACCACACCATCCCACCAACCTCCATTCAAAGGGACACTGCCCGAATCCACCCGCATCTCCCACGCAAACATAACCAACCTTACCAACATCCGCTCCAAGTTCCCCATATCAGACCTCATTGTCCTGATTCATCTTTGAGACCTTACAACCACTAAGACACCAATTCCTTCCAGAACAATCTCCCGCAACACCTCCTAGATATCCCTCTACAATTCCAAAACACATTTCTTCCTAAAACTACCCGAAATAGTCACCAAACTCCACCTTACCGTCAGAACCCGATAAACTCGAGACCTCACTATTTCAGCCTTATTCTTTCACCTCGCCACCACTCAACCACAAAACCTCGAGAACCATCCCAATCTTAAATAAACCCGTAACGCCTCCATAAAATGTCTAACCCTAACTCCCCCTGATTACACCCGAAATAGCTTTCTAATATCCACTCCCCGATAATAGCCGAATATAACCAAGACCCAATCCGCATACACACTTACACCCCTCCTTATATACATCATTTGACTTAAGAAATCAGCTACGACATTTTCCTTTCTAGGATGGTACAAAATGTTTATGTGGTAGTCCTTTAATAACTCCAACCATCTTCTTTGCCTTAAATTTAGCTCATTCTAGAGAAATATATACTGTAGACTCTTATGGTCCATAAATATGTCAACATGGAATTTGTATAAATAATGACGCCACATCCTCAGGTCAAATATTACCGCTGCCAACTCGAGATCGTGAGTCAAATAATTCACCTTATGCTTCCTTAATTGTCTTAAAGATTTTGCTATAACCTTTCGATGCTACATCAGAACACATCCTAGGAAAACTCTGGAGGTATCGCAATAGACCACATACCCATCAGTACCTCCGGTAAGAGCTAACACAGGTGTGGATGTCAACATGTCTTTCAATCCTTAATGGGTTCGCGCACACTCATCCGTCTATTGAAACCTAGCTGCCATGTAAGTGAACTTCGACATTGATATAAGTACAGAGGGGTGAGTGAGGGTATGTGGGGAAGAGTTCGGAAAGGAACAAGTTGACGCAAAAATGGATCGGAAAAGGGGTTCTCGGGTTCTCGATTTCTAGCTGGGCAGTGGGATTTGGGGGATATATTGGGTAGTTGTGTAGGGAATTGGGTCAATGATTTTTATGAAGTTGTTTTGGACATGTGTTAAGGGTTGTTTTTATGGTCGGGATGTTATGGTTTGATGATGGCAAGGCATCGGAACAGAACATAAACAGTGAGGTTGTTGGCAAGGTGTGTTATGCGGACTATTTGGTGTTGTCGGGATTGGACGGGAATTTGTTGGAGGTTTTGGTTGGGAAACTTTAGTGGGGATGTGTATGAAGTCTTGTGGGATGTGGTGGTAGAAATAATGAAGTGGTTTGGATGAGGGATGGACACGGGATGCTAGGTGCAAACCCGAGTACAAACAAAACACAATCGGTCGATAAGTGAAGGATAATGACAAGGGGTTTTTAATGCCCAAGTCGACACCTTGATGGGGTGACCAATTTAAAAAGTTCTAGTCCGAGGTTGCTAAGTTCAATACTCGTGAATAGGCCAAGTGAGGGTGGTCGGAAAACCTTATGATAGACCCTTGGTTTGGGTTTGGTTGGACCCACAGGTCCAACGTCTACCTATACCGAGGGGGTTCCTTAAGCTTGGGTTTTGATTAGGTCACACAGTCCTAATCAAGAGATACACTAAATGGAATCCTTATGTTGGATTCAACTAAGTCACACGGTCTTAGTTAAACTTACACCAAGGGGCTTGGCTCACACAAGAACCAAAGGTACTCCCAGTGCAACAACTAAAAATATCAATCTCGGATTGAAAGACTTAGTAAGGATGAGTAAATACTCAAGTTTTATATTCAAAAAATCTTATTTTTACAATGGCCTAAGGCCTCTATTTATAGTACAAAAGAAGACTATTCTAGAAAGCAAATGAAAAGACACAAACTAACACCTAGTGTGAACACATTTGGATTGACTTGGTGACCAAGGTGTTCGGACACCGCTTCCTCTTCTCTAGGCCGAGATTGATTCCTTTTATGCAACCATATTGGTTCTTCCAACCTCTTTGGGGATCCCAAGTGGAATAATGCGTGAACTTGAGCTCATCATAAATGTTATCTTCTTAGAATAGGTGTGGAATCTTCCATTCCTTGCACTTGCTTGGATGAACATTTCGGCCAACTTCTTCATCTCCCCTTGGTAGATTTTGAAGACTTTAATGTATCCAAATTCATGAGAAAGTTGGTTCATGAATTGTCTCCTTGGAAACCGTAACGTCTAGATGCTTCTTGTCCTTTCCATTGTGTCATTTTCGGCCTTGCCACCTTCTAGGAAGAACTCTCGGCTTGTCACCCTTTTACATAGCCTATTAATTATATCCTAAGCCTATTAATAAAGACAAGCTAAAAGAAATACATGGTCTCGGACAAGACCAACAAGAAGGCCGAATATACAAGACTCCTTAGATCTTTACATCACAACTCCAACGCCATTCCATTTTCCATGCCATGTTAGGCATATAAGTGTAGAAGGATGTGCCATTGTTAGCAATCTTAGTAAAGCACTTCTTGACTCATGTTGGGAGTTTAAGTTCGCAGGTTGATTTACATCAGACATAGGTGCAGAGATAGAAGAAAAACCTTTCACGAATCTCTAATAATACCTTGCTAGACCTGAAAAGATACATACTTTGGAAGGATTTGTAGGCCTCATCCAATTCCGTATGGCCTCAATCTTCTGAGTGTCCACCTTAATATCTACTAAGGAGACAATATGGCCAAAAAAGGCAACAGAGTTTAACCAAAACTAGCATTTACAAAATTTGGCGTAAAGCTTACGGTGTCAGAGCATCTGTAACACCGCTCAGAGGTGATCTGCCTCAGTCCATGAGTATACCAAAATATCATTGATAAATATGATCACAAAGATATCCTAGAATGACTTGATGACTTGATTTATCAGGTCCATAAAGGCTGCAGGTGCATTAGAGAGTCAAAAAGACATCACCCGAAACTCAAAATGGCCATACCTAGTCCGAAAGGTAGTCTTCGGAGTATCTTTCTCCTTTACCCTTAACTGGTGGTATCCCAACCTTAAGTTAATCTTCGAGAATTACTTATTTCCTTACAACTGGTCGAATAAATCATCGATTCTCAGAAGTGGATACTTATTCTTGATGGTAACCTTATTCGGTTGCCTATAGTCAATACACATCCTTATGGAACCATCTTTCTTGCAAATGAATACTACCGATGCGCCCCATGGCGAAGTGCTAGGTCTAATAAAACCCCTTTCCAATAAATTCTTCAACTGGTCCTTTAACTCCCTCAGCTTAGTTGGAGCCATTCGATATGGAGGGATAGATATCCCTGTGTATTTGGAAGTACATCAATAGTGAACTTAATCTCCTGTTTTGGAGGAATGCCCGGAAGCTAATCTGGAAACACATCAGAAAATTCGTTAACTACTAACACAGATTAAAGGTTTGGCGGTTCTGTATCTGCGTCCCTGACTCGAACTAAATGATAAATATAGCCTTTGGAAATCATCTTTCTTGCCTTCAGGTAGGAAATAAACCTTCCCTTAGGCGTAGCTGCATTTGTCGCTTCACCTGGAAAATTGAAATTGAGAACCTTTGTCCGACAATCGACATTTGTATAGAAAGAAACCAATAAATCCATGCCCATAATAACATCAAACTCAAAGTAACTCAGCTAAATCAGCCAAAGTAGGGCGATTACGGTACAATTCCTGTTAATTTGTCGGATGGTACAATTCCTGTAAATTTGTCGGGCTACAATCATCTCATCAATTTGTAGCCACTTCGTATGGCTTAGAAAATAGCTCTGGTTCGAATCCAAATTTGCTTGCAACAAAGGGTGTAACATAGGATAAACTTGAGGTTGGATCTAACAATTCATAGACATCAGAGGTGAAAACAAATAGTATACCAGTGATGACATCTGGATATGACTCGAAATCCTAAGGACCGGATAAAGCATAGATGCAGTTCTAAGCACCACTCGAACTAGAGGCTCCTCCTTAGCCCTTGCCCCTACCTGCTGAGGTCTAAGGGCCCACCATTATACGGACGTACACTCGATGTAGATGTTGTTGTCGATCCCATCGGTTGAGATGCATTATCTATTCCCCTATTTGGACATTGGCGTATATAATAACCAGGTTCATCACACGTATAACACACATCGGCACCCCGATAACACTATCTTGGATGCCTCCTACCACACTGGACACAAGGCGGCAATGGTGGTCTCATCTGGCCCCAACTCCTATGCTCCTAAAAACCTAAAGCTCTTGAACTCTGGCCCGGCCCAAACTGAGTACGTATGTCATATCTTGGCCCTTGGAACTGAGACAGAGCGCTATTGGAAAATCGACGCGGACCTCTAGGAAATTGTTGCCTGGATCTACCCGATGCTTCTCCAAATGACCGAACTGGCCTAGCCCTCTTGGTCAATTCTCTTTCTGCACTCCTATCCTCTCAAAGCTACCGTTTGCAGTCTTCAACACCCTTATTATATGCCTGGATTCTAGCAACGTCCATATCTCTATTCAACGAGGTTGTAGTACATTCTCCAATCAAGTGTGGATCTAAGCCTACCACATACCGATGAATTCTATTCCTCATGGTATCCATGATATTTGGAGCATATCTAGCCAGCGAGTTAAACTGCAAGCTATATTCCCTTACATTATTTTTGCTCTGCTTGAGGTTTAAGAATTTCTCAAATTTGGCAACTCATACTTCTATCGGAAAGTAGTTGTCTAAAAAGGATTCTATAAAATCCTCACATACAGCTAGGGGTGCATCTGGCCCTCGAGACCGTTTCCAGGCCTCGTACCATAGAATAACTATATCACGTAACCTTAAAGAGGCCAACTGTACTGCCTCCATCTCAAAAGCATACATCAATCACAATACACGTAACATCTGATCAATAATGTCTTAGGGGTATGCATTTGGATCTGTCCTAGTAAATGCTGGCAGACTAAACCCGAGAAATTCTCGAGTCCTAGAACTTCCAACACTATCAAAAGACCCAGCACATGTAGAGGTCCTTAGGTGACGTTGCTGGTTAGCTATTAACTGAGTCAATAATTGTATAGCATTTGCTAGACACACCTCACATACTCTCTACGACTGACCTGGCTCTGATACCAAGTTTGACATACTCAAACTAAGGGGTGTCGCCGGTACCCGATGCCCTGCTGGACCGAGTGTACCACTCTAATGACCAGTTTTCTATACAAGTAGAACTTCCAGCCGACAAGATCGTACTGTAATATATAACAGTAATAACTATAATAAAAAGGGACTAACCCAACATATATCTACAATGAGATTGATAAGGTCACAGCATGGTCTGACAAAAGAAACTTAGCCGACAAGGATATACATGACACTGTACATATTAAAAAGAGTTTGTGAGACTTTACGAGTAATTGATCTGACATATGGTCGGGACAGGGCCCCAACCTCCCCATACTGTACATAATTCCAAAAAAAAGTCCATACATATATAACCACAAAGCTCAGGGAAAATGAAGCTCACTTACTGACGTCTAGACTCAACAGCTCCTACTGAGGTGGCCTAGTAGAGTCCCTATCAGAACATGCGGCATAAACACAAAGCACCCGCCAAAGGGATCTTAGTATGAAATAATGTACCAAGTATGTAAAGCAGGAATAACAATTAGAATATGTAAGCTGTATGGAAAAGCATATAAGCAATATGAAGTGAATAGTTGTAAGGGAAAGCATAAGCAACCTGGGGCCATATGTGGCGAATAATGAAACTCTGAAACTTAATACAACATTTTTGGATAAACTCTTACTGTATAAACAATCCTCGTATAATTGTGCGACGTATAACATGTCCTTGATGCTAGGTGTGTGTATAAATATGCAATACAATGCATCCTAGTTCATATATGTGGTGCGGAATGCACAACCTGATCCATCATATATATATGTTGCGGAACGTGCAACCCGAACCAATATATGTGTATGTTGCAGAACGTGCAACCCAATCCTCTATATGTATTTGTTGTGGAATATGCAACCAGATCCTCTATATGATCATGATTGTATGAATGTTGTCAATGCCAATGAAAACTTTATCAATACCAAAGGAAACTCGGTGTGTGAATAACGGATTATGATAACGACATCTCTTTGGCCCCTTTTTGTAACTCATAAACTGTGACTTTATTCTTAGAGCGGCTATGTGCTCGAATTGATGACTATATTTTAGAAAGCTTCCTTTCGAAGACTTATGACATGATCAATAACCAACAACGAGGATCGTAAGATCAGGAATAAATAATGAATACTTCTCAACATGAGACTTTGATAGACAATAGATCAGAGTTCTCAACGTTTCTTTTCGAAAACGATAATGCTTTAGATTTCATACTTTGGAAAGAAAGGGATAGCCTTACATACCTTATCCACCAAGCTATAAGTCGTGATATAAGTTCTCGTACTCCTCACGACCGATTATCTATAACAAATAAAGGATCGATATTAACATCTTATCCATATTCAATAAGAAACCTTACTAAGGTATCTTAGTGATCGCCTTGACTTAAAAAGGTTCTTAGTCTAGTTTAAAAAAGGGATATTTATGTAATTTGGCCCCGTGATTCTCCGAAACATACCCTCTTAAATTTATAATATCACCAATCAATATATATTAATCAATATCAACTCATAGTTTCAATAAAAGAACCCACAACTCAACATATCACAACTTCATAGGTTCATGGGTTTTGGTTACGAAAATCCCTTTAAAACTTATCCCATATCATTAATTAATCGCAATTATAGATGGAGATGGATAAACCTTATCTCAATGCATCAGAACCTCCACAAATCTGCAACTTGCCCCAATTCCTAGGGTTTCCAAACCCAATTCAATATGGAGAGATGATTTCTTCGATTACCACAGGAATTATTACGTAAATCTTGCGTGATTTGGCTTACTTTTTATCTTGGGATGTTATACTATGATTGAGAGGGTTAAAGAGAGTCTATGAACTGAGTTTTGGGGGAAAATGAAGAGGAAAATATCAAGACCCATATTTAAACCCGGAAAATATTTTCCACCGTTGTACTTTGTTAGTGGGATTGACGGTCCATCAATCCTAATCGTCGTTTCACCACCTGAGATCAGAATTTCTCAAGTAGTTTAATGGCTCCCCATGATAGTTTGACGGTCCGTCAAATATCCCACCAAACTTCCATTCTCCCTGATTTTGTCAAAACACATTTCCCTTGATCCGTAGAGCTTTCAAATACTCTGGAACTTCCATAAACAAGTTATAAACCTCTTCCTGAGACTTATGTATTAGCCGACTATGTGATAGAACGCGAAATTGCAGGGTGTAATATAGAAGTGGCCAGAAGGCCATTGGTACGACACATAAGAAATCAACAACTAGGAAACTTAGCTGATGTTTTACCAAACACTCTCAAAACCCTCTCGAATACAAACCAAACATGGTACACCAAGGTAAACGGTGCTACAAACGCATTCGTGCACTCAGATTTCTCAAACAACCGAGATAAGACCTATTTTCTACAAAATCACCCAAAACATCAAAGTTTCACAAATTTACAAATAGAGTAATAAACTACACTCGAATGCATCAGGAAGTGAACCAATAACTCAACTGTCATAAATGACTCTTTGAAACTACAAAAAGTGATGGAACCCAGAAATGAACATGTATGCCCGAAAGTCAACTTTCGGTCTAACTTATCATTTCTAGCCTTTTCTATTTTGGGTCACACAAAACTACCTCGAGATTTGTGCTACCCATCCCTACACATCACAAACCCCACAAACAGTCTACGAGAAGGGTAATTCAGTCAAATAAGGGTCTTTAGCTAAAAGCGATCAGACAGGTCATTATAGGGGTTTTTTCCAGAGAACTAAGGTTTAATGATTTCTATGAAATTGGGGGCTCAAATGTGATTATAATTTTATGATTTTTAGTATATGGACTATGGATAAGATGGTTTTGTAATTAATTTCTCATGTTGCCCTTGTGGGCTCGGGGTCCCTCGTTTTAGGTTAGTTTTGGGTTTCTAAATTAGTATATCAATATGGGTGTTTTTTGATTTCTATGACTGAATAGAGTATTATTTTGACCATATTGAACTTGTATTGGAAATAAATTACCATTTTGACCCTCGAGATTTCGGCATGGGGTTTGGATTGACCTTTGTAGGCCCGAATACTTTCATATAGCAAAGTGGATATCATTAGACTCATATTCTCATCTAGATGCCATATTTAAATATATTAGGCACATTCAGAGGCTCATAGGAAAGGGAAGGAGATTGAGTGACTCTACGGCTTAGAAGGCAAGTTGAGACTTACTAGACATTAATATAGTGTTATATGTTGGTTAATTAATAAAGGGTTATAATGGGAATAGGGGTCCCATATTCATGGTTGAAAAGAACTTATGCAAGTAAGGTGTACTTAAAGGGTAATTAAATGGTAATGTATTATGTATATGATGGAGATTATATATTTAGCCATCGAGCCATGAGCGTGGTGCATAAATCCACTTAAGTTGGTATGTCTGCTATTTGATTGAGCTATGTTAACTATTTTTGATAGATTATGTGATTATGACTTATCATGCATTCATCACTCTACATATTGTCTAAATACTAGAAAGAAATGGGTAATGTTTAATGAATTGATTTTATGATTTTAAATGATGTACACATGTCCATCTCATACATTCATATTATTATTGGCATTGGACTTGTGAGATACTGAACAGGCGCCTTGAAGTCTATTTATTGGATATGGTACATGGTAGGAGTGATGATTGATGATGATACTACAGCCACAGAGTTGGGACCTAATGGGAAATGATTTTGGGTGGGTATATGGACCTCATGAGTACCCCATGGGTCATGTAAAACCTACTGCAGGAGTGTGTGTATATGGGTACATATAGCCATTGCATTGCATGCATATCATCTCATTTTATACTTGTTGATGTGTATTTTATGATGTGTTCTCGTTTATGTAAAACTATGGACTTTATGATTTTTTTTCTCATAATGGAATAAATATTAAACCTTCATAACACATTCTTGATGTAAGACAAAAGGTTGGAACTTTATGGGACTAGATGCCCTGAATGGGGTTTAGGTTGGATTCAACAGTAGCTTTTTGCTTCATCTCTAGTAATTGGGTTTAGCTTGGGTACACGTGTTTCCCGTACTCACTCTACACTGACTGCACCTTCTATGTGCATGTAATGATTCGGACCTGAGTGGAGCATAGACGTGACATATTTGGAGAGCTTATCAGGAGTCCATGGTGAGCTGCAGATACTTCCCTAGCACTGGACCTCCTCTATCTTATCTTTTATTTTATGTCCTATGTTTTCCACCCTGTATGATGTATTAAGTTTCAGACTTTGTATTCAATTTAGTAGCTCCTGTACTCATGACAACCAGATTTTGGGGGATATTTCCAAGGGTTATGTATTACATAGTTGAGACTTCTCAACACTTTATATGACGCCCTGAACCATGGCTTAGGTAAAACACGGCACTCAGTGCCTGACTGCATATGATCGAGTGAACCACATAACTTACTGAATCAATATTGGCATCAAACATGCAAAGTAATGATTTAAAACATGCAAACTGAATAATGAAATAAAATCTGAAATATCATAGCGGAAATATTTGATAACATGATAAGTCTGAAAATAATATTTTCATGCCATGCTAACTTGACTAGTCTATGAAACCTCTAAAACATGAGTCTAATTGAAAAAACATTTATTAGGACAAGACCTTAGCATACCTCTACTATAAAACATAACCATGAAACATAATCAACTGACACCCCGAATGAAATGGGGCTCATTAATAGTTAATACATGTGCAGTCCTAGCGTCAGATCTTTTATCCTGAAATATAGTACCTACATCGTGAAGTGCAGGAATCGGGGAAAAGGGACGTATATACATTTGAATTGTACTATATTTAAAACAACTAGAAGAATAAGCAGGTACATGAAATAAAAGGAACATGAAACTGAAACTGAATAATGAGAATGAATATGATCTGACATGGATAGAATAAAATGTATAAAATCTATAACACTGAATATATGATTATATGTAGGATAGCATTAACAAAACCGATATGTAACAACCATGTGTGAATGTGGCATCTCATCTCTGCCCGATCAACTAAGTTATCTCGTACCATGTTAGGGTACGAGACATGAACATGACATAAATGGATCCAATAATCTCACAAAGGGGTAATGTAAAAGTATCGTCCTAACTGGATGGAGTGATCCTTATCCCATGCTGGAAAACATAGTTTCAGGCTATCTGAGCCTTCTCGGTAATATATGCAACTCCCAAAATATGAACATGAAATATAATTGGCTAGAAAACCCATGGTTTGTAAAATCAGGACTTGTAAACATAGTTCATAAGTATAACATATAGCATGAACATAAATACCTAATATATTTTGCATAAGACATGGAAACACATGTAGATTTCATGGAATTGATTAATTTGGGTTCATGACTTGTGTTAAAAAAAACCCATGGAATGCAAGACATGGGTATTCATGAAATACGGATGAACTCGTGATAACCAAATTGATATTCATGAATACAATAATGGAAATATGATTGGTTTTAACAATACATACATAAGCATATGTGCAAGGGTTTATAATGAACTAAGACAAAACCTTCAATTTCTACGGTTTTCATGGATTAACATGGCGTGGAGAAGAACAATGATGTTCCCACACGTGGATATATGTTCTACATACCTTAAATTCTCCAACACTCGTATAAAAAATCTTAACTTTGAAGAATATATCCAAAGCACGAACTTTAATCTCTTGTGTAGGGTTTTCATTAAAACCCTACGTTATAAATAATGAATTTTACTTAGGAATTGAGAATACTTGATTAAAATTGAATGGAAATACACGTAAAAGGCTTACCTTGAGTTATGAGGATGATGGGAGGAGAGAACTTCATTCCAAGGATTGGAAAAATAAGAAAATTGATTTTCAGAATTAAGTTTGCGTATTTATATTGTTCCAGTCATCAAGGGTTTTACAAATGTATTGTACGGTCAGGGGTACAATTTGTACAATTTTTACGATCCATAAAAATTGACTGTCATCAAGGTGTCAATTTCCAGTGATGACCAAAAGATGAGGGGGACTGTACGGTAAAAAAAGACAGTCCATATAACCTATCATTTTTCATCAATTTCGATGATGATTTGTATGGCTCATTTCTACAGGCCGTACATTTCTAGCGTAAAACTAGAATCGCATAACTGAAATTGGGTTTTTAACTTTAACTCCCCATCTTGGTTTCCTACACTCCTTGATCGTGAGCATGACTTAGTTTGGAAGTATGAGATGTTATAATATTTCCCTAGGGATCATTCGTCCTCCAATGATGGGTCATGGTTAAGAATAATGTTGGACATGGAATGCGTACAAGCACATGAAGAAACATGGGAGCACTAACATTATTACATTAAAACATGAACATGGGGACATGAGACATGAATACTGAATACATGAACAGAAACGTCAGACAAGGATACGTAAGGGACGTTACATGAATACTGAATGTATTTACTTTGTACGCTTTCTTCTTGCTCTAAAAATAAGTGCAGATAGCTGGACTTTATTTCCTTTTCGGCTTCCCATGTAACCTCCTCAACTTTCTGACTTCTCCACAACACTTTCACTGATGCGACTTCGTTAGTCCTTAACTTTGAATCTGACGATCTAGAATATCCATAACAACTTCTTCATAGGTCATGCCATCCTTAACTATATTCAGTAGGGACAACTAGCGATGGGTCTCCCACACACTTCATCAACATAGATACATGGAACACTAGGTGCACAACAATCAAATCTTGTGGCAATTCAAGTTTATAAGCCACTTTACTAATTCTTGACATGATCTTGTACGGTCCGATATATCTAGTATTGAGATTCCCCTTCTATCCAAACCTCATGAAACCTTTCATCGGTGAAATGTTCAAAAATACCTAATCATTAACTTGAAACTCCAAGTATCTACGCCTCACGTCTGAATAGGACTTTTGGTGACTCTGAGCTATTTTCAAATGCTCATTAATTAACTTAACACTCTCCATACCTTGACGGACCAAATATGTCCCTAACAATTCTAGTTCACCAACTTTAAACGAACCCCTTGGCGACCTACACCTTCACCCATACAGAGCTTCGAATGATTCTATCTTGATACTAGCATGATATTATTTATTGTAAGCAAATTCAATGAGAAGAAAATGATCATCCCAATTACCTTTAAAATCAAGAACACATGCCCTAAACATATCCTTAAGAGTCTGAATAGTGCACTCTGTCTGGCCATCTATCTGAGGATAAAAAACTATGTTGCGATTCACCTTGGTACCCAATCCTTTCTGGAATGACTTCAAAAAGTGCACTATAAAAGGAGCACCACCATCTAAAATAATGGACACTGGGGTCCCATGCAGCCTGATAATTTCTCAGATATATAACTTGGCATAATCATCTGCTGAATCCAAGGTCTTGACTAGCAAGAAGAGTGCTAATTTGGTAAGTCGATCCACAATCACCCAAATTAAATCATGTCTTTGGGGTAGCAAGGTAGACCTGTTGTGAAGTCCATGTTAATTATATCCCATTTCAAAATAGGAATATCAATATTCTGATCCATCCCACCAGAGCTCTGGTGCTCGACTTTCACATGTTGACTATTCGGACACTTGGCTACAAAGTCTGCTACATTCCTCTTCATGTCGTCCCACTAATAAATCTCTATATATCATTTTACATCTTTGTAGAACTTGGGTGGATAGAGTACCTGGAATGGTGCACTTCTTACATGATTCGCTCTCTGAGTCTGTCCACATCTAGAACAAATAACCTGCCTCATTACCTTAATGTACCACAATATCCCTCTTGTTCAAAAGTTGTAGTCTTATTATTGTGAATCCCTTATTTCAACTGCAACAAATAGGAATTATTAAACTGTTTCTCTTTCACTTTGTCTATAAGGAAGTTTCGGACCAGTTCTGGACAACAACACCACAATCTTCGGAGTTCAAACGTCAAACTCCTAAGCGATTAAAGATATCCTATATTGCGAAAAGATTCCAATGACTATTTTTTTTATCATCAAGTTCGCAAGTTAATGACTAAGGAAGTCGCTTTAGTGAAAGTGCTATAAAGGAACTAGAAAGTGGAAAAGGCTATATGTGAAGCAAAAAGGACATGAAGTCCAAATACCCACAATTATTGATAAATAAGAAGAAAATGTCTAAGGTAACTACCTCAAGTATTTAGATCTCATTTAAGTTTAGTGTTCAAATCTCACCTACGCTCAACATTCAGATCTCCTACTGTAACATTCATGTTTTCGACATTAATATTTCATGTTATGATATCAATGTTTTAGATCTTATGTTATTTTAGCCCTCATGTATCCGTGTGAGTCAGTATCCATGTATTTATGTTAGTAAATTATTCATGTTCCATTTTATGCTCCTCGCACCCATATAATCATGCCATGTTCATGATCACGTTCTAATGCTCATGTCATTTATGCCTACAAATTCTTTTTCAAATCCCATGTATAGTATTTATGTATTAATTCAACCCAATATCCATGTGTTCATGTCAGACTGGTATTCATGACATATAGTATTGACGTATTCATGTCAGCTCAGTATTCATGTTAGTCATGTCCATGTTTTAGTTACCATGTTATGTCATGTCATGTGTATTAAGATGCCATGTGAGGCTTGTGTTGTGCTCTGGTTAGCTAGCAGGTTTTTGAAAAATGTTGGGATAGTCCTATTTACAGAGGAAACCCTGCTGAAATTTTTGTAAAAATCTAGAGTTACATGAACCATCATTCGAGGACGAATGATCCCAAGGGGGAGATATTGTAACACCTCGTACCTTCGGGCTATGGTTCGAATCATATGATGGGAACATTATGGAACCAATATGAGAAGTGTATAAAGTGTTTTGAAAAATAATCAATGCATAAAAAGGTTCTTAGGAAAATTAGAGTAAGAAGCTACTCTACAGAGCATGTTTTCAACTGAGTTTGCAGCAGGCCTCATTAAAATGAATGTATGGATAAATATATAAGGAATTTTGGAAAACTTACTTCGTGAAGGTTGTATCCTTTTGAAATAAATTTCCAACGATATATGGCTTAGCTCAAACGGAGCGCTATTCTAAAAGTTATGCCTATTTTACTAACGATGGTCGAAGCAGAATTTTCAGATTTTGGGTTATGTTTTTTATCCTTTTCCTAATCGAATTCGAACTCTTTATTATATTATTTTATGAAGTAAAAATGTCTCTAACTGTTACACCCCGTGATTCTGCGTGCGATCGGAAGTATGGATACTCGATTTAAGCTTCGGTGACTCGAGACCCTTCCCGAGGGTCATGCATGTCTTATATGAATGCTAAAGAGGTATGAGGAAGTTTGGAAGTCAATTATATCAAAGGTAGTTAATCTCAGCAAAGTTTGGCAAAGATTAGTCGATATGATAAGCGATTCATTGCACGGAAGTCGATCAGCTTCGCGGATCGAGCCATAGTTAAAGGCCTCTATTTCACCACCACCCTACCACCATCTATGGTGGGAAATACGACCATAGATGGAGATTTGCGCTGTAGATCCTCCCGCAGGTTGGAGGCAGTGGGAGGGTGTATATATAGTCAAAATGTAGACACCTCCTCCTTATTTCATTTCGATCCAAATGGTTCCGAAACTCTCCAAAAGACCATCCTAGGGTTCCTCCATCATGGAAGAACATTTCCTTAAGGGTATGAAATGATTTCTCCCTTGGATGATCAAGATCACCTAGTAATCTTCTTTAGTTGATGTCGAGAACTAAGAGTCTCTTTGAGCTTGGTGAAGAACTTGGTGTGGAGTGTTTTCTTGCTGTTTAAGGTAAGTCACTACTAATATTATATGTTTCCTAAATCATCCTTGTTTACCTAGTGGAATTGATAAAGATAACACTTGAGAATTGAGCTAAACTGTATGATGGAGGTGTGTTGCTTGTTGGATTATTTTGATTGTGTTCTTGAGGAGGTTATAGCTGGATTATGATGGGGTATGGTAGTTGTGATATTTTTTTTTGTTGTAACTAATGAAGAGGAGATGATAGTATCTTGGTTTCCATGAGAGAAAAGAATGAGAATTGTGCACTTTAAGTGTTTGACATATTCTCTAAGTGAAGACCACCTTTAGTTATTGATTTAATTTTTAATCCAAATCACTCGTTTAATGTTGACTATAATTTGTAAAGCTCTAGATAGTTTGTGAGACTTTGATAGCTATGAGACGCAGGTATAACGCTATCCCCTTCTTTTAAGAAGCATGAAATTTAAAATGTTTATCATTTTCAAAAAGAAGCGTCAAAGAGCTATTCTATTTGTTGATCATTTATTCCTTGTCATGAGTAGTTCTGTTGCTAGTATTGCATTCCATGTTTATTATTGGTTTCCTAGTTGAGACCATACTTCTTCCTGATGGAGCCTCTCAAGTCACAGTCTTGTATATTGACAAGTTGTCATCGTTAAGCAAAGGAAAGGATTTAATCATAGTTAAGGGCTAAACGCTGTAGTTACCTTCAAAAGATGAGTCTTATTTACATGTTGTCCCTCATTGAACGTACATTTTGCCTTGTTATTTCTTCCTGTGTATCTTGATTATCTCTGAAATCTATAGACCTCAGAAAGGAGTGTTCCAAAGAGTTAGTCATCGAGTCAACCAAGAGTCATTCCAAAGAAAAGTCAAATAATTAATGTGTCTCAACGAAGCTAGAAGTGCCATTACTACTACTACAATATATCATTCACACAATTGAACTAATATCGGTGGGCAGTTATATATATATATACTATTTATACCACCATTGCCAACAACCGGTGGGAAGTTGTACATGTACATTATACACATCACGTCGTGCTATAGTCGGCCAGACAAACACTTATATATGCATCCATACATACACATCAGAGAATTACCTGAGGGAAGCATCATATTTCACACCTCAAGTTATAAGCCGATGATAAATTATATAATAAAACTTATATACAAAAGTTTCAGTACAGTTTTGAGTATCACTGTTTGCCCTAAGTGGCACACAAATTATCGGAGTATCAGGTTGTCTTTATATGCCTTACATTATAGCTTATGCTTTCATACTACTTTTCATGCTTTACATAACAATACCTTTCATTCGTATTGACGTACCTTTTGTCGGGGGAACTTCATTTTTTTCTACAGATCTAGGTAGAGGTGGAGATAGACCTCCCAATAGGAGCTTTTTGAGTTCTGCGGATCGAGTGGTAAGATTCACTTCCTCTAAAGCTACTGAGCCAGATTCTTGAGATGAGTTTTGGTATAGATATAGTTTATGGGTAGGTCAAGGCCCTGTCCCAGCAATAATACAATTACGTTTTTCTTAGAGTCTTGTAGACTATATTTTTATATATAATTGACATGTTGTGTCCCTTTTGGCCTTGCTTATATGAATGTTGATATTGCTGTCATTGTATCAGATTGTCATATTTAGTTTCACTTATTTTGATCATTCTGAGACCTTGTCGGTCCAAACCATTGTATGCTTAGGTTATGATACATGTGGTACGCTCGGGACATTCAAGCACCAGGTGCCAGCCACACCCCCAGTTTCGGGTGTGACAAACATGATATTAGAGCAGTTCAGTCCTAGGGATTCTATAAGTAGTGTCTAGTAGAGTCTTGTTTATGGGTGTGTTGTACACCACATTTATAAGCTAGAGGTTGTTAAGCATTTAGGTATGGTTTCCATTCTTTCAGCTCATAGATCGTGCAGTAGAGCCAAGGTGTAAGAATTTGAGTCTAACTCATGCTTTACATAGTTTTAGATTGACGATAACCAGAAAGACCTTGGTTAACTCGTATTCATAGCTAGCCACCGAAGGGTTCTAATTAGATTATTAATACACTAGAGGTGCGAGTATTTCATTGAAATTTCAGACTGTGAGCGACTGTCTCCCCCGTATACAGAGAAAGTGATATAGGTCTAGAAAGCTGAAGTATTAACTTTAGAAATATAGGAATACTAAAGTGGTGGAAGTACTAAATGTATGAGATATAGAAGATTGTAATGTGTTCATAATTCAGATAGAATGATGAAATCATTGTTGTCCCATCTTCAGCGGTGATAGAATCACAATGAGAAGTATATATTCTTGCTACTGATGTATTGATGTCAATGGACATAGTTTTTGAAAGAAGTGGGGCCTTGAGACTTAGTATGGATTTAGCAAAATCGTCAGCATAGACAGTACTGAAGTATAATATGGTTAGGCAGTGATACTCCTATTGAGAATATGTACATGATGTACCTAGAAGTTGTTAGCCAGGTGTGACCTTGAAAGATTTTAAAGATCTAGGGGGGCATGTATAGAGCCCTTTGTAAACAGTTAAATGTTTCCCTTGGGGAGACACCTATCCTGAATAAGGAAGAGGTAGAAGTTAGACGTAAGAGAATGTTATGTTATGAATATATAGACAATGTCAAGAGGATGATACTAAGGTAAATGAAACTCTAGAATAAGAGTGAGAAGTGATTGAGAGTCATCAGATAATGTATGGTAAGATGACACGCCGTGGCCAATAATTGTAGAAAGCAATGAAAGCGGTAATGGTTGGGGCGTCAAGGAGAGGGTGTTATAAGACCAAGTATCTATTGTGAGATTTGAATAAGCCTGAAGTCAACGAGATAGGTTATCGAGATGATCTAGCCGTTAAATGAGAGAACATTGATATGGAATCGATCTTTCAGATAAGACATAATAATAATTAAAGACTCTAAAGATGGTATAATAAGGAGTATCACAGAGTTGCAAAGTAAGAGAGTAGGCAGTAAAAGAATAAGCTGCAGGGAATGAGCCCCCAAGGATAATATCTTTGTTACTTGGATTAAGCGTGTCGGTCATGAACACGTGACACCTTAACTATGCGACTCAGATTAAGCGTGTCGGTCATGAACATGTGACACCTTACCTATGCGAACAATTTAGTGACCCTATTAGGGGATATTGCTTAAGGCAAGTTGTAAGTTGTTAGAGGATCGTAAATCATGACGAATGTCGATTTAACAACTTGATATCTTAATAGGGAAATCCCGAATGCGTCTAGATTAACCCATGGGAGATGGTGCGGGAAAGAATCGAGATAGACTCGTATGATGATTTACTAAGCAAAGGCAAAGGTTATAAAGATAAGTTTTGGGCTGACAAAGGTTGCGTTACCCAGATTTTGTGGATATGCCATAAATGTCAAAGGATATGTACATATTAACATTAAGAAATGAATAGTAATGGCCTCCTATTTAGAAAGGTTAAAGCGACGACAAAGACCGCTAGAAGTATGATATTCGAAAAGGTAAGCATGGAGAGTAATCAGATATAAAAACATACGTAGGCTCGAGAGAGTATTTTGAATTTATCAATAAGAGGATAAGTCGAGTTTAATCAAGAAAGGATGTATGAGGACCCTAGAAGATGATGATTTGAATGGCCGGATGAGCCATCAGACTATGCAATATTTATATTGAGGAACAGTATTAGCACCTGAGGCTTTGATCTCGCAAGCAAGCGGCAAAAACTCTTGAGAAGTATTTCGAGTAGGAAGTAATAGTTTTAGAGGCTAGCATAAATCGATCAACCTGAGAGGTTATGGATCCTGGAAGTAAAAGCCAACGGTTAAAGATGATACTCATAATGAACGAAATAAGATGTAGTGGTAAGAAAGTGGTAAGAAGGATAAGCGGTAAAATATTAGAGACATCCAAGATCCCGTAGGAATATATGACTACGAGATTGCTAAAACATATCACTAGTAGATATCCCCCATGAATAAGAAAATATTTAATTTGCATATAGATAGGAACGACTCACAGGGAATTGCGACAGTTGATTAAGAACCAAGATTTGCACCCCGAGTAGAGCGTAAGGCTATACATATAAGGAACCCCGTGACTTAGGGTTGGCAGCAGTAAGCCTACACTAGGAGTATAACCACGAGGACCTTCAATGTAATTTGAGATGAGCTCCTCTTATTAATAAGTAAAGGCACTCTATCAGATGGGTTGCAATGGTATGGAAACTTATGAGTCCTCTTGAACAAAATAGGTTTTCTAGGAAGGAAAAAGGAAGTAAGTAAGCAAGGGTGAACTCAGATGATGTCATAAAACATGATTTTCCTTAAGAGAGAGAGGTTTCAGACTTTAGACTACAACAAGTCAGTATCTCATAAAAATAGTGGAAAGACGAGAGCATCGCATTTTTCCAGCGGACCGATCGAGTGTCCGAACATGGGAGAAAATTAATGACAAAGGTGTTATATAGAACTCAGTGGTGTTCCTCCTTTAAGCGATGGAGTTGAAGATGACCATATAAGAATTCAATCATATTACCTTCCAAGGAGTACGTGCAGTAGAACATAATGACAACCTTTAGAGCAACCTAAAGATGAGATCTTAAATAAATTAGCCTATATAGAGGCCCGAAAAAGGAGCGACTAGCCAAGGAGCTTCAATAGATAGCAAGTTTAAGTCTCCAATTTTAGGGCTTAGGTGATAACAGATTCATACGCGAGGGATGTTTGTATCACCCTGATGGCAGAAGAAAAGAAATAACAAGGTGAGAATTGGAAGTTGATACTACAGGAAGATAGCGTCCCGTGGTAATAGAGTCAATGCCAGAGTTAAAGTGAGACAAAGTTCTTTAACTACCAAGTCAATGGTGTGTTCCACACCTCCTATAAATGAAGATATACTACAATAATAGAGCTAATGTCAGCACGGAAGGATAAAGCATCAGAGGCCCAGAGGCCTACTATACAGAATACAGATTCCCTCCTAGAAAGGATAGCGTAGTTTGAAGATAATAGCTCGATATGGGTTCGTACCAATTCTTATCAAAGATATTGCTCCCAACAGTTGATAGTCAACAAATTTACAGAGTTGACCTTGTTCTTTCCAAAATAGAGCTATTCGCGCAATTGAGGATTATGCTAGTTGTCCATTGACAAAAGATCATATGATTCCAGGTTATTTAAACATCTAGTACCCGAATTAGATGAGGGGGGCTCAGTTGTAGTGAATTTCTAAGATTTTACAAGAAAGGTTTAGTAATGTAGATAAAACCTTCGTAATTTCTCTAGGATAAGTGGTCGAGCCAAATGAACAATTCAGATACTCAAGGATATGATACATGAAGGTACAATGGATCTATATAGGAGTGGGATGATCATATACCCTGCTATGAGATTCCTATTATCAAAATTATTAAGTTATCATTAAGATAGATTCTTATAAAACCTTGTGTGGTTGAGAGCATAGGTCATCGATTAATTTATCTGACACAAAAAAATAGGAATAGTTTAAACCCTGTGTTAGTCTGACTAGTTCCTAACTTATGGGAGAAGCAACCCCTTCAGAAGTTAATGTTGATTGTTCGTGATTGCTAGGAATCACCTACAGTTCTGCAAACCAAAAGTTTAAAGACCGCCATTGATGCTAGATTAAGTTTTATATAGTTCCGCTTATAAAAGGCGTGATGAGATTTGACCAAAAATAAACTTACCCTCAAATACTTTGAGTCGTATAAGATTACTTAAGGATCTAGCCAAGTGACCTACGAGCTTAGTATTTTCTCTGGAATCAGAGGAAGCTCATTTAGTTTTTATGTAATGATATTATTGAAGTAGATAGGAGGTTTCTCTCATATATTACCTATCGAGAGTGTTCGAATTACTAAAGACATGTTCTATGAAGAGATCTCCATCACTATCCTTTATCACTAACTCCACAAGTTTCAGACTCATGAGATAGCATTCATTATAGTATTATGGAGAAACAATAGCATAGACGAGATGATATGAGCGGTTGAGGAGGGCATGAGATCTAGATATTCTAGAGATCTCAATCACTATCCTTTATCACTAAGTCCATAAGTTTAAGACTCATGAGATAGCATTCGTTATAGTATTGTGGAGAAATAATAGCATAGACCAGATGATATGAGCGGTTGAGGAGGGCATGAGATCTAGATATTCTCACATAGTTTGAACATCAGGTTTACGTAATTCTCATGAAATACGATCCCTTATTCCTGCTCTATAGCAGTGAACTTATCATGTGTACCCTATATAGGTGATGATCATAGCACAAAAATAGTAGATGCAGCTTAGACACCTAGATTGGACAGTCGAGGTGAGTTATGGCTTACCCTTTTGAATACCTTGATAGATAGACGGTCATGTGAGGCCAGTACGATATTATATTGCTTAGGATCACCTTGTGTGGCACTTGTGTTGGTTCTGGTTACTTGAAAGGTTCTTGGGATAGTTCCGTGTATAGAGGAAACTTTGCCAAAATTTTATTAATACCCAAGAGTTAAGGACTATCAGTTACATTCCTGAATATACAAGGACGAATGTTCTTAAGGGGGAAGGATGTTACACCCCATGATTCTACGTGTGATTAAAAGTAAGGTTATTTGATTTAAGCTATAGTGACTCGAGACCCTTTGAGGGTCACATATGACTTATATGAATGGAAAAGAGGTATGTGGAACATTAAAAGTCAATTATATCAAATAAAGTACATCACATCAAAGTTTGGCAAAGATTAGACGACATTCTAAGCAATTTGCCCCACGTAAGCCGATGCGCTTTGCGGATCAACTCACTGATAAAGGCCCCTATTTCACCACCCAGCCATAATCTACTGTGGGAAATGCAGCCATAGATGAGGATTTGCACCGCAGATCCTCCCATATGTTTGAGGTGGTGGGAAGGTGTATACATAGCCAAAATGTGGGCAATCTCCCTTCTTATTTCATTTTCGACCCAAATGGTTCCTAAACTCTCCCAAACACCCTCCTAGGATTCCTCCATCATGGAACAACATTTCCTTAAGTGTATGAAGTTATTTATTCCTTGGTTGATCAATATCACCTTGTAATCTTCTCTAGTTGATGTTGGAAACTAAAAATCTCTTTGATCTTGGTAAAGGACTTGTTGTGGAGTGTGTTCTTGATGTTTAAGGTAAGGCTATAGTAGTCTTATATATTTCCTATGTCATACTTGTTTACCTAGTGGAACTTATAAAGATAATACTTGAGAATTTAGCTAAACTCTATGATGGAGGTATGTTGCTTGTTGGATTGCTTTGATTGAGTTCTTGAGGTGGTTATGGCATGATTATGATATGGTACTGTAGTTCTGATATTACAAGAGGGAGATGATAGTATCTTTGTTGCCATGAGAACAAACCATGAGAATGGTGCACTCTAAGTGTTTCACAAATTATCTACGTGAAGATTACCTTTAGCTGATTTAATTTTGATTCCAAATCACTCGTTTAATTTAGACTATCATTCGTAAATATCTCGGGATTTCATGAGGCATTGGTAGCTAAGGGACACGGGTATGTAAGGCTATCCCCTTATTTTAAGAAGCATTAAATCCAAAATGTTTATCATTTTCAAAAAGAAGCGTCAAAATTCCTATTCTATTTTTCTATCATTTATCCTTTGTTAGGAGTAGTTCCATTGCTATTAATGCATTCCGTGTTTATTGTTAGTTGCCTGGTTGAGACCATAATCATTACTGATGGAGCCTCTTAAGTCACAGTGTTGTATATTGATAAGTTGTCATCGAAATGCAAATGAAAGGACCAAATCAAAGTTAAGGGTTAAACGCGGTAGTTACCTTCAAAAGATAAGTCATATTCACATGTTGTTGTCCATCATTGAACATAGTTTTTACCTTGTTATTGTATCCTATAAATCTTGATTGTATCTGAGCTAATAGACCTCGAAAAGAAGGGTTCCAAAGAGTTAGTCGTCGAGTCGACCAAGAATCGTTTCAAAGCAAAGTCAAAGAGTTTATGAGTCTCAAAGAGGCCACAAGTGCCATTACTACTATAATATATCATTCAGACTGCTGAACTAATATTGGTGGGCAGTTTGATATATATATATACACACACTATTCACACCACTGTTGCAAACAGCCAGTGGGAAGTTGTACATGTACATTATACACATCATGTCGCGCTATAGTCAGTTGGGCAGACACATATGTCCATCCATACATACACCTCAGAGCATTACCTGAGGGAAGCATCATATTACACACCTTGGGTTTTAAACTAAGGGTAGATTAAATAATAAAACATATATACAAAAGTTTTGGTATAGTTTAAGAGTTTCACTATTCTCCCTAAGTGGAACACAAGTTATTAGAGTATAAGGTTTCCTTTTTATGCCCTACTTTACAACTTATGCTTTCATACTACTTCTCATGCTTTACATACTAGTACATTTCGTACCTACTAACGTCCCTTTTTTCGGGGGCGCTGCATTTCATGCTACAGATCTAGAGAGAGGTGCAAATAGACCTCCCCAATATGATCTTGTTGAGATCTACAGACCAAGTGTTAAGATTCACTTCCTCCAAATCTACTAAGCCAAATTCATAAGCTGAGTTTTGGTACAAATATAGGTTACGGGTAAGGCGAGGCCCTGTTCAGGCCATACTACAGTTACATTTTCCTTAAAGGCTTGTAGATTGGGTTTGTATGTATAATTGTCTGATTGTGGTCTTCTTGGACTTGCTGTATATGAATATTGATCTTGCCATCATTGTATCAGATTTTCAGATTTTGTTTCACTTGTGTTGATAATTCTGAGACCTTGCTTGTCCAGATCATTGTATGCTCATGTTATGATACATGTGGTATGCTCGAGCCATTTAGGCGTCGGGTGCTCCCCCTCCCCCTTCCTCATTTGGTAGTGTGACACTAACACTATTAGAAATCCTAAGAGACTATTTATACTCTCTCTACCTCCATCCCTAAAGAACATAGGCACTCCAATCCTTCAAGAACCACAAGAAAATCATTCTGGCAAACCAGAATAATCAAGAAACATTCAAGAATTGGCTTGGCAATCTAGTTTCCTGAGGATTCCTCTAAGGTCAATAATTAAATCAAGAACCTTTGAATTCTAAAAGATCACATTGTTTCTAAACACTAGATTACGTCAATCCACCCGGCACCATATAAAATCAAGAGTTGTGAAGAGTTAGAAAAAACCCTAGTATTTTCTGTTTACTTCACTCCGACTAGTCATATACAATTGGTGTTTCCCGGTAATCTAACCGTTGGATCGAGCGCAAATTTTACCTAAGTATTAATAACATATAAATCTTAAATCTGAATAGTGAAGATTGGATATGGAGATCTAGCTAAAGGCCTTTTTAGCTATGAATAGTAGATATGTAAATCGGTGAAAACTCTTCTCAAGGTTTCATGTTCAAAGCTTTGGGTTTCTTCTTCAAAAGTTTAGCCTTTCCTTCAAATTTTGTTGCGACTAAGGTATGTAAAATAACTATCCATGTGTGGGAGAATCATTGTTATTCCCCACACCACGCTTATCCATGAAAACATGAATTTTCATAACTTTAGGGTTTTATTCTACTATCACGGTAACGTTAACTACATATAATATTATATGTCATGTCTCTATTATAATTTGTCAATTGAATTAATTATATGTCATTAGAATTGTCATGAACCTGTCCGTAATCCATGAACACATGTTTTGAATTCCATGAGTTCTTAAATAGAAGTCATGAATTATTGTTACTCAATCCATAAAATTGTACATGTTCTTTATAATTTACACAAATTATATTATATATCTATTCACATGCTAAATTATGATACCAAACCATGTTGTACAAGTTATTTTCATGAAATTCATGGACTCACAAGCTAACTATATTCATATTTGGGAGATGCACAAATTATCGAGAAAGCTCAGATAGCCTGAAACTACGTATGCCAACGTAGGATAAGGAAGCCTCCTCCCTGTTAGGATCACTCCTTCATATTACCCGTTACGAGTTATTGGATCCATTCATGTCTCATACCCCGACAACGTACGAGATGGCCTAGCTGATTGGGAATAGATTAGACATCACATTCTCGCATGGTGGTTTCATGTCGGTTATACTAAAGCTCTCCCACTTAAAATAATTTACCATATTTTATTATATTCATATTAGATATTACACATGCTTATGCTCAGGTTACAATTTCAGTTTTATGTCCCTATTATTTCATGTGCATGTTTATTCATTCAGTTAATTTACATATGAGTATAATTCAAATGTATTTATATCCCTGTTTCATGGGGCCTACACTTCACAGTGTAGGTACGATGTTTCGGGATGACAGATCAGTTCGCCAAGATTTCTACAATATCAGCTATTGATGAGCCCCATCTCATTTTGGGTGTTAAAATTTATTTTCATTCATACTTTACAGAATGGTATGTCAGGGCCTTGTCCTGGTAAACAGTTTTTAGCAGTCAAACTCACGTTCAGAGACTTCATAGACTAGTTTAGCATGTCATGTCAGTTATTCATACTTAATATATTTTTAGGTTATTTCCGCAATTATATTTTTAGACTATAGATACAATATTCAGTTTTACATATTTTAAATTATTATTTCATGATTTTGATGCTAATGTTAATTCAGCAAGCCATGTGATTCGCTCGGTCACATGCTGTCAAGCACTGAGTGTCGTGTTACGCCAAACATCTGATATAAAGTTTTTTGAAACCCCAAACCATGGCCTGGACAAAACACGACACTCAATGCCTGACTCAATAAGGGCATCAAACATGAATAGTAATGATTTAAAATATGAAAATTGAATATCAAAATAAACTCTGAAATATTATAGCGGAAATATTTGAGAATATGATAAGTCTGAAAATAATATTGTCATGCCATGCTAACTAGACTAGTCCAAGACAAGGCCCTGACATACCTCTATATAATCATGAAAAACAACTAACTGACACCCCGAATAAAATGGGGCTCTAACAACCTGCTTGGTCATTTCATGTTGAAGACCCTTATTTGCTTGTTTAACCTTCTTGTAGACTCTTTGTGGGGTTTGTGATTCATGAGGATGGGTGGTACGGATCCCGAGGTCTATTTTTATGAGTTTTGGGTAAAAAGCCAACTTAGAGTTGGTTAGTTTGACTCAAAGTTGACTTTTGGCTAGATGAGTTTGTTTCCAGGTTTTGTTGCTTCTGGTAGTTATAAAGGGTCATTTATGACTTAGTAGAGTCATCGGTTCACTTCTCAAGGCAATCAAATGTATTCTATGGCTATATTTGTAAAGTTTGGATTATGGTTTTGTCCCGAATGATTCATTAGAAAAGTATCCCTTGGCTCGGTTATTTATAAAATTTGAGGTTACAAGAAAGTTTGTAGTATTATTTACCATAGAAGAGCATGTTTGGTTTGTTCCCAGGAGGTTTCAGGATTGCTTCAAATATTGGATGAGAGTTTTTGGCTTTATTTCATTCGGCAGGTCTGCCTCAGCAGAAGGTTGGCTTACCTAAGCAGAAGGTAGGGAAATGGGATGCTTTTCCATAGCGGAGTTGGGTCCACTTGGGCGGATCACTATTCAGGTGTCCTATGTATAATTCTAGGTCAGATTTTCTTTCTAAAAATAGTGTATCCTCGAAACTAATGCCACATTAGGGTTTATTCAGAGCCTTAAAGAATTTTCCACCTTGAGGTAATATATTCTGTCCCTTTTATGGTTTACGTTATTATTATAAGTCCTTTTAATGATGGTTTAGAATACTATGTAAGTTGGGGAAGTTGTGTTATTCTTATTGTGATATTAAGAGAGGTGTATGGTAGATTTTAATGGCAGTTTATGGATAAAATGGTGTTAATATCATGAAATAAGATTCGATAATGTTAGAATATCATGTTATGAATCTTAATTTGGTTATACAAGGATGTTTTCAATTGGTGGAAATTTCTAGGGTTTCAAATTTGGGCTTTTGATTATTGTCCAATTGAGGGATCAAATGTGAATATATTTTCAATTAACTTAGGATATGATTGTCTAGTTTGTGATCTTGGGTTTTTTGTATTAAAGTTTGAGTCTTGGTGGTATGGGCCCAATATGGGTATTTAAAGTCTTGCTTTTGTTGTGTTAAGCTTATTATTAACTATGTAATACATGTGAATAGACTTCGATCATCGCGAGCCAAGAGGGAAGGGCAAGGCTGTATTCCGGACTTGATTTGGTACAACTCCCGCTCGGCTTTGAGGTAGGCTACGATTTAGATTTTTGAAACTCTAATAGAAATACATAATTAGTTATAAATATTGAGGGGGTATTGGTATGTTTGGTGGTCCCACTCAGCTAATTGTGATGAACAATTTAGTGGGTATTGGTGTTGAACTGTGATGATGGGGTTTGGGGAACCAGCTTGTCGCCATATGTGGACTTGTCTTCATGTTTGTTATTGTATGATTACTCATCACACATGCTTTAGATTGATATCTTGATTTTACTGGATTTGTTTATATGTCATTGAATTCTTGAATCATGTGTATATCATCTCTACACTTGATTGAATCTCATTATATTATGATATCTTGCCTAGTATTGTCATTGTATTGCATTCATATCATTCATACATCTTGCTACTTGAGTAACTTGAATGGATTGTGAACTTGAAAGTGATTATTCTTGCTACTTGACGCTAGAGATATTATGGACTCTATGAACATCTTGGTGATTATGTGATATACTTTGTTATTGAAGTGCTACTGTATGATTATTTTGTGTCAACTTGGTATTTATCTCTAATTATGTATTTTCGACATTGTCAGCCTATGATGTCTACGCGGGTACATTGTGTACTCATGCTACACTTGGTGCATTATTTTTGGATGTGGATTCAGTTCCTTCCACCTCCACAACACCGCATGGCTGAGTTCAATTGTTATTATTTCAGCATTCAAGGTGATGATGCTATCTCTAGCATGTCCTTGGATACTCTTTCTCTATTATACTGTATTTTGTTTGCATTTGAGAGACGTATTTAGACTATGTATTCAGTTTTGTCCAGTGTGCCCTTTCTCAGACTTGATTCATATTATCAGTGCTCTTGTATCTACATACTAGATCTTGGGGGTAATAGTTGATGCTTTAGACTTATTACTTATTCCGTATTTATAGTATGACATAGCTTTTGTAGTAATCCATTATGTTCTGCATTACTTATGTGGTATCATGTTAATGATTTAAGAGTGGTTAGCCTACGTGGTTGTATTATATATGTGCCACCACGTCTCCTTAAAATGGGTCGTGACAAATTTGGTATCAGAGCCCTAGGTTAAACAATCTTAAATACAAGAGCAATGTCTAGTAGCGTCTTGCGGATCGGTGCGGAGACGACCAAACTTATCTTCGAGAGCCTATGGGACATTTAGAAAATTTCACTTTCTTCATTCCTTTTTTGCTAAATTCAATCAAATTGGTATCTTACCCTTGTTTCTATTCTCTCATAGATAGTGAGGACTCATGCCGATATGGAGAAAGATGAGGCGCAGGCTCCAGCACTGGCCTTGCGTAGATATGGCAGAGCACGTGATCAGGTTCAGGGTAAGGCCAAAGTAGCAGCACCAGCTCGGGGCTGAGCACAGAGGGCCAGATAGGCTCGTGCTAGATATATTACCCCTGAGCTGGTTATTATGCCTCAAGATAATGTTATAGAGGAGGAAGTGGGACCAGCCTAGGATCAACCTAGATTTATTATTACATCAGTCCTTTAGGACACACTGCTTGGGTTATTGAGTGTTCTCGATGATTTTGCTCATAAAGGTGCACTTCCTACTACTTCTGGTGGTTCTCAAACTATGCAGGAGGGGGGCAGACTCAGACCCCCAAGTTTTGTATGCCTAGTATTTAGCCTACAGTAATGTCAGCACCGTGTATAGATGAGGTTTATGCTCTAGAGTTCAATCCCTGATCTATTGGTGGGACTACTCTGACCCACGAAGAGCGGAAGATTTGGGAGCACTTTTCAAACACAAAACCTCTAGAGTTCTTTGTTCAGCCTGAGGAGGACACATATAAGTTTATATTGAGCAGCCATGAAAGGTAGCATACTCTTGGTATTGTTGAGACACATGGAGTCAGTTTTATGGCCCTTCAACTTAGAGGTGCCGCAATGCAGTGGTGGACGGCATATGTTAATTGTTTGCCCCGAGAGACGCCTTCGTTATCATGGGTCAGGTTCTACAGAGTATTTCTTGAGACGTATGTACCTTTGAGCTTGCATCTGAGGAAGTGAGATGAGTCTCAGAAGATTGATCAGGGCCATTATTTAGTGGCACAGTATGAGACTCGTTTCCATGCCTTATCGCATTATGCAACATCGTTGCTTCCTAATAAGGCAGAGTGAGTGAGATGTTTTGTTAGATGATTGACTCTTCCACTCAGTTGGCTACACTACAGTTGGTGGCTTCTAGAGCCTCTTTTGAGACTGTTGCTAAGCATGCTATGATGATAGAGAATGTGAGGGGCAAGTTTCCCAAATATGAGCCCAACAAGAGGGCTAGGTGCTATGGATAGTTCCGTGGTTCTACTTCCCGTGGTTATGGTTATCATAGGAGATATCATCAGTCGCAGCCTAGTCAACCAGTTTATGAAGCTCTTCAGATTACCGATGGACGTGGTAGGGGCTATTAATCGAGGGGTTCTTAGTCTCGGTATTTAGACCATGATATCTTATTTTCTTCTACCTCTATTTAGCATCCCTCAGTGGCCAAAGCTTGTTATACTTGTGGAGAGGTTGGGTACTTCAGGAGAGATTGACCTAGGTAGTTTTCATATGGCTCTCGTGCACATAAGGCCCTAGAAAAACGTCTAGAGGTAGTAGTCAGACTAGCCAGGAAGGATCTCTGTAGGTCAGTGGTGGCTATCAGCCTGGTCATGGTGGATCCCAATCGGGGAGAGGTAGAGCTCATTCGGGATTAGATGGCCAGTAGGGCTCACTTATTGCTATGTATTCCCTGGTAGGGTAGAGGCCGAAGCATCATATGCAGTCATTACAGTTATATAATCTCAATCAATCATCGAGCGACTAGTATGTTATTTGATCCAAGGTCTACTTTCTCATATGTGTCTGCCTACTTTTCTTCTATATTGGATATATGGTGTGATATGCTAGATATTCCTATTCATATATCTACCCTAGTCGGTGATTCTGTGATTATTTCTAGAGTATATCGCATGTGTGTAGTTACTTTCATGGGTAGATCTTGTTATCTTTCATATGTTAGATTCTGATGTTATATTTGGTATGGATTGGTTGTCACCATATCATTCGAATCTGAACTGTTATTCCAGGATGGTCACGCTAGCTATGCATGGTCTTCCAAGGTTATAGTGGAGAGGCGCTCCCATCCCTGCTCTTAGGAAAGTGATTTCTTATATTCAGGCTAAGAAGTTATTGGACTGGAATTGTTTGTCTTATCTTGGACATATTTAGGATACTAGTGTGGAGTCCCCTTTCCTTGATTATATTTTGGTAGTTAGTGAGTTTGCGGAGGTCTTTCCTTTAGATTTGCCAGGTATGCTACCAAATAGAGATATTGACTTATGTATCGATCTTGAGTAGGGTACTCGATTCATTTCTATTATTTTGTACCATATGGCTCCAACAAAGTTAAGAGAGTTGAAAGAGTAGCTTCAGGATTTGTTGATTAAGTGCTTCATTTGACCGAGTGTATTTACATAGGGTGCTCCTTTTTTGTTCATGAAGAAGAAGGATGCCACTATGCATATGTGCATTGATTATAGATAGTTAAACAAGGTCGCTATCAGAAACAAGTATCTGATTCTGCATATTGATGACCTATTCCACCAGCTTCAGGGTGCCACTGTATTTTCAAAGATTTATTTGAGGTCTGGATATCACCAGCTGAAAATCAAAGTTGATGATGTGCCCAAGATGGCTTTTTGAACTAGTTATGGGAATTCTGAGCTCTTGGTGATGTCATTTTGGCTCACCAATGCCCCCGCAACATTGATTAATTTCATAAATAGGATATTCAAGAAGTACATGGATTCTTTTGTGATTGTGTTTATTGATGACATTCTGGTATATTCGAATAGTCGAGAGGACCATGAGCAACATCTGAGAGTGGTTCTTAGGATTTTGAAGGAGAAGAAAATATACGCTAAGTTCTCAAAGTGTGAGTTTTGATTGAGTTTTGTGGAATTCTTGGGGAACGTGGTGCCCAAGGATGGGAAATAGCAGACCCTAAAAAGATAGAGGCAGTCAGGTACTGGCCTAGATTGACTTTGTGATAAAGACTCTGAGTTTTTTGGGTCTTGCTAGCTACTATCAATAGTTCGCCAAGGGATTCTCTTCTATTGCTTCTTACTTGACGCGTTTGACTTAGAAGGAGGTACCTTTCCAGTGGTCTGATGAATGTGAGTATAGCTTCCTAAAGCACAAGATTTTATTAACCACAACCCCTATTTTATCCCATCCGGTGAAGGGAAAGGACTTTATCATATACATGATGCTTCTAGGATTGTATTGGGATGTGTGTTGATGCAAGATGGTAAGGTGATTTCTTATGCATCAAGGCAGTTGAACGTGCATGAGAAGAACTATCCTATTCATGATTGGGAGTTGGCTGCCGTTGTGTTTGCTTTGAAGATCTGGAGGCACTATCATTATATTGTCCATTGTGAGGAACTTGAATTCTAGGCAGCGCCGGTGGATGGAGTTGTTGAAAGATTATGACATGACCATTTTTTATCCTCTAGGCAAGGAAAATGTGGTGGCAGATACTTTGAGCCGAAAGGCGGTTAGTGTGGAGAGTTTAGCTTGTTTAGATATTTTCGAGCATCCCATAGCATTAGAGGTCCAAACTTTAGCCACCATTTTATGAGGCCTGATCTTTCGAATCTAAGTAGGATTCTGGATTATGTAGAGGCGAAGTCATCTCTTTTGGACCAAATTCTGGCGAACCAGTATGATGATGTAAGGTTGTGCAAGATTCGAGATACAGTGATGAGTGTAGAGGCCAAGGAGGCCATGATTGATAGTGAGAGCATTCTTAGGATTAAGGGTAGAGTGTTTGTGCCTCATATGGAAGATTTTACTAGATTGATTTTGGAGGAGGCACACAACTCTAGGTATTTGATTCACCTAGGCGCTACTAATATGTACCGTGATTTGAGGCAACACTACTAGTGGGGAAGGATAAAGAGAGACATTGCTGATTTTATGTCTGGTGTTAGAATTACCAGCATGTCAAGTATGAGTACCAGCGTCCAGTTGGTGTGTCTAGAGGATGCCCATTCCAAAGTGGGATTCCCTATGGATTTTGTTGTGGGATTCCCTAAGACTTTGGGCAAGTTTGATGCTATCTAGGTCATTATTGATAGATTGACCAAGTTTGCGCATTGCATTTTATTCCAGTTCAGACGATCTATAATGTAGAGATGTTGGCTAAAGTCTACATCGGGGAGATTTTTTATCTTCATGAGGTTCCTATTTCTATCACCTCCGATCGGGGTACTCAGATTCATTCGCATTTCTGGCAGACTTTCCAGAGAGAGTTGGGTACTCATTTGGATCTTAGTACAACATTTCACCCTCAGACCGACGGTTAGTCTGAGAAGACTATTCAAGTATTGGAGGACATATTACAAGCCTGTGTGACTGATTTGGTCGTCAGTAGGACCAGTACTTTCCCTTGGCAGAGTTCGCGTACAACAACATCTATAACTCCAGTATCGATATAGCACCATTCAAGGAAATGTATGGTAGGAGATGTCAATCTCCGATTGGTTGGTTTGATGCATTTGAGGTCCATCTTGGGGTATTGATTTGTTGTGGGAGTCCTTAGAGAGAGTGACAATGATTTAGGATAATCTCTTGGCATTACAGAGCAGGCATAAGGAGTATGCAAATCGAAAGGTATGAGATTTAGAGTTCATGGTGGGTCAAAAGGTTCTTCTAAAGGTCTCACCCATGAAGAGTGTATTGAGATTCGGTAAGAGAGGGATGTTGTGTCTGAGGTATATCAGACCATTTGAGGTGCTTCAGAGAGTGGGAGAGGTGGTATAGGAGTTGGCTCTTCCACCGGGTCTTTTAAGCGTTCATTTTGTCTTCCATGTGTCTATGCTGAAAAGGTATCATGCCGATGGTTCTTACATTATCCAACGGGACTCAGTATTGCTTAATCAAAATCTAGAGTTCGACGGCGAGCCTATGACTATTTTGAACAGGTAGGTAATGGAGTTGAGATCAAAAGAGATAGCTTCAGTAATGGTTTAGTGGAGGAATAGTGTTGTCAAAAAAGCCACATGGGAGACTGGGTCTGATATGCAGAGCAGATATCCGAGCTTGTTCACTACTTCTGGTACGTTCCCCCTATTTGTTTTTCTCTATTCAAGGACTAACGTTATTTGAATTAGTATCTTATATAATGACTCACCTGGTTGTTACTTTCTAAAGACCCTTATATACTTATTTGACCCTTCCTGTAGACCCTTCCCACCTAGTCGAGTCATAAGTTTAGTTTCCGAGATAATTAGGTGTATTCCGCAGCTATATTTATAGTTTGGATTATTGTTTTATCTCGAATGATTCTCTGGAAAAGTATGCCTTGGCTTAGTTATTTGTTAAATCCGAGGGTACGAGCTACTTCGTAGCACTATTTACTATAGACGAGCATATTATGTTTGTGCCTGGAAGTTCCGGGAGTGTTTCGGGTGTTGGATAGGAATTTTTGGCTTTATTTCACTGTTGGTGTCTGGTGTCCACCACGACGGAACTAGCATCTGCCTCAATAAAAATTGGTTAGCCAATGTGAAATGTGGGGAAATAGAAAGTTCTGTAATAGCCCAGTCGGGTCCACTGTGGCGAGGTATGATATGTCAAGTAATATGCGTTATGACAAAGGCTTTTCCGCCGCAGCGGGTCTGCTAGATCGGATTCAATTGAGCTGGGGAGGATAACTTTTCAAGTGTCATATATATAATTCTAGGTCATATATTCTTTCCCAAAATAGTGTGTCCTTGAAACCAGCGCCACATAATGGTTTATTCAGAGCCTTAGAAGCATTTACTACCATAAGTTATGATTATAAATCCTCTTAATGGTGGTTTAGCATACTATGTAAGTTGGGGGAAATGCATTATGCTTATTGTTAGATTAAGTGAGTTATATGATTAATTTTAATGGGGATTTACGGATTAAATATTGTTAATATCATGAAATAGGATTGTATTATGATAGAATATCATGTTATGAGTCTTAATTTTGTTATAGAAGTATGTTTTCAATAGGGGGAAATCTCTAGGGTTTAAAATTAGGGCTTTTGATTATTGTCCAATTGAGGGATCAAATGTAAATAGATTTTCAATTAGCTTAAGGATATGATTGTCTAGTTTGTGGTCTTGGGTTATGTGTATTAAAGTTTGAGTCTTGGTGGCATGGGCCTAGAATGGGTATTTAAAGACTTTCTTTTGTTGTGTTAATCTTATTATTAACTATGTAATACGTGTGAATAGACTTCGATCATCGCGAGGCAAGAAGGAAGGGAAATGATGTATTCAAGGTAGGCTACGATTTAGCTTTTCGAGACTCCAATAGAAATACGTAATCACTTATAAATATTGAGAGGTATTAGGCATGTTTAGGCATCCCACTTAGTCGGTTGTGAAGAATGGTTGAGTTGGTACCTGTATTGAACTATGATGATGAGGTTTGGGGAACCAGCCTTGTGTTAGTTTCGACTATTTTTTATTTGTGCTCGTTGCCATATGTGGGCTTGTTGCCATGTTTGTTATTGTTTTGTTAGCCATCACACATTCTTTCGACTGATATCCTGATTTGACTGGATTTGTTTATGTGTCGTTGAATTTGAAGCAAGTTTATATCATCTCTATACTTGATTGCATCTCATTATATCATGATATCTTGCCTTGTATTATCATTTCATTTATACACTCATGGTTTTGTGACTTGATATGAGAGTGGTATGGATATGTTGTGGTCTAAGAGACCTAAAAGGTAAGAGTAAATGAGATTATGGCACTTGAGATGATATTGATACGCAAGGAGCGGAGTTGCACACCTAGAACATGATTGAGACTCGACAAATGAGTCATGGGCTTTAGTCATATTTGTGTGTGTAATTATGGCTAGGTAGGAGTGTATATGGACTTTGTGGGTCTCTCATGGGTGTACGGATCATAATAAAACCTTGACGTGCTGTATACCTGGTTGAGAAAGGTACCTTGCATATGCATTGCATTTATATCATACATATTCATGCTTATCTTTGATAATTGGTGATTTGCAAAATGTCATTCGGTGATATTGAGTAACTTGGTTGACATTGACTAACTTGAATGGATTGTGAACTTGAAAGGGATTATTCTAGCTACTTGACACTTGAGATATTGTGGACTCTATGAACAGCTGGGTAATTATGTGGTATACTTGGTTATTGAAGTGATAGTGTAGGATTATTTGGTGTCAACTTGGTATTTATCTCTGATTATGTATTTCCATCGTTGTCGGCCGATGATGTCTACGGGGGTACATTGTGTACTCATGCTACACTTTCCTCATTCTTTTTGGATACAAATTCAGTTCCTTCTACCTCCGTAGCACTGCGTGGCTGAGTTTAGTTGTGTTGATTCCAGGAATTCAGGGTGATGATGCTATCTCTAACATACCCTTGGATGCTCTTTCTCTATTTTACTGTCTTTTGTTCGCATTTGAGAAACATATTCAGACTATGTATTCATTTTTGGCCTAAGTGGTCATTCTCATACTTGATTCATAATATTAGTGCTCTTGTATCTACAGACTAGATCTTGGGCGTAATTATTGATGCTTCATACTTATTACTTATTCCACATTTATAGTGTGAGACAACTTTTGTAGTATTTTGTTATCTTCTGCGTTACTTATGTTGTAACATGTTAATGATTTAGGAGTGGTTCGCCTACGTGGTGGGATTAAGTGCCACCACGACTCCTGATAAGGGGTCGTGATAGCAGCTCAACAATAGCTGATATAGGTGAAGTCTTAGCGTGCATATCATTCATCCTGAAACTCAGTACCTACACCGTGAAGTGCAGGCCCCAGGCAAAAGGGACGTAAGTACATTTGCATTGTACTGTATGTAAAGCACATGGAATAATAGGAACATGAAACTGAAACTGAACAATGATTATGAACATGATCTGACATGGATAGAATAACATGTATAAAATATGTAAAATTGAATATCTGAATATTTAGGGGAGAGCATTAACAAAACTGACATGTAACCACCACATGTGAATGTGGCTTCTAATCTCTTCCCGATCACCAAATCCATCTCGTACCTTGTCAGGTTACGAGACATGAACATGACATGAATGGATTCAATAATCCCACAAAGGGGTAACATGAAGGTATTGTCCTAACTGGGCAGAGCGATCCTTATCCTATGCTGGCAAACGTAGTTTCACGCTGTCTGAGTCTTCTCTGTAATCTGTGCAACTCCCAAAATATGAACATGAAATATAATTTGCTTGAAAATCCATGGTTTGTAAAATCATGACTTTTAAACATGATTGATAAGTATAATATATAACATGAACATAAATACCTAATATATTTTTCATAAAACATGGAAAACATGTAGATTTCATGGAATTGATTAATATGGGTTCATAACTTGTATTTTAAAAATAAACATGGAATGCAATACATGTGTATTCATGGATTACGGACAAATTCATGATAATCAAAGTGATATTCATGAATACAATAACAGAAACATGATTAGTTTTAACAATACATACATGAACATATATAACTTGTTTGCAAGGGTTTATCATGAGCTGAGACATAACCTTCAAATTCTAGGGTTTTCATGGATTAACGTGGAGTGGGGAAGAACAATGGTGTTCCCACAAGTGGATAGAAGTTCTACATACCTTAATCGCTCTAAAACTTATATAAAAATCTGAACTTGGAAGAAGAAATCAAAAGCTTGAACTTTAATCTCTTGGGTAGGGTTTTTAAGAAAATCCTAGGTTATAAACAATGAATTTCGTTTAGGAATTGGGCATACTTGGTTAAAGTAGCATGGAAATACAGGGAAAAGGCTTACCTTGAGTTATGAGAATGATGGGAGGAGAGAACTTCATTTTAGGGCTCGGAAAACTAAGAAAACTGATTTTCAGAAGTAACTCTGCATAATTATATTGTTCCAGTCCTCGGGGGTTTAATGGTCGTATTGTACGATGAGGGGTATGGTCTGTACAATTTTATACCGTCCGTATAAAATGACTGTCGTCGTGGTGTCAATTTACCAAAAGTAGAGGGGGACTCTACGGTAAAAAGGACGGTCCGTATATTTTTATATTCCGTATAACTTACTATTTTTTATCATTTTTTATGATGATTTGTGATGTAAAGAACGCCATGAGGTTAAGTGTCCAACATGAGCCACATGGTGATTTTCTAGGAGTGCCGAAGATTTCCAATCGTCCTATGGTGATATGCTTAATGTGGAATGGAGTGTGGAGTGGAGTTGACGAAAAGACATGAAGATCCAAGAAGTGCAATTAATTTTCGGCTTTTATGTAGTACTTGGTCGAGACCATCTTTTAGCTTGCATTTAATTTCTAGCTTAATTACTAGTTTCCCTTTTAGCTTAATTACTAGGACTTGTAATAAAATAGGATGACTAATCCGAGAACTATCTAGAAAGAGAATCTTCCAACATCTCCCAAGGAGGTAATTCATTAACTAGCTAGTTCATGCACTTATCTACATAGATGACACAAAAGGTTGGCCTAGAGAATATGAGCATTTCCCCCATTCGGCCGAGATACATGGATGACAAAAAAGGGTGTCCTAGAGAATCTGAAGGGTTGGTCGGGCATCTCCCCCATTCGGCCAAGATAAATATTTGTGTCTTTCTTATTTCCTCTTCTAGAAGGTATAGAACTAGTATAAATAGGAGATGTAATTGATGTATGGGGATATTGATGTTTTATGAAATATATTTGAGTTCACTCCTTGGTCCTTTTGTGATCTAACTATACCCAAGCCAAGGTTCTATCTGGTTACTTGTTACAAACACATTGAAGGTCTTCTCGGCCTACATTACCTTACCCGCACACGAATTTGTTTATGAATTACGTGCCCCATCCTTGTCCAAATTGACTAATGACTTGCACCCCAATACACTCCAACACTTCCCCAACACACACCCAAAAGGTCATCAACCGACTCCTCCCTCAAACACCTGAAACCCCCAACCAATTCCCCACCGTCCCGATCACACCCCTATTCCGCCAACCTAACACTCTCGACCAGTTTCCGCCACCTTACCACCACCCAACCACGAACATAACCTAATATGTATCTAGTTAATCCCCTCTAAAAGATTTAGCCAAACACCCTCCTAATTCACCCGCACACTCCCCACCGAACACACACAGCTAGAAAACCAGCCAACCTCCATTTGACCCCCACTTTGGTATCCACCTGTTCCCAATCCAACTCCGACCCACCTCACAATACAATTCCCTCCTTATAAACATCAATTTATACAACCCATTTCAATGATCCGTAATGTTTCTATGGGTCGTATATTTCTTGGTTAAAACTAGAATTGCAGAACTAAAATTAGGTTCCTAACTTTAACTCCCCATCTTGGATTCCTAACTTTAACTCTCCGTCTTGGATTCCTAACTTTAACTCCCTCCGTCCCAAAAATATTGGCCTAGTTTCCTTATTAGTTTGTCCCAAAAAGATTGACACATTTCTATATTTAGAAACAATTTAACTTTACGAGATCATCTATAGCGAAATAAATATCTAAGATTCATTTTGGACCACAGATTTTCAAAATCTTTCTTTATTTCATAAACTCCGTGCCAAGTCAAACTAGGTCAATCTTTTTGGAACTGATAGAGTATCTACTATCGATGGGTTTCACCTACAAGTTTAGGGTAGGTGCCCTCATTGCACAAATGAGATTTTGGGTCATGACAAAAAAAAAAGCATACGCGGTCATCTTGACTCGATGTTGACCACGGTCAACTTCAATTCTCTTGAAAGTCAAATTTCTAACCAAGAGTCCAAAATACCCCTGAGTTTCTTAAAAACTGAACCAATGACTTGACTAAGTGATAAACCACATTACAGACCTAAATTGACAAAACATCCAGAAACACTCATTTACTCCCGATTTTGACTTTGGTAAACTCAAATCCTTCCTTTCATTTAAGAATTCTTAAAAATCCTCTTCCTTATTCGGAACTCACCCAATTCACTCGGGACTCGTCCCAACTATCTATCTAAGTAAAAATCTTGTTCCGAAAGTAGCGGAACCATTTGAATTTGATTCTGGATGTATTTATCTAAAAGTCAAGTCTGAGTCAAATTTCTCAAACTTAAAAATTCAAAAACATCAAAACTTAGATTTGTTTTCTGTTATTTCCATCTGATTGCCTTAGAAATCGCACCACCCATCCCCGTGACTCAAATACAACATAAAGAAGCTAGGGGAAGGTCATTTAATAGAAAATAGGCAAAATAAACAAAACGACCTAACGAGTCGTTACACTTTGTATGATATTTGAAACCTTTTACTTTCTTGAGCTCACCAAGACATCTACTCAGACACTCCATAGCAATAACAAACAAGCATACAGAAATAGGATCCCCTTTCTTGATTCCCTTTTTGTAACGCCCCGATCCATGGCCTGGCATAACACGACACTCGATGCTTGACTGCATGTGACCGAGCGAACCACATTGCTTGCTGGGTCAACATGGACATCAAAAGCAGGTAATAATAATCTTTTAAAACATGTAAAACTGAATACTATAAATATAGTCTGAAACATAATAGCGGAAATATCTAAAAAACATAATAAGTCTGAGTGACTGACATGGCATGCTAAACTAGTCTATGAAACCTCTGAACATGAGTCTGACTGCCAAAACAATTTATCAAGAAAAGGCCTTGGAATATCTTTACTGCATAACATGATATGTGAAATAAATAAACTAACACCCCGAATGAGATAGGGCTCACCAATAGCTGAGATGGTTGAAATACTAGTGCACTGATCTGTCATCCTAAAATTCCATACCTTATTCACTCCTAATCTTGTAATAAAAATACGAACTTGATGAAGAACTCTCAAAGCATGAACTTTAATTCCTTAAATTGGGCTTTCTCGATAACCCTTGATGTAGGAGAATATTGGGAGGAGAGAAACTTCGTGCTAGGTCATGGAAGAATTGAAAAAGAATTAAAAGGACTAAAAATCATGAATATATATTGTTCATCCATTGGGGGTTCTACGGCGGGATTTTACGGCCTGTACAATTTACACGGTGATAAGTATGGTTCGTACATAATTGTACATTCCATATAAAGTGGCCATTATATGGTTTTCAGCTCTAGTGAGCATCAAAATATGGGATCATCCTACAGTATAGAAGTACGGTCCGTATAACATTCTACGGTGGAAAGGATGGTTTGTATAACTTGTATGGTCCATCAAAGTATACCATACTTCATTGGTTTTCAATGGACTTTGTACAGTGCAATTCTACAGCTCGTAAAACATTCTCTGATCCGTAGTTTCCTAGTGTACAACATGAATCACTTAACTGAAATTGGATTTTAACTTAACCCTTCCTGTCTTGTTTTTCCAAACTCCTGAATCATTAACAAAAGTTAGTTTTAAGGTACGAGGTGTTACAATATCTCCCCCTTGCGATCATTCATCCTCGAATGATGGGGTATGGTTAAGGATGACACTGGTCATGCCTGGGTACTTAAATGAGAAGAAATGTGACATAGATCATTTGGACTGAAATAACGTGGTGACATAAAAAACATGATCATGGGGGAATCAGACATGAGTAATGAATGTATGGACGTGAAACATGAGACATGGATACGCGCATGACATGACATGAATACTGAAGGTATTTACCTTGTACGTGTTCTTATTTCCTTTCAAATAACTACAGATATCTTGAATTCATGTCCTCTTCGGTGTCCCATCAATCCTCCTCAATGTTCTGACTTTTCCACAATACTTTCACCGAGGCAACTTCCTTAGTCCTCAACTTGCGAACCTGATAGTCTAGAATAGCCACAGGGACCTCTTTATAGGTTAGGCCATCCTTAACTGTGATGGATTTGGTAGAAAAATCTAACGACGGGTTTCACATACACTTCCTCAGCATAGATACATGAAACAATAGGTGCACAAAAATTATGTCTTGTAAAAATTCAAGCTCATAAGCCACTTGGCCTATTCTTCACAGGATCCTGTACGGTTTGGCATATCTGGAGCTGAGTTTCCCTTTATTTCCAAACCTTATGAAACCCTTAATAGGTGAAATATTCAGAAATACCTAATCATCAACTTGAAACTCCAAGTCTCTATGCCTCACATTTGAATAGGACTTGTGGGCACTTTAAGTTGTTTTCAAATGATCCTAAATTAACTTGACTTTCTCCATAGCCTGATAGACCAAGTATGTCCCTAAAAAATTTGCTTCACCAACTTTGAACCAACCAATTGGCAACCTACACCTTCGCCCATACCGAGCATTGAACGGTTCTATCATGTTACTATCATGGTAACTATTATTATAAGCAAACTCAATGGGAGGAATGTGATCATCCCAGTTACGTTTAAAATCAAGAACACTCCCTTAGAAAATGACCCTGTGGACCACATATAAAGAAACCATCCATGCCTGAATGATACACCCCTAAGTGCCTCTTACCACAAGTATTGCACGTAGGATGCTGGAAACCCATGTGGCCCATGCTGACCTGTGACTGTGAGCCTGCTGCTTTGAAGTTTTGCCTTATATTATGATTTCTAAACTTTGGGGCTAGGGCACTGGATGAAGATGGAGAAGGTCCTGATAACCTATTTTTGAAGAATTGTTTGTCTCCACCTCCCCCATGGCTGAAGTGACCTGGGGACTTAGCTCTTTTGGTAAACTCCCTGTCTTTTTCTTTTTGCAAAGCTTCCTCCTCCTTTAACTTGCTCTCATTACCTTCTATGAAAGAAACCATCTTCGTAATACTCATCTTCTTATTCTGAGCCGCAATATTAGCTGCATCACACAAATGAGGATCAAGACCATACATGAAATGCCTAACTCTGGCCCTCATGTCTGAGACCATATGTGGCACATACTTTTCCAAAGAGATAAACTAAAGATAGTACTCCTGAATGCTCCTGTAGTTGTGCTTAAGCTTTTCGAATTCCACAGTCTTTCCTCCCTGATATCTATTGGCAAGAAATGCTCAATAAAAGCTTTAGCGAACTCATCCCAAGTTGCTAGAGATGCATCTTCCCTGCGGGACTGTTCCCATGATTCATACCAGATGTTTGCAACATCCTGGAACTGATAAGCTCCAAAAATCTACTGCCTCAACCTCATTAATATACATAACACGAAATATTTTCTAAAGCCCAACAATGTAATTCTATGGATCTTCCTTCTTACAAGACCTTGTAAACACTGAAGGGTCATACATAGAAATTCGCGAGTCCTAAAACTGGATGACTCCCCATTAGTTCCCATGCTTGGAGTCATTCTGTGATGTTGGGCTTGTGTAGCCATAAGTTTGGTGGGCAGCTGAATAGCTCCCCTAACATCAGAGTCAGTAGAACTGGGTGACGAAACTGGGATCTCCACAGGCCTTGTAGCATCGGGTGGGGGTGTTTTACCTAAATTGGATACTTGAGCTTGAACATCTTCCTCACGAGCAGCATTAGCATCAACTCTCTTACTTGTAGTTGTTTTCATTTTCATAGTCATTTTCTGTAATACGTAATACACAAGAGTTAGAAATATGTCCTAAAGGTATAGTCCTAACTTCATGATCTAGAGTATGAAAGAAGTGAGGCAATCCTAGATGTCTTGGTGATCAATTGTTTACATGTGGGGACCCTCACACACATAAAAGTGACCCCGCTAGACACGGTTTCATAGACTCCTTAAGACACTTGAACCTAGGCTCTGATACCAAGCTTTGTAATGCCTCTAACCATGGTCTGGGCGAAACATGGCACTCACTACTTGACTGCATATGACCAAGTGAACCATATGGCTGCTAAATCAACATGGGCCTCAAAACACACTACAGTAATAATTTGAAACAAGTAAAATATAATACCGAAAATATAATAAGTATGAGAACATTACTAACATCCCCAACATAACATGCTGAACTAGTGTAGTCTATGAAACATCTATCATGAGTTTGGCTGAAATCTGTCTACCAGGACAAGGCCCTGGCATACCTCTATCGTTAAGTATAATAATGAAATTCTATCTTGACACCCCTAATGAGATGGGGCTCACAAAGCAGTTGATACTAAAGCAATCCTACTAAGCATATCCGTCATCCTGAAACTAGACACCTGCACTGTAAAGTGTAGTACATTTGAATTATACTGTATATAAGAAACTGAAGGAATAAATAGTTGTGGGGTTCTCAGGAAAGGGTAACCCAAATCAATAAGTAAATAACATACTGAAACTGAGCTAACATTGAAAACTGAAAACTGAATAAGGAAGCAAAGAATATGAGTACTTCCTGTACTGAAATGGAGAGTCACTTGTTTAACTGAATTAATAAATAATTACTGCCTTAGGCCCAATATATGTGCAAAAAATTGTGGCCTTGGGCCCAAGTTCACGTATACAGAAATTGTGACTGTGAGCCCAAATATAGGTGCTAAACATGATAATGGGATGCTTAATTATACTAATAAGAGATACTGAACATAAATTCACCTTGAAGTTCGGACATAATACTAACATACTAAGCAATGGATCACTAAGGCATGTATTCATGAATTGATTATGAGTACTGAAGCTTTAACTAGTTTACAAACATGCTAAGTATTCTAGAGTGAGCCTTGTGGGTATCAATCACAAGTCTATGGTGATTACGTACTGAGTTCATAATAATCAAAATGATAATTATGAACAACTACGATGTTAAAATCTTAAAGATATACGTTTTAGTCTTTTCGTGAACTAGGGTAAAAATCTCAAATTCTAATGTAATTCACACTAATCTCAATGAACAAAGTGCGGGGAAGAACATAGATATTGTAGCACAGGGATAGAAGCTCAATATACCTTATTTTCTCCAAAAAAGGGTCTTAAAAATCTGCACTTGGAAAGAGGATCCAATGCTTAAACCTTAAAACTTCGGATTGGGTTTATCTTGAAAACTCTAGGTTAAGAATCAATGATTTTTCCTAGAATTCATGAGAATGATGTTAGAATTATTTGGAATTGCATGAAATAGGCTTACCTTGGTATAGCAGGATGTTTGGAGGAAGGTAGCTAGGGCTTGTGAGATAGCATGCTTGCATGAAATAGGCTTACCTTCAGTCGATGAAACCTTTTTACGGTGATATTTACGGTCTCTAAAATATTTTACAGTGCACTGTACAGTCTGTAAAACTTATACATCCCGTAACACCCATCGTATTTCTGAGATAGTGACTTGGATTTCTAGGGAAAATCCACGATAGATTTTACGGCCTGTAAAACATTTTACAGTCTGTATTTCTAGGCGTCAAACTAAAGAATGTTGATTTCATTAAATTTCTACTCCTAACATTTCCCACTCGGTTCTTAGCCTTTGAGTAATGAAAAATACATAGACTAATGGTATGAGGTGTTATAATCTGTAGTTGCTTCTTCCTCATTAGTACACCCCAATGGGAAAGGTACTTAATCGTCGGATGGTAGGGTAGAGCCAGAGGTGGAGTGTCTTTCTCAAGCGGTCATCAGAACCATATCTATGCATTGACAGCTCGATAGGATTTGGAGTCATCTCTTGATGTGGTTCCAAGTTTATTATCTGTATTTTATCTTGATGTGTACGCATTTATAGATCCATGATCTACTCTTTCATATATTATCTAAATGAATTATACATGTTTTATTTTGATATCATTATGGGTATGGATTGGCTGGCTTCCTATAATGCTAATGTGGATTGCTGGATGAAAGTTGCTCGCTTTCATTTTCCAGGCAAGCCCATTATTGAATGGAAGGGAAATTCTCCAGTTCCTAATGGGAGGTTTATTTCCTACCTCATGGCATGGAAAATGATTTCAAAATAGTATATCTATCATTTGGTACGAGTGAAAAATGCAGAAGAAAAATCTCTGACTCTTCAGTCCGTTGTTAATGAATTTCTAAATGTATTCCCTAATGAACTTCTGGGTATTCCTCCTAAAAGGGAGATTGTCTTTGCTATTGATATAATTCCGGATACCCTGGCTATATCTATTCCTTTGTATAAAATAGCCCCTACTAAATTGAAAGAGTTGAAAGCTCATTTGAAAGATCATTTAGAAAAATACTTCATTAGGCCCAATACTTCCCCATGGGGTGCACCGGTGTTATTCGTTCATTAGAAGGATGGTTGATTGAGAATGCGTATTGATCACCGTCAGTTGAATAATTTCACTATCACGAATAAATATCCACTCCACAGAATTCATGATTTGTTTGATCAATTGTGGACCCAAAATATTTCTCAATGATCGATCTTAGGTCTGGATACCATCATTTGAGGGTCAAGGATAAAGACGAAGACAACTTTTAGGACCCGATATGGCCAATACGAGTTCCACATTATGTCCATTGGTCTTACTAATGTACCAGTGGCTTAAATAGATTTAATGAATCAGATTTTTATGTTGTTTCTAGATATCTTTGTAATTAATGACATTTTGGTGTACTATCAATCATATGCCTAGCACAGAGATCATTTGAAAGCGGTGTTACAAATACTCCAGGATCGTAAGTTATACGCTAAATTTTCTAAATGTGAGTTTTGGCTAAATTCAATGGCTTTTGTCGAGCATATAGTATCTGACGAAGGTATTAAAGTTGTTAGTCAGAAGATCGAGGCGGTGAAGAATTGGTCCAAGCCCAAAACTCCTACTAAGTTATGTAGTTTTTTCGACTTGGCAGGTTATTATTGAAGGGTTGTAGAGAATTTCTCTTCAATTGCTGCTCCATTGACGAAGTTGAGTCATACGAAAGTTTCAGTAGTCGGATGTATGTGAAGGAAGTCTTCAAGAATTTAAGAATAGAAAAACATAAGCCCCTATTCTAGTACTTCCAGAAGGTTCTGAATGTTATGTTGTTTATTATGATGCCTCTAGAGTCGGTTTGGGTTGTGTACTGATGCAACATGATAAGGTTATCAGTTATTCTTCAAGGCAACTAAGGAAGCATGAGTAGAACTATCCGACTCATGATCTTGAGTTGGTAGCCATTATATTTGCCCATAAAAAAAGGCATCACTATTTGTATGGAGTTCATGTTGACTATTTACAGAACATAAGAGTTTACAAAAAATATTCATCAAAAGGAATTGAATTTGAGGCAATGAAGGTGGATGGAGTTGTTGAAAGACTTTGATGTTGATATTCTGTACCACCTAGGCAAAGCAAATGTCATCGTTGATGCGTTATGTCGCAAGTCCATAGGTAGTTTGATACATGTGGAAGTTGATTTATTGGAGATAACCAAAGATTTGTGTCGATTAGCCATCTTGAATGTATGATTGCGTGATGGAGGTTATGGAGGTGCTATAGTTCAGAATGCCGCTGAAGCTTCATTAATGACGGAAATAAATGTATGGAATTTCGATGATAGAATTGGTCAAAATAAGAGAAGGAATCCCCTTTCAGAAGAAGCAGTTATTCGAGATATCAGATGATGGGATTCTTAAATATAAGGGTCGGCTATGTGTGAATGATGTTGGGGGACTTCGACAGCAAATAATGACCGTGATTTACCAGTATAGGTATTCTATCCATCCTGACTCTACTAAGATGTATCATGACCTTCGATAGATATACTGGTGGAACGATATGAAGAAGAAATTGTAGAATTCGTAGCTCAATATCCAAATTGCCAGCAAGTTAAGGTTGAGCACTAGAAACCTGGAGGGTTGCTTCACAATATTAAGATTCTGACGTGGAAATGGGAGACAATCGACATGGATTTCATTATAGGATTACCTAGTTCTCATCAGAAGTTTAACTCTATCCGGGTTATTGTTGACAGGTTCACAAAGTCAGCTCATTTTCTACCCTTCAGAACTACCTATTCAGCTGAGGATTACAGAATTTATATCTTAAATCGATAGTCTGACTTCATGGAGTTTCGATTTCTATTATATCTGACAGAGGTGCTCAGTTTATAGCTAACTTCTGGAGGACTTTATAGAAAGGTTTGGGTACTTAGATTAGTCTCAGCACAACTTTTCATTTGGAGACACAGACCAATATACCGAGCGCACTATTTAGATGCTCGAGGATATATTATGAGTGTTTTATACTTTAAAGGGAGTTGGGAATATCATCTCCGGCTCATTGAATTTACTTATAACAAAAACTACCACTCAAGTATTAAGATGACACCATATGAAGCCATATATGGGAAAAAGTGCAGATCTCATTTTGGCTAGTTCGATGTTGGTGAAATGAAGTTATTAGGGACTGATTTGGTGCAACAAGTAGTATATAAGGTGAAATTGATTGAGGAGCGATCGTTGACGACTTTGAGTCGACATAAGTCCTATTCAGATAATCGATGCTGAGACTTAGAGTTTGTTGTTGGTGATTAGGTGTTTCTGAAGGTGTTGCCTATGAAAGGTGTGATGATATTCGGTAAGAAGGGCAAGCTTAGCCCCAGGTATGTCAGACCGTAGAAGATCATTCAGAGAATTGGCCAAGTGGCTTACACACTTGACCTACCCTCAGAGTTGGAAGCGGTTCATCCAGTATTTCATATATCTATGATTTGAAAGTGTCTAGGCGATACTTCTCGCATTACCCTTATAGAGGATGTTTATGTCACAGAGGACCTTCTATACGAGGAAATTCTGGTTGCCATCTTAGATTGTTCGATTCGCAAGTTATGGAAGAAGTAAGTTGCCTTAATTGAGGTACTATGGAGGAATAATAATGGGGAAGAAATGACATAGGAGGCCGAGGAGGATATGAATTCTATATATCTCAATTTTCTTATGACTTCAGGTTTATATCGACTCTCATGCGGTATAATTCCCTTATTACTATTCTATCTATCAAGCTTATCTTATACATCTTGCTTAGGTGATATTATTGAGACATATATGGCAGGTGCAACCCAGATTTCAGCCGATGACAATTAAGGTGAGTTATGGCTAATCCTTTTGATTTTTGCATAAATAGATGGTCATTTGGGGCCAATATGATGTTATTATGATATTTATGGCTCTATGTGGCATTAGATATATATTTGGGCTTCTTGAAAGGTTTTGGATAATCCTGTTTATTATTGGTTGCCTAGTTGAGACCATACTTCTTCCTGATGGAGACTCTCAAGTCACAGTCTTGTTTATTGACAAGTTGTCATCTTTAGGCAAATGAAATGACCGAATCATAGTTAAGGGCTAAACATTATAGTTACCTTCAAAAGATGAGTCCCATTCACAAGTTGTTGTCCCTTATTGAACATACTTTTTGCCTCGTTATTTCTTCATGTGTATCTTGATTATCTCTGAAATCTATAGACCTCAAAGAGGAGGGTTCCAAAGAGTTAGTCATCGAGTCGACCAAGAGTCAATCCAAAGCAAAGTCAATGAATTAATGTGTCTCAACGAAGCCACAAGTTCCATTACTACTACTACAGTATATCATTCACACAACTGAACTAATATCGGTGGGCGGTTATATATATATATATATACTATTCACACCACCATTGCAAACAACTGGTAGGAAGTTATACATGTACATTATACACATCGCGTCGTGCTATAGTCGGCCAAACAGACACTTATATATGCATCTATACATACACATCAGAGAATTACTTGACGGAACGATCATATTGCACACCTCAAGTTATAATCCGAGGATAGATTATATAATAAAACTTATATACAGAAGTTTCAGTACAGTTTTGAGTTTCACTATTTGGCCTAAGTGGCACACAAATTATCGGAGTATCAGGTTGTCTTTATATGCCTTACTTTATAGCTTAAGCTTTCGTACTGCTTTTCATGCTTTACATAACAACATATTTCATTCGTATTGACGTACCTTTTGTCGGGGGCACTGCATTTTTTGCTACAGATCTAGGTAGAGGTGCCGATAGACCTCCCCAATAGGAGCTTGTTGAGTTATGTGAATCGAGTGGTAAGATTCACTTCCTCCAAAGCTACTGAGCTAGATTCTTAAGCTGAGTTTTGGTATAGATATAGTTTATGGGTAGGTCAAGGCCCTGTCCCAGCCATAATACAATTACGTTTTCCTTATAGGCTTGTAGACTATATTTGTATATATAGTTGTCATGTTGTGGCCCTTTTGGCCTTGCTTATATGAATGTTGATATTGTTGTCATTGTATCAGATTGTCATATTCATTTTCACTTGTTTTGATCATTCTGAGACCTTGTTGGTCCAAACCATTCTATGCTTAGGTTATGATACATGTGGTACACTCGGGCCATTCAGGCGCCGGGTGCCGGCCATACCCCCAGTTTGGGGTGTGACAAACATGGTATTAGAGCAATTCAGTCCTAGGGATTCTATAAGTCGTGTCTAGCAGAGTCTTATTTATGGGTGTGTTGTGCACCACACTTATAAGCTAGAGGTTGTCAAGCATTTAGGGATGGTTTCCATTCTTTCATCTCATAGATTGTGCAGTAGAGCCAAGGTGTAAGAATTTGAGTCTAACTCGTGCTTTACATAGTTTCAGATTGACGATAACCAGAAAGATCTTAGTTAACTCGTATTCATAGCCAGCCACCGAAGGGTTCTAATTAGATATTAATACACTAGAGGTCCGAGTATTACATTGAAATTTCAGAGTGTGAGCGACTGTCTCCCCCGTATACAGAGAAAGTGATATAGGTCCGGAAAGCTAAAGTATTAACTTTAGAAATATAGGAAGACTAAAGTGGTGGAAGTACTAAATGTATGAGATATAGAAGATTGTAATGAGGTCATAATTCAGATAGAATGATGAAATCATTGTTGTCCCATCTTCAGCGGTGATAGAATCATAATGAGAAGTATATATTCTTGCTACTAATGTATTGATGTCAATAGACATAGTTTTTGAAAGAAATGGGGCCTCGAGACTTAGTATGGATTTAGCAAAATCCTCAGCATAGACAGTACTGAAGAATAGTATGGTTAGACAGTGATACTCCTTTTGAGAATATGTACATGATGTACCTAGAAGTTGTTAGCCAGGTGTGACCTTGAAAGATTTTAAAGATCTAAAGGGCCATGTATAGAGCCTTTTGTATAAAAGGAAAATGTTTCCCTTGTGGAGACTCCTATCCTGAATAAGGAAGGGCAAGAAGTTAGACGGTAGAGAAGGTTATGTTATGAATATATAGACAATGTCAAGAGGATGATACTAAGGTAAATGAAACTATAGAGTAGGGGTGAGAAATGATTGAGAGTCATGAGATAAAGTATGGTAAGATGACATGCCGTGGCCAATAATTGTAGAAAGCAATGAAAGCGGTAATGGTTGGGGCGTCAAGGAGAGGGTGTTATAAGACCAAGTATGTATTGCGAGATTTGAATAATCCAGAAGTCGACAGGATATGTTGTCGAGATGATCTAGCCGTTAAATGAGAGAACATTAATATGGAATCGATCCTTCATATAAGACAGAATAAGAGTTAAAGACTATAAAGATGGTATAATAAGGAGTATCGCAGAGTCGCAAAGTAAGAGAGTATACAGTAAAAGAATAAGCTGCAAGGAATGAGCCCCCAAAGGATAATATCTTTGTTACTAGGATTAAGCGTGTCGGTCATGAACATATGACACCTTACCTATGCGAACAATTTAGTGACCCTATTAGAGGATATTGCTTAAGTCAAGTTGTAAGTTGTTAAAGGATTGTAAATCATGACGAATGTCGATTTAACGACTTGATATCTTAATAGGGAAATCACGAATGCGTCAAGATTAACCCATGGGAGATGGTGCGGGAAAGAATCGAGATAGACTCGTATGATGATTTTCTAAGCAAAGGCAAAGGTTATAAAGAAAAGTTTTGGGATGACTAAGGTTGCATTACCCAGATTTTGTGGATATGCCATAAATGTCAAAGGATATGTACATATTAACATTAACAAAGGAATAGTAATGGCCTCATATTTAGAAAGGTTAAAGCGATGACAAAGACCGCTAGAAGTATGGTATTCTAAAAGGTAAGCATGGAGAGTAATCAAAGATAAAACACATACGTAGGCTCGAGAGAGTATTTTGAATTTACCAATAAGAGGTTAAATCGAGTTTAATCGAGAAAAGATGTATGAGGACCCTAGAAGACGATGAGTTGAATGGCCGGATGAGCCATCAGACTATACAATATTTATATTGAGAAACAGTATTAGCACCTGAGGCTTTGATCTTGCAAGCAAGATGCAACAACTCTTGAGAGGTATTTCGAGCAGGAAGTAATAGTTTTAGAGTCTTGCATAAAATGATCAACTTGAGGGGCTATGGAGCCTGGAAGTAAAAGTCAATGATTAAAGATGATACTCAATCACTATCCTTGATCACTAAGTCCACAAGTTTCAGACTCATGAGATAGCATTCGTTATAGTATTGTGGAGAAACAATAGCATAGATGAGATGATATGAGCGGTTGAGGAGGCATGAAATCTAGATATTCTCACATAGTTTGAATATCAGGTTTATGTAATGCTCATGCAATATGATCCCTTATTCATGCTCTATAGCAGTTAATTTATCTTGTGTACCCTATATAGGTGATGATCATAGCACAAAATAGTAGATGCAGCTCAGACACCGAGATTGGACAGTCGAGGTGAGTTATGGATTACCCTTTTGATTACCTTGATAGATAGACGATCATGTGATGCCGGTACGATATTATATTTCTTGGGATCGCCTTGTGTGGCACTTGTGTTGATTCTGGTTACTTGAAAGGTTCTTGGGATAGTTCCATGTATAGAGGAAACTCTGCCAAAAATTTATTAATACCCAAGAGTTAAGGACTTTCAGTTACGTTCCTCAACATACGAGGACGAATGTTCTTAAGGGGGAAGGATGTTACACCCCGTGATTCTACGTGTGATCAAAAGTATGGTTAGTTGATTTAAGCTATAGTGACCCGAGACCCTTTGAGGGTCACATATGATTTATATGAATGGAAAAGAGGTATGTGGAAGATTAAAAGTCAATTAGATTAAATAAAGTACATCACATCAAAGTTTGGAAAATATTAGACGACATGCTAAGCAATTTTCCCCACGAAAGCCGATGCGCTTTGCGGATCAAGTCACTGATAAAGGCCACTATTTCACTACCAACCAGCCATAATCTACTATGGGAAATACGGCCACAGATGGAGCTCTGCACTGCAGATCCTCCCGTATGTTTGAGGTGATGGGAGGGTGTATACATAGACAAAATGTGGGAAACCCCCCTTCTTATTTCATTTTCGACCCAAATGGTTCCTAAACTCTTCCAAACACCCTCCTAGGATTCCTCCATCATGGAATAACATTTCCTTAAGGGTATGAAGTTATTTCTTCTTTGGATGATCAATATCACCTTGTAATCTTCTCTAGTTGATGTTGGAAACTAAGAATCTCTCTGATCTTGGTAAATGACTTGTTGTGCAGTGTGTTCTTGCTGTTTAAGGTAAGGCTCTAGTAATCTTATATGTTTCATATGTCATCCTTGTTTACCTAGTGGAACTTATAAAGATAATACTTGAGAATTGAGCTAAACTCTATGATGGAGGTATGTTGCTTATTGGATTGCTTTGATTGAGGTCTTGAGGTGGTTATGGCGTGATTATGATATGGTACTGTAGTTCTGATATTACAAGAGGGAGATGATAGTATCTTTGTTGCCATGAGAATAAAACATGAGAATGGTGCACTCTAAGTGTTTCACAAATTGTCTACGTGAAGATTACCTTTAGCTATTGATTTAATTTTGATTCCAAATCACTCATTTAATTTAGACTATCATTCGTAAATATCTCAGGATTTCATGAGGCATTGGTAGCTAAGGGACACGGGTATGTAAGGCTATCCCCTTATTTTAAGGAGCATGAAATCCAAAATGTTTATCATTTTCAAAAAGAAGCATCAAAATTCCTATTCTATTTTTCTATCATTTATCCTTTGTTAGGAGTAGTTCCATTGCTATTATTGCATTCCGTGTTTATTGTTGGTTTCCTGGTTGAGACCATACTCATTCCTGATGGAGCCTCTGAAGTCATAGTGTTGTATATTGATAAGTTGTCATTGTAATGCAACTGAAAGGACCAAATCAATGTTAAGGGTTAAATGCGGTACTTACCTTCAAAAGACGAGTCATATTCACATGTTTCCCTCATTAAACATAATTTTTGCCTTGTTATTGCATCCTATGAATCTTGATTGTATCTGAACTAATATACCTCGAAAAGGAGGGTTCCAAAGAGTTAGTCATCGAGTCGACCAAGAATCATTTCAAGGCAAAGTCAAAGAGTTTATGAGTCTCATAGAGGCCACAAGTGCCATTACTACTATAATATATTATTCACACCGCCGAACTAATATTGGTGGGCAGTTTTATATATATATACACAAACTATTCACACCACTATTGCAAATAGCCGGTGGAAAGTTGTACATGTACATTATACACATCATGTCACGCTATAGTCAGTTGGGTAGACACATATTTGCATCTATACATACACCTCAGAGCATTACCTGAGGGAAGCATCATATTACACACCTAGGGTTTTAAACTAAGGGTATATTAAATAATAAAATATATATACAGAAGTTTCAGTACAGTTTAAGAGTTTCACTGTTCGCCCTAAGTGGCACACAGATTATTAGAGTATAAGGTTTTCTTTTTATGCCCTACCTTACAGCTTATGCTTTCATACTACTTCTCATGCTTTACATACTAGTACATTTCATACCTACTGACATCCCTTTTTTGGGGGTGCTATATTTCATGCTACAGATATAGATAGAGGTGTAGATAGACCTCCCAATATGAGCTTATTGAGATCTACATATCGAGTATTAAGCTTCACTTCCTCCAAATCTACTAAGACAAATTCATAAGCTGAGTTTGGTACAAATATAGGTTATGGGTAGGGCGAGGCCCTGGCCAGGCCGTACTAGACTGGGTTTGTATGTATAAGTTTTTGGTTGTGGTCTTGTCGGCCTTGTTGTATATGAATATTGAACTTGCCATCATTGTATCAAATTTTCATATTTTGTTTCACTTGTGTTGATAATTCTGAGACTTTGTTCGTCCAGACCATTGTATGCTCAGGTTATGATACATGTGGTAGGCTCGAGCCATTTAGGCGCCGGATGTTCCCCCCATCCCCCTCCTCATTTGGAAGTGTGAAACTAACACTATTAGAAATCCTAAGAGATAATTTATACTCTCTCTGCTCCATCCCTAAAAAACGTAGGCACTCCAATTTTTCAAGAACCACAAGAAAATCATTCTTGCAACATGAATAATCAAGAAACATTTAAGAATTGGCATGGCAATCTAGTTTCCAGAGGATTCCTCTAAGGTTAATATTTAAATAAAGAACCTTTGAATTCTAAAATATCACATCATTTCTAAACACTAGAATAGGTCCATCCACCCAGGCACCCTATAAAATCAAGAGTTGTGAAGAGTTATAGAAAACCCTAGTATTTTCTGTTTACTTTCACTCTGACTAGTCATGTCCAATTGGTGTTTCCCGGTAGTCTAACCGTTGGATCGAGCACAAATTTTACATATGTTTTAATAACATATAAATCTTAAATATGAATAGTGAAGATTTGATATGGAGATCCAGATAAAGGCCTTTTTAGCTATGACCAGTAGCTATGAAAATCGGTGAAAACACTTCTCAAGGTTTCACGTTAAAGCTTTGGGTTTCTTCTTCAAAAGTTCAGACCTTTTCTTCAAATTTTGTAGCGACTAACGTATGTAGAATAACTATCCATGTGTGGGAGAATCATTGTTATTCCCCACACCACGCTTATCCATGAAAACATGAATTTTCATAACTTTAGTGTTTTATTCTACTATCACGATAACGTTAATTACATATAATATTATATGTCATGTCTCTATTACAATTTGTCAATTGAATTTATTATATGTCATTATGATTGTCATGAACTTGTCCGTAATCCATGAACACATGTTTTGAATTCCATGAGTTCTTAAATAGAAGTCACGAATCATTGTTACTCAATCCATAAAATTGTACATGTTCTTCATAATTTACATAAATTATATTATATATCTATTGACATGCTAAATTATGACTACAAACCATGTTGTACAAGTTATTTTCATGAAATTCATGGGCTCACAAGCCAACTATATTCATATTCATGTTTGGGAGATGCACAGATTATCGAGAAAGCTCAGATAGCCTGAAACTACGTATGCCAATGTAGGATAAGGATGTCTCCTTCCACTTAGGATGACTCTTTCATATTACCCATTGCGAGTTATTAGATCCATTCATATCATGTTCATGACTCATACCCCCAAAAGGTACGAGATGGCCTAGCTGATTGGGCAGAGATTAGATGTCACATTCTCGCATGGTGGTTTCATGTCGGTTATACTAAAGCTCTCCTACTTAAAATAATTTACCATGTTTTCTTATACTCATATTAGATATTACACATGCTTATGCTCAGGTTACAATTTCTATTTTATGTCCCTATTATTTCATGTGCATGTTTATTCATTCAGTTACTTTACATACGAGTATAATTCAAATGTACTTATATCCCTATTTCATGGGGCCTACACTTCACAGTGTAGGTACGAAGTTTCAGGATGATAGATCAGTTCACTAGGATTTCTACAGTATCAGCTATTAGTGAGCCCCATCTCATTTTGGGTGTTAAAATTTATTTTCATTCATACTTTACAGAATGGTATGTCAGGGCCTTGTCCTGGTAAACAGTTTTTAGCAGTCATACTCACGTTCATAGACTTCATAGACTAGTTTAGCATGTCATGTCAGTTATTCATACTTAATATATTTTTAGGTTTTTTCCGCAATTATATTTTTAGACTATAGATACAATATCCAGTTTTACATATTTTAAATTATTATTTCATGATTTTGATACTAATGTTAATTCAGCAAGCCATGCGGTTCGCTTGGTCAGATGCTATCTGGCACTGAGTGTCATGTTATGCCTAAGATCTAATATCAAGTTTTGTGAAACCCCAAACCATGGCCTGGAAAAATAGACACTCGATGCCTGACTCAACAAGGGCATCAAACATGAAATAGTAATGATTTAAAATATGCAAATTGAATATCGAAATAAACTCTAAAATATTATAGCAGAAATATTTGAAAATAGGATAAGTCTGAAAATAATATTGTCATCCCATGCTAACCAGACTAGTCTAAGACAAGGCCTTGACATACCTCTATATAATCATGAAAAACAATCAACTGACACCCCGAATAAAATGGGGTTGTAACAACCCGCTTGGTAATTTCTTGCTGAAGACCCTTATTTGCTTATTTGACCCTTCTTGTAGACTCTTTGTAGGGTTTGTGATTTATGGGGATAGGTGGTACGGATCTCGAGGTCTATTTTTATGAGTTTTGGGTGAAAAGCCAACTTAGAGTTGGTTAGTTTGACTCAAAGTTGACTTTTGGCTAGATGAGTTTGTTTTCAGGTTCTGTTGCTTCTGGTAGTTATAGAGGGTCATTTATGACTTAGTAGAGTCATTGGTTCACTTCCCAAGGCAATCAAATATATTCTATGGTTATATTTGTAAAGTTTGGATTATGGTTTTATCCCGAATAATTCATTAGAAAAGTATCCCTTGGCGCGGTTATTTATAAAATCTGAGGTTACGAGAATGTTTGTAGCATTATTTACCATAGAAGAGCATGTTTGGTTTGTTCCCGGGAGGTTTGGGGAGTGTTTCAACTGTTCGATGGGAGTTTTTGGCTTTATACCATTATTGGTGTCTAGTGTCTGCCACTGTGGAACCAGCATTCACTCTAAAGGGTCTGCCTCAGCAGAAGGTTGGCTTACCGAAGCAGAATGAGGGGAAATAGGATGTTTTTTCACAGTGGAGTCGGGTCCACCTGGGCGGATCACTATTTAGGTGTCTTATGTATAATTCTAGGTCAGATTTTCTTTCCCAAAATAGTGTATCCTTGAAACCAATGCCGCATTAGGGTTTATTCAGAGCCTTAACGCATTTTCCACCTTGAGGTAATATATTATGTCCCTTTTATGGTTTAAGTTATTATTATAAGTCCTTTTAATGATGGTTTAGCATACTATGTAAGTTGGGGAAGTTGTGTTATGCTTATTGTGATGTTAAGAGAGTTGTATGGTTGATTTTAATGGGGGTTATGGATAAAATGGTGTTAATATCATGAAATATGATTCGATTAATGTTAGAATATCATGTTATGAGTCTTAATTTGGTTATAGAAGGATGTTTTCAATTGGTGGAAATTTCTAGGGTTTCAAATTAGGGCTTTTGATTATTGTCCAATTGAGGGATCAAATGTGAATATATTTTCAATTAACTTAAGGATATGATTGTCTAGTTTGTGATCTTGGGTTTTGTGTATTAAAGTTTGAGTTTTGGTGGTGTAGGCCCGATATGGGTATTTAAAGTCTTGTTTTTATTGTGTTACGCTTATTATTAACCATGTAATACGTGTGAATAGACTTTGATCATCGCGAGCCAAGAAGGAAGGCCAAGGTTGTATTGAAGACTTGATTTGGTAGCACTCCCGCTTAGCTTTGAGGTAGGCTACGATTTAGATTTTTGAGAATCTAATACAAATACGTAATTAGTTATAAATATTAAGGGGTATTGGTATGTTTGGTCGTCCCACTCAGCCAATTGTGATGAACAATTTAATGGGTATTCATTATGAAGTGTGATGATGGGGTTTGGGGAACCATCTTGTTGCCATAAATGGGCTTGTCTTCATGTTTATTATTGTTTGGTTACTCATCACATATGTTTTTGATTGATATCTTGATTTGACTGGATTTGTTTATATGCCATTGAATTCTTGAATCATGTGTATATCATCTTTACACTTGATTGAATCTCATTATATCATGATATCTTGCCTTATATTGTCATTGCATTCATACACTCATAGTTCTATGACTTGATGTGCGAGTGGTATGGATATGTTGTGGTCCAAGAGACCAGAAAGGTAAGAGTAATATGAGATTATTGCACTTGAGATGATATTGATATGCGGGGAGTGGAGTTGCATGCCTGCAACAAGATTGAGACTCGACAAATGAGTCATAGGCTCTAGTCAGATTCGTGTGTGGAATTCTGGCTATCTAGGAGCGATATACATAATTTGCGAGTCCCCCATGGGTCTACGGATCATAATAAAACCTTGACGTACTGTATACCAGGTTTAGAAAGGTACATTGCATATGCATTGCATTCATATCATTCATATATCTATACATTGAGTAACTTCAATGTATTGTGAATTTGAAAGTGATTATTCTTGCTACTTGACGCTTGAGATATTATGGACCCTATGAACATCTTGGTGATTATGTGATATACTTTGTTATTGAAGTGCTGGTGTATGATTATTTTGTGTCAACTTGGTATTTATCTCTAATTATGTATTTCCGTCATTGTCGGCCTATGATGTCTACGCGGGTACATTGTGTACTCATGCTACACATGGTGCATTGTTTTTTGATGCAGATTTAGTTCTTTCCACCTCCACAACACCGCGTGATTGAGTTCAGTTGTGTTTATTTCAGGCATTCAGGGTGAGGATGCTATCTCTAGCATACTCTTGGATACTCTTTCTCTATTTTATTGTATTTTGTGTGTATTTGAGAGACATATTTAGACTATATATTCAGTTTTGTCCTGTGTGCCCTTTCTCAGACTTGATTCATATTATCAGTGCTCTTGTATCTACATACTAGATCTTGGGGTAATTGTTGATGCTTTAGACTTATTACTTATTCCGCATTTATAGTATGACATAACTTTTGTAGTAATCCATTATGTTCTGTATTCCTTATGTGGCTTCATGTTAATGATTTAAGAGTGGTTAGCCTATGTGGTGGTATTATGTAGGTGCCACCACGTCTCCTTAAAAGGGGTCGTGACAAATTTGGTATTAGAGCCCTAGGTTAAACAATCTTAAATACAAGAGCAATGTCTAGTAGCGTCTTGCGGATCGGTGCGGAGACGACCATACTTATCTTCGAGAGGCTATGGGACATTTAGAAAATTTCACTTTCTTCATTCCTTTTGTGCTAAATTCAATCAAATTGGTATCTTACCCTTGTTTCTATTCTCTCACAAATAGTGAGGACTCATGCTGATGTGGCGAAAGATGAGGTGCAGGCTTTAGCACTAGCCTTCCGTGGATGTGGCAGAGCATGTGCTTAGGGTCGGTGTAGAGCCAAAGTAGCAGCACCAGCTCGAGGCGGATCACAGAGGGCCAGACAGGCTCGTGCTAGATCTATTACACCTGAGTCGGTTATTAAGCCTCAGGATAATGTTATAGAGGAGGAAGTGGGACCAACCCAGGATCATTGCCATATCGGTCCTTTAGGACACGCTGCTCAGGTTATTGAGTGTTCTCGACGATTTTGCTCAAATAGGTTCACTTCCTACTACTCTGAGTGGTTCTCACACCGTGCAGGAGGGGGGCAGACTCAGACTCCCGAGGTTTGTATGCCTAGTATTTAGCCGGCAGTAATGTCAGCACCGTGTATAGATGAGGTTTATGGTCTAGAGTTCAATCCCTGACCTATTGGTGGGACTACTATGACCCACGAAGAGCGGAAGATTTGGGAGCACTTTCCAAACACAAAACCTCTAGAGTTCTTTGTTCAGCCTGACGAGGACGTATATAAGTTTATAGTGAGCAACCATGAGAGGTAGCATACTCTTGGTATTGTTGAGACTCATGGAGTCAGTTTTATGGCCCATCAACTTAGAGGTGCCGCGATGCAGTGGTGAAGGGCATATGTTGATTGTTTTCCCACATAGACGCCTTCATTATCTTAGGTCAGGTTCTACAGAGTGTTTCTTAAGAAGTACGTACCTTTGACCTTGCGTCTGAGCAAGCGAGATAAGTCTCAGAAGATTGATCAGGTCCATTCTTTAGTAGCACAGTATGACACTCGCTTCCATGCCTTATCGCATTATGCAACATCGTTGCTTCCTAATGAGGCGGAGTGAGTGAGATGTTTTGTTAGAGGGTTGACTCTTCCACTCCAGTTGGCTACACTACAGTTGGTGGATTTTGGATCCTCTTTTGAGACTGTTGCTAAGCATGCTAGGATAATAGAGAATGTGAGGGGTAAGTTGCCCAGATATGAGCCAACCAGAGGGATAGGCGCTATGGATAGTTCAGTGGTTCTACTTCCCATGGTTATAGTTATCATGGGAGATATCATCAGTCGTAGCCTAGTAGACCAGTTTAGGAAGCTCTTCAGATTACCGATGGATGTGGTGGGGGCTAGTAATCGAGGGGTTCTTAGTCTCAGTATTTAGACCATGACATCTTATTTTATTCTATCTCTAGTATCCCTTAGCGTCCAAATCTTGTTATACTTGTGGAGAGGTTGGGTACTTCAGGAGAGATTGACCTAGGTAGTTTTCATATGGCTCTCGTGCACATAAGACCCTAGCACAAACGTCTAGAGGTGGTAGTTAGACTAGCCGGGAAAGATCTTTATCGGTCTGTGGTGGCCATCAGCCTGGTCATGGTGGATCCCAATCGGGGAGAGGTAGATCTCATTCGGGATGAGATGGCCAGCAGGGCACACTTATTGCTATGTATTCTCTGGTAGGTACAGGCCGAGGCATCGTGTGCAGTCATTACAGTTATATAATCTCAATCGATCATGGAGCTGCTACTGTGTTATTTGATCCAGGGTCTACTTTCTCATATGTCTCTGCCTACTTTTCTTCTATATTGGATATATGGTGTGATATGCTAGATATTCCTATTCATGTGTCTACCCTAGTCGGTGAATCTGTGATTATTTCTAGACTATATCGCATGTGTGTAGTTATTTTCATGGGTTTTGACACTTGGGTAGATCTTGTGTATCTTACATATGTTAGATTTCATTGTTATATTTGGTATGGATTAGTTGTTACCATATCATACAAATCTGGACTGTTATTCCAGGATGGTCACGCTAACTATGCGTGGTCTCTCGAGGTTAGAGTGGAGAGGCGCTCCCATCCCTGCTCCTAGGAAAGTGATTTCTTATATTCAGGCTAAGAAGTTATTAGACTGGAATTGTTTGGCTTTTCTTGGACATATTTTGGATAATAGTGTGGAGTCCCCTTTCCTTGATTATATTTCGGTAGTTAATGAGTTTGCGGAGGTCTTTCCTTCAGATTTACCGGGTATGCTACCAGTTAGAGATATTGACTTATGTATCGATCTTGAGTAGGGTACTCGACCTATTACTATTATTTTGTACCGTATGGCTCTAATAAAGTTGAGCGAGTTGAAAGAGTAGCTACAGGATTTGGTGAGTACGTGCTTCATTCGACCGAGTGTATCTCCATGAGGTGCTCCTATCTTGTTTGTGAAAAAGAAGGATGATACTATGCGTATATGCATTGATTATAGAAAGTTGAACAAGGTCGCTATCAGAAACAAGTATTCGATTCTGCATATTGATGACCTATTCGACCAGCTTCAGGGTGCCTCGGTATTTTCAAAGATTGATTGGAGGTCTGGGTATCACCAGCTGAAAATCCAAGTTGATGATGTGCCCAAGACGGCTTTCTGAAGTCGTTATGGGAATTATGAGTTCTTGGTGATGTCATTTGGGCTCACCAATGCCCCTACAACGTTGATGGATTTCATAAATAGGATATTCAAGAAGTACTTGGATTCTTTTGTGATTGTGTTTATTGATGACATTCGGGTATATTCGAAGAGTCGGGAGGACCATGAGCAGCATCTGAGAGTGGTACTTAGGACTTTGAAGGAGAAGAAGATGTACGCTAAGTTCTCAAAGTGTGAGTTTTGATTGAGTTCTGTGGAATTCTTGGGGAATGTGGTGTCCAATGATGGGATAATGTAGACCATAAGAAGATAGAGATAGTCAGGGACTGGCTTAGATTGACTTTTGTGATAGAGATTCTGAGTTTTTTGGGTCTTGCTATCTACTATCAATAGTTCGCCAAGGGATTCTCTTCTATTGCTTCTCACTTGACGCTTTTGACTTAGAAGGAGGTACCTTTCCAGTAGTCTGATGAGTGTGAGCATAGCTTTCAAAAGCATAAGACTTTATTAACCACAACCCCTATTTTATCCCTTCCAGTGGAGGGGAAGGACCTTAACGTGTACTATAATGATTCTAGGATTGTATTGGGATGTGTGTTTATGAAAGATGGTAAGGTGATTGCTTATGCATCAAGGCAGTTGAACGTGTATGAGAAGAACTATCCTATTCATGATTAGGAGTTGGCTGCCATTGTGTTTGCTTTGAAGATGTGGAGACACTATCATTATGGTCTCCATTGTGAGGTGTATACTGATCATCGCAGCATTTAACACGTGTTTATTCGAGGAACTTGAATTCTAGGCGGCGTTAGTGGATGGAGTTGTTGAAAGATTATGACATGACCATTTTGTATCATTCGGGAAAGGACAATGTGGTGGCAGATACTGTGAGCCGAAAGGTGGTTAGTATGGGGACTTTTAGCTTATTTAGCTATTTTCAAGCGTCCCTTAGCAATAAAGGTCCAAACTCTAGCCACCATTTTGTGAGGCCTGATCTTTCGAATCCAAGTAGGATTTTGGATTGTGTAAAGGCGAGGTAGTCTCTTTTGGACCAGATTCGGGCGCACCAGTATGATGATGTAAGGTTGTGTAAGATTTGAGATACGGTGATGAGTGGAAAGGCCAAGGAGGCCATGATTGATAGTGAGGGCATTTTGAGGATTAAGGGTAAAGTGTTTGTGCTTTATGTGGAAGATTTTACTAGGTTGATTTTGGAGGAGGCGTACAACTCTAGGTATTTGATTCATCCGGGTGCTACTAATATGTAGCGTGATTTGAGGCAGCACTACTAGTGGGGGAGGATAAAGAGAGACATTGTTGATTTTGTGTCTGGTGTTAGAATTGCCAGCAAGTCAAGTATGAGTACCATCGTCCAATTGGTGTGTCCCAGAGGATGCCCATTCCAAAGTGGTATTCCCTATGGATTTTGCTGTGGGAGATTGTTTGTCTTCATGGGGTTCCTATTTCTATCACCTCTGATCGGGGTACTCAGATTTATTCACATTTCTGGCAGACTTTCCAGAGAGAGTTGGGTACTCATTTGGATCTTAGTACTATATTTTACCGTCAGACCGACGGTTAGTCCGAGCAGACTATTCAAGTATTGAAGGACATGTTACAAGCCTGCGTGATTGATTTGGTGGTCATTAGGACCAACACTTGCCCTTGGCCGAGTTCGCGTACAACAACAGTTATTACTCCAGTATCGATATAACACCGTTCAAGGCATTGTATGGTAGGAGATGTCAATCTACGATTGGTTTGTCTGATACATTTGAGGTCCATCCTTGGGGTATTAATTTCTTGAGGGAGTCCTTAGAGAGAGTGAGAGTGATTTAGGACAATCTCCTGGCAGTGCAGAGTAGGAAGAAAGAGTATGCAGATAAGAATGTCCGAGATTTAGAGTTGATGGTGGGTGAAAAGGTTCTTCTGAATGTCTCACCCATGAAGAGTGTTATGAGATTCGGCAATAGAGGGATTTTGTGTCCGAGGTATATCAGACCATTTTAGATGCTTTAGAGAATGGGAGAGGTGGCATAGGAGTTGGCTCTTCCACCGGGTCTTTTAGGCGTTCATCCTGTCTTCTATGTGTCTATGCTAAAAAGATATCATGCTGATGGTTTTTACATTATCCAGGGGGACCCAATATTGCTTTATCATAATCTAGAGTTCAATGAGGAGCCTGTGGCTATTTTGGACAGGCAGGTGAGGGAGTGGAGATCGAAAGAGATAACTTCAGTAATGGTTCAGTAGAGGAATCGTGTTCCCAAGGAGGACACATGGGAGACTAAGTCAGATATTCAGAGAAGATATCCGAGCTTGTTCACTACTTCTGGTACGTTCCCCCTGTTTATTTCTCTCTACTCAAGGACGAACATTATTTTAATTGGTATCTGATGTAATGAATCACCTAGTTGTTACTTGCTAAAGACCCTTATATACTTGTTTGACCCTTCCTGTAGACCCTTCCCACTTAGTCGAGTCATCAGTTCAATTCTCGAGACAATCAGATGTATTCCGCGGCTATATTTTAAAAGTTTGGATTATGGTTTTAGCTCAAACGGTTCTCTAGAAATGTATGCCTTGGCTTAGTTATTTGTGAAATCTGAGGGTACGAGCGAGTTTGTAGCACTATTTACTATAGACGAGCATGTTATGTTTGTGCGTGGGAGGTTCCGGGAGTGTTTCTGCTGTTGGATGGAAATTTTTGGCTTTATTTCACTGTTGGTGTCTGGTGTCCGCCACGACAGAACTAGCATCTGTTCTGGTGGGTCTGCCTCGGTAAAGGTTTGGCTGGCGAATGTGGAAGGTGGGGAAATAGGAAGTTCCATAATAGCCCAGTCGGGTCCGCTGTGGCGAGGTATGATGTGTCAAGTAACATTCATCATGACAAAGGCTTTTCCATCGTAGCGGGTCTTCTCCTGCGGAGTCAATTCAGCTGCGGTGGATCACTTTTCAGGTGTTCTATATATAATTCTGGGTCATATATTCTTTCTCAAAATAGTGTGTCCTCGAAACCAGCGCCACATAATGGTTTATTCAGAGCCTTAGAAGCATTTACTACCATAAGGTGATAGATTCTTTCCCTTGTATGGTTTACGTTATGATTATAAGTCCTCTTAATGGTGATTTAGCATACTATGTAAGTTGGGGAAGATGTGTTATGCTTATTGTGAGATTAAGAGAGTTTTATGATTGATTTTAATGGAGATTTATGGATTAAATAGTGTTAACATCATGAAATAGGATTGTATAATGTTAGAATATCATGTTATGAGTCTTAATTTTGTTATAGAAGTATGTTTTCAATAGGGTGACATGTCTAGGGTTTCAAATTAGGGCTTTTGATTATTGTCCAATTGAGGGATCAAATGTAAATAAATTTTCAATTAGCTTAAGGATATGATTGTCTAGTTTGTGATCTTGGATTATGTGTATTAAAGTTTGTGTCTTGGTGGCATGGGCCCGAAATAGGTATTGAAAGACTTTCTTTTGTTGTGATAAGCTTATTATTAACTATGTAATACGTGTGAATAGACATCGATCATCGCGAGGAAAGAAGGAAGGGAAAGGTTGTATTCAAGGTAGGCTACGACTTAGCTTTTTGATACTCCAATAGAAATACGTAATCAGTTATAAATATTGAGGGGTATTAGGCATGTTTAGGCATCCCACTCAGCCGGTTGTGAAAAATGGTTGAGTTGGTACCGGTGTTGAACTGTGATGATGGGGTTTGGGGAACCAGCCTTGTGTTGGTTCCAACTATTTTTTATTTGTGCTCGTTGCCAAATGTGGGCCTGTCGCCATATTTTTTATTGTTTTATTAGCCATCACACATGTTTTCGATTGATATCCTGATTCGAGTGAATTTGCTTTTGTGTCGTTGAATTCTTGAAGCATGTGTATATCATCTCTATACTTGATTGTATCTCATTATATCATGATATCTTGCCTTGTATTATCATTTTATTCACATACTCATGGTTTTGTTACTTGATATGAGAGTGGTATGGATATGTTGTGGTCCAAGAGACCGGAAAAGTAAAAGTAATATGAGATTATAGCACTTGAGATGATATTGATACGCAAGGAGCGGAGTTGCACGCCTGCAATATGATTGAGATTCGACAAATGAGTCATGGGCTCTAGTCATATTTGTGTGTGTAATCTTGTCTACCTAGGAATGGTATATGGACTTTGTGGGTCTCTCATGGATGTACGGATCATAATAAAACCTTGACGTACCGTATACAAGGTTGAGAAAGGTACCTTGCATATGAATTGCATTTATATCATACATATTCATGCTTATCTTTGATAATTGGTGATTTGGAAACTATCATTCGGTGATATTTATTAACTCGGTTGACATTGAGTAACTTGAATGGATTGTGAACTTCAAAGGGATTATTCTAGCTACTTGACACTTGAGATATTGTGGACTCTACGAACATCTTGGTAATTATGTGACATACTTAGTTATTGAACTGGTAGTGTAAGATTATTTGGTGTCAACTTGGTATTTATCTCTGATTATGTATTTCAATCATTGTTGATCGATGATGTCTACAGGGGTACATTGTGTACTCATGATATACTTGCCTCATTCATTTTGGATGCAGATTCAGTTCCTTCTACCTCCGCAGCACCGCGTAGCTGAGTTCAGTTGTGTTGACTCCAGGAATTCAAGGTGATGATGCTATCTCCAACGTACCCTTGGATGCACTTTCTCTATTTTACTGTCTTTTGGTCTCATTTGAGAGACATATTCAGACTACGTATTCAGTTTTCGCCTACGTGGTCATTCTCATACTTGATTCATATTATTAGTGCTCTTGTATCTACAGACTAGATCTTGGGCGTAATTATTTATGCTTCAGACTTATTATTTATTCCACATTTATAGTATGAGACAACTTTTGTAGTATTTTGTTATCTTCTACGTTACTTATGTTGTATCATGTTAATGATTTAGGATTGGTTCGCCTACGTGGTGGGATTATGTTAGTTTGAAGGTACTAGGTGTTACAATATCTCCCCCTTGCGATCATTCATCCTCGAATGATGGGTTATGGTTAAGGATGAGACTGGTGATAGCCTGAGTACTTAAATGAGAAGAAATGTGACATAGATCATTTGGACTGAAATAACATGGTTACATAAAAAACATGATTATGGGGCATGAGACATGAGTAATGAATGTATGGACATGAAACATGAGACATGGGTACGCACGGGACATGACATGAATACTTAAGGTATTTACATTGTACGCATTCTTACTGCAGCCTCAAATAAGTGCAGATATCTTGAATTCATGTCCTCTTCGGCTTCCCATCTATCTTCCTCAATGTTCTAACTTTTCCACAATACCTTCACTGAGGCAACTTCTCTAGTCCTCAACTTGCGAACCTGATGGTCCAGAATCTCCACAGGGACCTCTTTATAGGTTAGGCCATCCTTAACTGTGACGGATTTGGTAGAAAAAACCAACAACGGTTCTCCCATACACTTCCTCAGCATAGATACATGAAAACTAGGTGCACATAAATTATGTCTTATAGAAATTCAAGCTCATAAGCCACTTGGCCTATTCTTCACAGGATCCTGTATGGTTTGACATATCTGGAACTGAGTTTCCCTTTATTTCCAAACCTCATGACACCTTTCATAGGTGAAACATTCAAAAATACGTAATCATCAACTTGAAAATCCAAGTCTCTACGCCTCACATTTGGATAGGACTTATGGGAACTTTAAGTTGTTTTCAAATAATCCTAAATTAACTTGACTTTCTCCATAGCCTGATAGACCAAGTACGGCCCTAAAAACTTTGCTTCACCAACTTCAAACAAACCAATTGGCAACCTACACGTTCGCCCATACTGAGCATTGAACGGTTCTATTATGATACTATCATGGTAACTATAATTATAAGCAAACTCAATGAGAGGAATGTGATCATCCCAATTACCTTTAAAATCAAGAACACTCCCTTAGAAAATGACCCTGCTGACCACATCTCATGTTATATGAGAATTCAGGCCACTTGTAGTTTGACTCAATTAGACTTCTACATAGCAATAAAACAAAGTGACTTCAAGAACTAAAAGGTCCTAGAACAATTTTTTTGGACTGTGACCGATCCTTAGGTATTGGGGATCAGATCATTTGTAGTTTGAGTCGATGGCCAGAAAAGATTATATCTTATGCGGGAATTCCTTTGATGGTTTTGAAAAACCCTAACGATGTATGCCCCATTGGTCACGGGGTTTTAAAAACAAAATCCCTTATAGTTTGCGAGTGAGTTCAGTATAGAGTGGTCTTCAAGCTCATGTACAGAGAGATTAACTCTCTTTGGTACATTATTTCGACCGGCTGCCCAAGAACAAGTTCCAAGTTTGCTCCGCTTACGTCTGGAATTGGTCTACGCTTCCCTCCTCAAATAGCTTCCAACATATTTCCAATTGTTGGGACTTGACATGTCTATTATTTTTATTTATCATACCTGTATGGCTTTGTTTGTTGTTCCCTCTTGAGCATCTACTTTGAGTGGGTGACACCTCTGACACCGTCTAGCTCATACAGCTTCTTCCGTTGCATGTTGTTTGAGCGGATGCCTCCTTTGACACCGTCTAGTTAATATGACTGTATTTGTTGAGCGGATGCCACCTCCTAGACTGTCTAGCTTATGTGTATTTATTGAGCGGATACCACATTCGATACCGTCTGGATCGTATGAATGTGTAACTTAAATAATGGCCCTCTCGGTATGCTTGATTCTGTAAATGGCCCTCTTGGTATGCTATTTGTATCTGTTAAGAAGATGCCACCTCCGACACCGTCTGACTCATGTGTAATTTGATGAGCAGATGCCACCTCTGACACCGTCTGGATCATGCATATTTTTATTGGGCGGATGCCACCTATGGAACCATTTGGCTCGTGTGTTCTTGTTAAGTGGATGCCACATGCAAAACCGTCTGGATCGTACACAATGTTGAGTGGATACCACCTGCAACATTATTTGGCTCATGTAATTTGTTGAGCGAATTCCACTCGTAGCATTGTCTGGCTCGTGCATATTTTTGTTGAGCGAATGCCACATCTGGCATCATCTGGCTTGTGCAGAGTTTTGTTAAGTGGATGCCACCTATGTCATCATTTGTCTCATGCGTATTTTTGTTGATCAATGCCATCTCTGGCATATTCTGGCTCGTGCATGAATGGCCTTTTCTGTAGTTTGTATAAATTATCCTCTCGCTAGTTAGCATGAATGACCCTCTTTGTAGTTTATATGAATGGCCCTCTCAGCATGTAATTGACAAATATGGCCCTTTTGGCTGGATCATCTTTATTTCATCCTTTTATCGGTGTTGACCCTCTTGGTCGGATGATTGTGTTTCCCTTTGTGGATATCATAGACGGATTATGCCGCCCTTGTGTTGCTTATCTTTTTATAGATCTCGTTGCCGGATCATTGTCTTCCATCATTTGAGTTACTTCATTCCTATACTTGTTTCATCATGAACAAACAAGTTAGTGGAATAAATTGTCGTCCTCTTTATGGTATTTTAGAAACCTGCAATCACAGAAAAATTTGTTAGTTTTTACGTGGTCGAATAATATTGTCCGCTCCTGTTAGGCTCAATATTATGAGAGATAAATTTAAACTATTATTTTGAAAAAAATATTTTGGAAAACGTTGATCATAAAACAAGTTTTCTCTAAAAGCATTTTTATCTTATTAAAAGTTATTATCTTAAAGTCATGAGATATACACCTCGAGCGAGGTTCTTTGGTCATCGTTGGTGCTCCAGGCATGCTCACCATTCATCCTGGTGAAATTTTTGAGACCTCCTCGAACATTTGGCCCAGTTGTAGGTTGTCTTGCAGCAAACACTCGCGATGAATCATTGTGAAGGAATTTTTTGAGGTCCTCTCAAAAATTCTGCACCAGTCAAAAGCTTTTGGCTAGCTGACTCTTGTGCTGGATCCAATGGTGGAATTTTTTAGATCTTTCCAAAAATCCTGCCCCAGTTGCGAATTCAGAGATCCTTGTACTCTGTAAGGCAATCTTCGAATCTTTCTATCTCAAAGGCTTCCTAGGGATTTCTTTTTTTTTGGTCTGATCGGGCTCAAAGAGCGCTTACGTATCATGTCGTAGAAATAATCAAGTCGATCATAGTTCGTTTACGCGTAAAATTAATGAAAGGGTGTGTCTTATTGCATAGTATTTTTTGATTGCAGGTTGAAAGGGTGTGTCTTCTCGCTTAGTATTTTTTGAATGCGTCTGAGTTGATCGGTTTGGGCCACTCTTGGCCTTCCATTTCTATGAGGATTACAGCTCCTCTGATAGTACCTTGCTCACCATGTAGGGCCTTTTCCAGTTTGGTGCAAACTTTCCCTTGTACTCGTCTTGGTGTGAAAACATGTACTTAGTATAATTGTCCTATCTGAAAGATTTGGGCTCTGAACCATTTGTTGAAGTTTCATGCCATTCTCTGCTGGTATAGTTTATAGTGACATATGGCGACCATCCTCTAATCATCAATTAGAGCCAATTGCTCGTATATTTTTCTGACCTACTCTGAGTTGTCCAACTCTGCCTCTTGTATGATTATGAGTGACGGGTAGAACATCCTCTTCTCGTTAATTAGAGCCAATTGCTCATATATTTTACAGACCCACTATGCGTTATCCAACTCTGTCTCTGTATGATTCTGAGTGAAGGTATCTCTACCTCAGCTGGTATCATTACATTAGTACCGTAGACCAGTAGGTATAGAGTTGCTTATTTTGAGGTCTGAGTGGTTGTTTGGTAACTTAGAAATGGGCAAGACAATTGTTCATGCCAACATTTGTAGTTGTCTGTCATTTTCTTTAGTATCCTCTTGATGTTTTTATTGGCTGTCTCTACGGCTCCATTCATTTGTGCGCTGTAGGCGATAGAATTCCGATGAGTTATGCAGAACTACTCACAAATATCCTTCATCAGATAGTTCTTCATATTTGCTCTGTTGTCAGTTATGATCGATTCCAGGATACCAAATTGGCATATAATGTTGTTTCGCACATAGTCTGCTACTAGTTTCTTTGTCACCGACTTGTGAGAAGTAGCTTTGACCTATTTCATGAAGTAGTCTATGGAGACCAAAATGAAGTGATGTCCATTGGATGTTGCTGGCTTTATGGGCCCAATGACGTCCATGCCCTAAGCTACAAATGGCCAAGGTGAGCTCATGATATTGAGTTCACTTGGTGGTACTTTGATTAGATCTCTGTGAATTTGGCATTGATAGCATCCCGTAGGTTTCTATTGTCATCCAATAGTAGTCTGCCCTCATAATCTTCTTGGCTAGAATGAACCCATTCATGTGAGGACCATAAGCCCTGGCGTGTACCTCATCCAATAATTTTGTGGCCTCTACGGTATCGACACATCTGAGTAGCCCTAGATCAGGCATCCTACTATAGAGTACTCCTTTGTTCAGAAAGAAGCCATTGCCCATTCATCTGATGGTCTTCTTTTGGTTTCTTGTGATATTTTCTGGATACTCTACATTTTCTATGTATGTGCTTATGTCGGTATACCATGGTTGACCGTCTGGTTCTACTTCTATATGGGAACAGTAAACATGTTCTTCCCTGATGTTGTTCTCCAGCAGGTCAATGTGATTGCTTTTAGGATGTTGTATCATGGATGCTATATTTGCAAGAGCATTGACGATTTCATTCTAAGCTCTCTGCGTTTGCCGGAACTCAATTTTCTTGAACCTTTTGCATAGTCTCTGGGTGAGGTTCACACACAGTAAGATTGTTGTTGCTGCTAATCCGCTTTCGGCTATTTAGCCAACGGAACCTGATATGGACTCAATAAAATATGTAATCAGGAGTAACTTTTTTATGTATCGACAGGGTCAGGGGGTGAGCAATGTCTCTGATGAGGAAATCAATAGAATTATTGATCTAAAGCGACATATTTTGTTTTGAATGGGGCATCATCTCATTCTTAGTAGCCCATTCTTCTTGGACTTGGTGAATTAACAGATTTGAGTCTTCTATCATAAAAAGCTCTTGGATATCCATGTCAAGAGCAATGCGAAGACCTAGGATGCAGGCTTCGTACTCTGCCATATTGTAACTGCATCGAAAATTGAGATTCATTGCCATTAGGTAATGCTGACCCATTTTTGAGACCAAAACGGCTCCGATTCTCAAACTTTTGTAATTGACTGTACTATCAAATAACATTCTCCATCCTAAGTAGGATACGACTATGTTTTCCTCAATTGTCATCACTTTCTCATTCGGGAATGTCCTTAGTGGTTCAAACTCTTCATCAAACGGACATTCTGCTAACGAATCGGCCAATGTATATCATTTGATAGTTTTTTTTACCACGTACGTGATATTGAATTAGCTTAGAAGGATTTTGCACTTAGACAATTACCCTATAGGAATGGGCTGGCGAACAATGTAATTCAAAGGATCCATTTTCGAGATTAGGTGAGTTGTGTAAGCCGATAAGTAGTGTCTCAACTTTTGTGCCACCTAGGTCAGAGCGCAGCATGATTTTTCCACCAAGGTGTTCCTCAACTCGTAGGTGGTGAATTTCTTACTGAGATAGTAGATGGCTCGCTCTTTCTTCCCAGTTTTGTGTGTTGCGCTAACATATATCTGAACATATTATCTGATACCAATAGATACAATAATAATGGGCTCCTCGGTCTGGGAGGGCCCAATGATGGTGGATTGGAGAGTTATAGTTTGATGGTGTTGAAGTCCTTCTGACACTCGTCCATACATTTGGTAGGTCCTTTTTTAGAAACTTGAGGATAGGCTCCATAATTATTGTAGACTATGTTATGAAACGTCCAATGTAGTTCAACCTTCCCAAAAAACTCATGGCATTCACCTCATCTCTGGCGGTGGAAACTCTTGAATGGATTTGATCTTTGAGTGGTCTAGTTCAATGCCCCTACGGCTGACTATGAATCCCAACAGTAGTTCGGCAGGCACTCCAAACGCGCACTTGGCCTGATTTAGCATCAGATTGAACTTTCGAAGTTTGTCGAAGAACTTTATCAAGTGCATAATTTGATTTAAGCTCTCTCGTGACTTGATTATGATGTCGTCCATATAGACTTCTATCTCATTATGCATCATATCGTGAAAGAAAGTGGTCACTGCTCTCATGTAAATTGCGTTGGAGTTCTTGAGGCCAAACGACATTAAACAGTAATGGTATATTCCCCATATAGTGATGAAAGTTGTTTTTTGTACATTTTTTTCACTCATCAGAATCTGATGATAACCAGCAAAGCAAAGCACAAATGACAGTAATGCATGCTTCATGCAGTTATTTATGCATATGTGGATGTTCGGAAGTGGAAAGTTATCTTTGGGACTAACTTTGTTGAGATCCCGGTAGTCCACATAAATCCGATTTTTTTTATCTTTCTTGGGTACAAGTAGGTCTCTACCAATGCGGTAATCATTTCCTGGGATTGACACTGGTTCCTTTATACCCTGCACGTCTCTGCCAAAACATTTGTCGGGTTCAAACCCATTCTAAAACATAGTAGCGGTAATCATCTTATAGACTGGTGGTAAATAATTATATTCACCGTCCCCTTTAAGGGAAGCTCCCATGAATTCCACAACATGGAAATTCGTGTCCTTGGGGATTTCCTCAATCACTGACATGGAGTTGTTAGGGTAGTTATGAATGCTACCTGCTCTGTGGATTACCACCTACGAACTTCAATGATTGATGAAGGGATGATAGTACTGCCTTGGTCATAAGGATCCAAGGTCTGCCCAACAGTATATTATAATTGGCAGTGATCAAAATGACCTGAAACTCTATAGTGAATTCGGCGGGTCCTATTTCGATGTGGAGGTCTATCTTTCCAATAGGGTCACATTAAGCTTCGTTAAAGGCTCTTACATTGGAGTCTATCTCCCTTTTGTTAATTAAATCATGTATCTTATGCTTCAGATTGATACAATAATTTGTATTGTGTTTGCTTCCACTAGAGTGGTATGCACAAGTCTGGTCGGCCTGAAAGAAACCGCTCCCATGTTTAGCAGGTTTTGAAATAATAGTTTGGATCATTCTAGCAGTATTCAGTCTTTCTAAAAGCTTGGTTCGAGATTCGAGAAGCAGAGTAAACATCCGTGGAGGCTTCTTTTCAAACATCGAACATGGCATACGTATCCAGAGGCATCTGGTTTTGATGATTCTGATGACTTTGTGGTTCTTGATAAGAAGGTTCAGGCATTTGATTGTTTGGTTGTGGAGCTTGGTAAGTGGGTATTGGTGTTTGGTAGATTGGTTGTGGATCTTGATAGGCTGGAGTTGGTGTTTGATAGTTGGGTTGTGTGAAGAATACTGGCACATGGTTGTATGGAGAAGACATATAGTTGTTTGGATGTGGAGACTGATATATGTCGAAGGAAGACTGTGATCCTTATTTCTTTCGACTTCTCAAGCTAGGTGTGTGGGAGACATTTGCCATATCCTTTATCTTTTTCCTTGTACCCTGGTGGTTCTTTGTAGGCTAGCATTGTTGTCTATGCTGAGGATCCTTCCTTATTTAGAGAATGGCCTTCTAGACATAGATAGCATGCGATCGTAGAAATCTGATTCTTATGATCGGATTAAAATAGAGACTAATTCTACCTCACTCATCAGCGGTTGTACTCGTGCGGCCTCGGCCCTTCATATACTCGCCTATTTATGGTAGGTCTCAGTAGATTTGGCTTGACCTTTTCCAAGTAGTATCGGTGAGGCACAGACTCCACATTTAAGCAGAATATTTCTATGAAGGCCCATGCCATGTCTTTATAGGTGTCCCAACGGCGTATGTCTTGGGCTATGAACTATTTAGACACTTCTCTCGTGAGGTTCCAGCTAAACAACCTCATGATTAGAGCATGGTTTCTCTTAACCCTGACCAGTTGGTCACAATATGCTCTTAGATGAGCATTGGGGTTCCCCGTCCCGTTGAATAATTCAAACTTCGGTACCTTTAACCCTTCTGGCAGGTCTAAGTCTGGATGCATACATAGATCATCATAGCTTAGGCACGTTGACTAGCGAGAGCCTTTCTTGGATTTGTCGAGCAGTCTACCATTTTTTTCTCTATTTCCCTATCCCTTCTATCATGTTCGGCCCTCTACGCCTTCTACATTTTTCATAATGGTCGAGCTCGGGTGAAGAGTCAATGGGAGTGATGGAGTGTGGGATGCGTTGGGCGGTTTTTGGGAGTACCAACAGTTCTGGATGTTTGATGAGTAGCGGTATTTGTGCCTGGTATGAAAGCACTGATCGGGAAGTTCCGGATAAGTGAGTGGAATTTGCTGGTGGTGGGGTTTGGTATGAGGTACCAATATGGGTATTAGTGGCTGGAAAGTGCTCGGGTATTGGCGAGCTCACGGATGGGAAAGGAGATGGAGGCCTTGTCCTTTCAGTGGTCTTCTCTCTAGCAGCGTTGATTGTTTCATTCTTCATGACCTGTTCCTGTAGGTCTGCGATCTTTCAGAACAACAAGTTAATCACATCTTTGTAATGTGAAGGGTTCTGAAGGTCATGAGGTGTGGGGTCCTCTATGACCGAAGCATCTTTGTTACATGCATCTTTCGGGGTACCAGTCATTTTTGCTCATTAAGGGATGCTTCTGCGACTTTTGATCTTGTAAAGTATGTTAGTGTTATACAACACAGATCAACCCCCTCTTTAAGAAAAGAAATAATCAAAGGCAAATGACATTAGTAATGTTAGTAGAGAATAATAATACAAGATATCGCAAATAAGTTGCATATAAAACACATAGATTCATGCATTTGATCCAACTCTTGATTAATTTCCATTCCAGATGTATTTTTGTCACTACGACCATTTTTAGGTTTAGAGGGTTTTGGTTTGAATGTCTTACGGTTAATTTGCTACCACGACTTCATCGAGACCAATATTCTTCTTAATAGGGGGGATTATAATTTGTATAATATAAAGGTCGAGTAATATGTATACTACCTACGTATCGTTTCACAATAAATCAGGCCCTTCTGTAGTTCATGTTATATCGAAATTATCCCTAATTTTATTTTACCCGAACCAATTCCCAGACCAGACCCGATAAGGGCTTCCTACTTATCCCACATTGGGGCATTAGGTCGGACATAGTTTCTTTCAAAAAAAATAGGGAGGGGATAACATTTGATTGAACATAAAATGGGGCGCCTAAATTACCCAAAATATGACTTCTCTCTGAAGCGATGGATGGTCGTCATCATTACGACCTTGAATTCTCCCGACAGCTTTCTTAGTTGCATCGGGGTAGAACTACCCAAATTTGACCGGTATTGACTAGATGCTCCAACTCCAACTTGAAAGCCTCGTATTCTTCGATGTAGTGTCCCCGTTTCCCTTAGTAATACAGACAGGTCTTCCTCCTTGAAGTACTGGCGGTGGATTTCCAATTAGACATGATTGGTCGAACCTTGTCGGCGCTAGCTAAGGTAGAGAAGAGGCTAGCATATGAGTCTTCACAGATAGTGAAGTCATAGCGCCAAACTTAGGTGTCAATTGAGATTCCTTAACCAGGAATGATGGGATCGTAAACCAGTAGGGAATATGGACCCCACATGTTACGGATAACCTTTTCATCAATCATTCTTGTGATTCTGCTTTTGAAGTTCAGTCACTCTTCTATGGTGTTGCCAGGTTGATTCTTGTGGAAGAGTCACCTCTTATGAGCATAGATAGGTGCACAAGTTGGGAGGACTTCGGAACTAAAACACGACGCTACAGCAACTTTTAATCCTTCATACACTTATATTTTCACATCGGCCTAAGGGTGACTCTAAAAGGTGAAGTGCGGGATTTATCGATAATTGCCCACCAAATAGGGGATGACATACGGGATGTCCCTTGTGGTTTCCCATAGTAGTTTACAACTTCATCGGCATTCGGAGTGACTACTTAAGGAACTTGATTCCCTGGCTTATGGCACAAGGTCTTTCTCGGGAAACTCAGACTATTGCTTTGGTTTCTTAAACAATGGGATATAATCATCCACCATGTCATTGACCTCGTTGGGGAGGTTTTGGTAGTGATGCTTCTGGTTGGTTGTTTCTTCTAGAAAATTCCCTACGAAATCCAGAATTTGGTCGACCACTTTTATCTTGTCTTTAGCCAAGTGAATCTTTGCCTTCATCTTGCGAATCTTTATCTGAAGCAACTCTTCGGTTTCCTCATCATTGATCGAGTCAACAACTGGTGAAGTGTCACTTTGGCTTTCTAGAGTATCCATTGGTTGCAAATCAACTTTTAAAGGAGGTACAAATTTAGTTTAGTTTTGGTATTTTCCTGTATTTTTCTTTTGGGTTGGTGGTGTCAGGAATGTGGAACCAATCAAGAGTTTTGACGGAACACATTAAATCACGTAAGCAGTTATATCACATAATCATATATTATTAGCAATTGTAATATTCACATTCCTACACATTTTTGCACTAAGGTATTCTAATCGTTTGAAGAATAATTGTGCCAAATGATGGTCTAAACCATTGCCCTCATAATCATTTTCATTAATAATAATGTTTTCTCCAATGGGGTTACAAATCGTGAATGAAAAGTAAATGAAATTAGTAGAAGTCGCCTCCAGTGGCGGATGATGAAGCTCTGTCTGTTTGAGCTTTCTTGGCCCTTCGAAGGGCGACCTGAATCTGGAGGTGAGTAAACATAAGAAGTGAATCAACCCAGAAACCTTTCTCTTTGAAGGTCATTGGTGCGGTGTCATCCATTTCTCTCCTTATTGGAGCATCTTAGTCCTCTGAGCACTCATGAGTGATGTCTAACTCCTAGGTCAAACTGTCTATGATAGCCTGATAATGCTCCATCTTATGTAAGTACCTAGCATCTCAGTCATTAACTTTTCTCTGAATGCGGTGTGCGTTGATCTCGGCCTTTGAATCCCTGTCATGACTACACCGATAGCAGTTGGGCCCCAGAGTGAGGGTACCTTGCATGTGTGCTATCAACTAGTATACATAGTATTCATCACAAACCGAGTGAAACACATCATCGGCTAGGGTATCTGGATCCCATCTCACTCGACCATTGCATTCACGGATGATGTCAGCAACCCTTTTATCCTATATTCTACCATGTATTCCCTACTTGGGGTATCACTTGTCTCCTAGCAAACAATCTTAGGACACTAATAGGTGCATATAGGTGGATTCCCATAAGTGGATAGAAAGGACATTTTCTACCTCTCAGTACAACGGTCTCGGATATAAAGTCAGGGAATCTCCACTGTATGTTATCCTCTCGGTGTCTCAAAAATACAAAATCCCACCCCTCTTTGGTTTGGTTACCGAAATTTAGACGTGGCTTGAAGGATTTCTTTCCTACATTCTGGATCTAGGTATGAAGGTCCCTCGGTTTTGTTGAGGTATTTGATAATCCACCATTGCACTAGGAGGTTACACCCTTGGAAATACCTATGTATATTTCGACATTGACCTAAACCTTGGTATATGTCAGCTAGGATGATAGGAACTAGGTCAAAGTACTTGGATTCCCCGTTTGAGGTTATGCCATGAAATATAGCATGGGTGACATAAATGACACGTGTATCTATGGCTTGGTGTTGATCTTTGGGAATGACCATGGTTTCTAGTAGGTATAACACAAAGGCTAGAGGTTGGGTGGCTTCCCAATTAGTGTAAGACCGAAATTCAATGGAGTATTATATGCCTCCCCGTTTAGACCCAAATCGGTTGTAAAGATCCCTAAAGGATACAGTTGGTCCAAATATCCAATTGGCACTAGCTAGGGATAAGAACTTCATGATCTCATCGAGAGTAGGCTTATAGGGTACTAGAAGGTTGTGGTTGGGTTTCATTATCCTTCTCATACATGTATCATTGCTATCTATGCAATCCCCGATCTCCTCTAAGGTCGGGGTCATCTTAAAGTCTCAGAACTGAAACATCATTCTATCATAATATCAATATCTGGTAAGGACTTCTAACAATTCCCTATTTCCTTTCATGGTCATAAGTGAGGGTAGGTGTTATAGATAGTTTGTTACTTCTCTTTGTTGTGGGGCATCTTGCAACGACCATCAAACTCTCTACAACTCGGATGCGTCTAAAACAATATTGAACTTGAGGTTGGTATGCATTTCCAAAATAGAGCACGGTTAATTCCTCCTCTCCAAAGGATAATGGTTTATCACATAAGGCACAATCAATGATTCCACATAGCAAATAGTTGGATGCAGTGCCATCAGGTCATAGACCATTAAGACATGAGGTAGTCATCCTAATGGGTCTAGATATGTCTAAAATATCTGAACCCGTCAAGGTAAGCATGTGCTAGTTCAGTAGTGATTTAGCTTCGCTCTATCATAGGAAAACTAGAGTGGTTTAGCAAATGACAAAGAGACCCAAGCGGAATACTCGAGGTAAACCATTGTTGATTGTTGCATGACCGCGAACCAACTCCGTCTTCAACGTGTTCCAATGAAATGATTTTTCTTTTTTTACTGCAGGATGATTGGGAAAACGTATAATCATCGTTGTGCACTGATGCAAGTGTGTGTGCATGCCAATTGGTGGAATAATGAGATTCATGAATGATAGTTATAATATGCGGGAAATTAACCACATAAGTAATTTATATCAATAAAAACATGTTGTATTGGAACCCTTATGGCTAGAACCTAGGTTTATCCCAACGGAGTGGCCATCTGTTACGGTTCACTTTTACGTGGAGGTCTAAAAGCTACTAAGAGGTTGTTGGTGCTCTAAGTCGGATAATTATTTTTAGAGTCGCCACCTAAGTTAAAAGGGTTTATTCAGAAAAGTCCGTGAAAAATCCTTTTAAACCAGAGTCAAGGTAAGAGTTCTGGTGATCCCCCGAGGAAGGTGTTAGACACCCTGGTATTAAGGATCCATAGAATTCGGTTGACCTTCGGGTTCTATAGTATGTTTAAAGTTATAAATTGATTAAATGTTTACTTTCATGTTATTCATTTCATTTCAAACTCACACAGGTTTTGAAAACTAAGGAGTTAAATTCCTCCTAAAATGATTCGTATAAGGGTATTTTAGTTAATCCACTTTTAGACTAAAGTGCACCCAAACTTAGTTTGAGTACAACTCTATTATTTAGTCCAATGGGTTATCCGAATATTCGTTATATATTTTTGATAAACTTTTACGCTAAAAAAGAGTATAATTTGTTTTGAAATGATATGTTTAGAATTTGAAAACTGAAATAGGTTTCCTTTTTTATTCATGCTATTTTCCCAAAGGTCAAACCATGTTCTACAATTTATTCAAAGACCTATATATCAACTCAAGTCCTCAAAATGTGTGGTTTTCCTTTAAAAAGAGTCATTTTAGTTGTGCTCAGCATTTAGGCCGACTTTATCAACTTCGAAAAAACAAGTTTTCATAATCCAAATTTGTTGAAATCTCAATTTTGTTTTCTACTCAAAACAGTCTGTTTGTTTTATAGAAAGCCTAGATTTTCCCCAAAAATGCACAGTCCGTTTTAGCTCAATTCAGTCCATTTTTTGTTAAAAAAAACATAATCCAAATTTAACTTTTAGAAATCATTTCAAAGTCCAAAATATGTCCAAGCTCTTTTTAATCCTTTTGAAATCCATTTAGACGATTCTAGCTAAGCAATGTATGTATCGTTTGCCTATCCTATGTATTAATCATAAAGGTTCCAATATATATATCAAATATGTATTTTTACACAAGTATTATACATAGTACACACATATTGAATGTCAGGAAGATGAGTTTAGGCTGGTGGGCCTACCTAAGCCCACTAGTTGGCTATTTTCACCCATAGTTGAGCCTTCATGCGCAGCTACAAGCAATCAGACTCGACTAAAATATACTTAGTTGGGCCATGGCCCAACCGGCTGAAAAAATGAAGAGACCCATGAGAGCCCTCATACGTGCATGGACAGATGGAGGAAAAGGGGAAAATAAGGACACAAGTTAGAACGCACCCACACTCATATTAATAAAACACTCATAAACTCATAGATGATTTATGGGTAAATTAAGAACAATGTCTAAAAGCCAGAAAAGGAATAGTAAAGTATGGTCGAGATAAAATAGAAGTAACACATGCGTAACAGAAATGGGTTGAGCCCAAGTCTTATCCGCATAACAACATAATTGTTCACATGAGTAATGTAAGTAGGCTTGGCCCAGACTATGATGCAGAATTCATGAGATGGTAGAGAAAGGGTAACACAAGCCCAACCCCGAATTCTCCTTGAGCATCGGAGGAGACATGTATTATAAATAGAAGATTGGGCTAGGCTGAACAAGCATGTGAACAAACAATCTTGAGTGATATATATGAGAGTATATTTGTCTTGTATACCTGGTATAGTAGGAATACTCTGGAACATAGTCAATATACCCCCTGTATATCACACAGATATTCCACACATACGAAATAGGAGGGACAACAACTGAGATTATGGCATGAATACGACATAATCAGATTCTTAATCCCTACTTTTAAATAAATCTATCAAGATTTTGATCCTAAGTATCACTCTACATTCATCAGTTCGTTTTAAAGATTGACACTATAAATATTTATCAAATCAAATAGCCACAGGTTCATACATATAACATATAATCAGAATGGGTATATCCTAAAAACCAAACTCAAACCACATTAGGGCAGCAGGGGAAAGAGCTAAACTAAACATATCTAAGAACACATGAGGTAAGGATAAATATGTCACGACCCCTTTTAGGGATAATGGTGGCACCTACACAATTTCCACCGGTAGGCGAACCACTGCTGAATCATTCACATGACATAGTATGAAGAAAAAAGGAAAGACAACAAAATACTATATAAAACGGTCTCATGATAATAATGCGGAAATATAAGCCTGAGAAAAAAAACAGAACCCCCAAAATCTGGTCAATCATACAAGAGCTCTAAATCTGATATAAGTCTGAAATAAGCCAAAACTGAATCTGATAATATATGTATCTGAATATGTCTCTCGATCATAAGTAAAAGTCAGAATAAAGGATAGAGCATCCAAGGCATGCCGAAGATAGCATATTCACCGTGGATGCTGAAGTATGTCTGCTCGGTCTCACACTCGAGCTCGCGAACTGGTACTGGGATTTGTATCTACATCAAAAAAAGATGCAACAAGTGTTTCATGAGTACACAACGTACCCCCAAAGAAATAATAGGCTGACAACGACAGAAGATAAGCAAAAAGATATAAATATCAAGTTGACATCAAATAGTCCTATACTAGCAGTTCAATAATCCAAGTAATGTCACATTGTTCACAGAATAGCCCACAAAATTAACATATCACCTTTATCATATAAGATTTAATAATCACTTAAATCACCCTATTTCAGAACAGTTCAATAGCAGTATCCTAAGTATAAATGAGCAAATAACAATCTTTCTTTATCCAAGAAATCTAACCAAGTTATCAATAATCAATCCAACACTTAATCCATCAACAGACAATCAATGAAATGATATATGTATAATATGAATGCAATGCATATGCTAGGTACCTTTATCCTCCAATATATAGGCGTTCAAATTTATGAACTTCACACTCATGGAGGATATGCGAAGTCCATATACTCATCCAAAATTTCTCCACAAACCCCAGTCCTTGGCTGTAATAACTGTTGCAGGCATGCAACCCGTACCTCACGTATCATCATCATCTCAGAGTTGCCATAATCTCAAAGTGTTCGTACTTTTCTAATCCCTTAGACCCAAAACATATAACATACCACTCCCATATCAATATTATCAGGACCATGTGTGTATGAATGCAAATGACAATACAAGGCAAGAGTCATAATGTATGAGATGCAATCAAGTATAGATATGATTATCACATGCTTTCAACAATACATCAACATATAATCCAAGTACAATCAGTATATCAAGCATATGTGATGAATAAGCACAACGATAACAGTATGGCGATGAGCCCACATAATTGCGACAAGCCTACTCAATCAGCAGTCAGAATCAGTTTAAGGTTGATTTCCTAAATCACCCATCATCGCAGTTCAACACGTTCTCTATTCCATTCCTCCAAATCTTCAGACCATTCAGGAAGTTGCAAGAATAACATACGCCCTAGATTTTTGGCTATTATCAATGAAGGTAATAGAATATATTTTTGAAGAATTGATTGAGTTATTAACATGGAACCTCTTATTATTTGCGCAAAAGGAATGCTATCCCAGGCTTCGGCTATCGCTACGGATTCTTCCAATGTATCATTTCTGGGTCAAATGGAATTCATAGGTATAGGAAGAAGCCCTATCAAATAGAGATTTTTTCTTTCGACCCTATTTCGATTGTTAATACGATATATAAGGACCGCTACTACAAAGAGTATTACACCATTGATCGTGAAATATCGATTGCTTGTTAAACCATGTGAATTGCGTGAAAGTAGGATACTCCAAATTCGGAGGTCAAAGAGTTTTAGAAAACGTTCTTGGTGGAAAAAAATGTGAATGAAGGATCCCACGTCTTTTATAAGAAAAGACTTTCTCAGTGGAACTAAAAAAAAAAAGAGTTTGAGCTCTTTTTTTTGGTTGACTTTTAGCCACGCGCGGCGGCTATGCGCATGTGTCCCAAGGTGACGTATATTTTTTGGTAATGTGTATACTCGAGAGAAAAGGACCCGTGTAAGTGGCACCCCCAAACACGCCCAATACCCTTCAATATTTATAACTGATTATGTACTTCTATCGGAGTCTAGTGAAAGTAAACCGTAGCCTTCCTCTAGGCCGAAGGAGACTACAACAGCCAAATCTATACGCTAGCCTTGCCCCTCCACTACACATTGTGGTAATCGAAGTCTAATATGCATATACTATTCGTTAATACAAAGCTTATACATAATACAAGGACCTAGTCATTAAACAATCAAGACTTCAAGAACCAACCCCGGGCCCATGTCACCATGACTCAAACTTATTACTCAAAAAGCATGAACACATACTAGGTAATCATATCCTTAAGTTAATTAGAAACGTACGCTCATTTGGACCTTTAATTGGACAATTTAAGAAAAGCCCCAATTTGATAACCCTAGAATTTTCCACCACGTCAAAATGGTTTTTATAATCAAATTAAGCTCTATCACATGACTATCTAACATATTCCATCACTAATTCACAATAATTAAAGTAAACAAATTCATAAACACTCTTTAATCAAGATTCAACTCTCTTAATCTCAAATGGAGGCCATAATTATTTTTCCCGAATTCACATGCACAATACAACCCCATTAAAAGACCTTAAATAAAGAAATTAAATCACAAAGGATGGAAATCTTTATCTCAATGAAGAATTCACTCCTAAACTTCAGAATTGACTCCGCTAGTGCGGTCTCTCTACCACATAAAATGACCTCGCTGGGGTGTAGTCACTTGACAGCTCGCCCAGCGCTAAAGTGAACCTGATGCCGCAGAGGCGCACTCGCCAATGTGAAAAATCACTCCGCCACGACGAAAACTCACCAAAAGCTCACAATCCACTTCTACGAGCCAACCTTCGCAGAGGCAGACACGCAGGAGCAAACAACAATGCCGCCAAGGCAGACACTAGACACCAGCAAAATAGAAACTAGGCTAAATTTCCACAAAACACTCTCGAGACCTCCCAAACACAAACCATACATGCTCCCCTAAGATAAATAGTACTACGAACTCACTCGCGACCTCAAATTTCTCATTTAACCGAGCTAACTTTTCTAAAGAATCATCCGAAAATAACCAAGTATCCAAATATTACAAATAAGGCCATAAAATACATTTGATTGTTTCAGGAAGACATTCAATGACTCGACCAAGTCATAAAAGGCCCTCCGAAAATTCAAGTAAATAGGTTTTTCTTTTGGGTTAACAAACTCTAAGGTTCTTATTTTTGGTTTTTCTTCTGAAACTCATGTAAATGGACCTCGAGATATGTGCCACCTATTTTTGCGCATCACAAACCCCACACAAAGTCTGTAAAAAGGGTAAAATAGGCAAATAAGGGTCTTTAGCTAAAAATGACCGAATCGATCGTTATATCAAATAGTAATTAAATAAATGTTCATCCTCGAATAGAGAGAAATGAACAAGGGAAATCTACGGGAAGTAGAAAATAAGTCAGGATATCGGCTCTGCATGTCAGACTCTTTCTCCCAAATTGCCTCCTCAACAGGACCATACTTCTATTGAACCTTCACAGAAGCTATCTCCTTAGACCTTAACTTTCTCACCTATCTATCCAAAATATCCACAGGCTCCTCCTCAAACTCCAAATTCTGATCTAGCAATATGGAGTCCCACTAAATGATATAAGAACCATCGGCATGACAATTCTTTAGAATGGACACATGGAATAACGGATGGATGCCTAAATGACCTGGTAGTAGAGCCAACTCATATGCCACCTCCCCAACCCTCTGAAGAACCTCAAAAGGTCCGATATACATTGGACTAAACTATCATATCTTGTCGAACCTCATCATACCCTTCATGGGTGAGACCTTCAGAAGAACCCTATCACTAACCATGAATGCTTAGTCTCGGACCTTCCAGTCTGCATACTCCTTCTACCTGTTTTGTGCTTCCAGGAGCTTGTCTTGGATCACATTCACCTTCTCTAAGGAATCTCTCAACAAATTGGTATCCAAGGTCGAACCTCAAACGCATCAAACCACACAATCGGAGATCGACATCTCCTACCATACAAGGCCTCAAACGGTGCCATATCAATACTGGAGTGATAGCTGTTGTTGTATGCAAACTCTGTCAAAGGTATGAACGGGTCCCAATGTCTACCAAAATCAATCACAGAGGCTCGTAACATGTCCTCCAATACCTGAATAGTCTGCTCAGACTAACCATCGTTCTGAGGGTGAAAATTTGTATTGAGATCCAAGCGAGTACCCAACTCTCTCTGCAAAGTCCGCCAGGAATGAAAAGTAAACTGAGTACCCAGGAATGAAAAGTAAACTGAGTACCCAGTCTGAGATGATAGAAATAGAAACCCCATGAAGACAAATAATCTCACAAATGTATATCTTAGCCAACTTCTCTGCATTATAAGTTGTCTGGACCGGAATGAAATGCATAGACTTGGTCAATCTATCAAAAATGACCCAAATAGCATCAAACTTGCCCAAGGTCTTAGGCAACCCAACAACAAAATCCATGGCAATCCTCTCCTACTTCCATTCGAGAATGGGCATCCTCAAAGACACACTACCGGGTCGCTGATGCTAATAGTTGACCTGCTGACAATTCTGAAACCGAGAAACAAACTCAACAATGTCTCTATTCATCCTCCCCCACCAGTAATGATGCCTCGAGTTATGGGCCTCCTACCTTTGATCCTCAAAACCCCCTCACCATCAATCATAGCCTCCTTGGCTTCACCACTCATCGCCTTATCTTAAATTTCGCACAACTTCATATCATCATACTGGTGGGTCTGAATCTGATCCAAAAGAGATGACCTTGCGTCTATACAAGCCAAAATTCTACCCAGATCTGAAATATCTAGCTTCACAAAATGATTGTCTAAAGACTGGACCTCCAATGAAAAAGGACACTCAAAAATGATAAGGCGAGCTAAAATCCCCATGCTGACTGTCTTTTGTCTAAAGGCATCTGCCACCACATTGGCCTTTCCTAGATGGTACAAAATGGTCATGTCATAATCCTTCAACAAATCTATCCACCAACGCTTCCTAGAATTCAAATCCATCTGATTAAACATGTGTTGAAGATTGTGGTGGTCGGTATACACCTCACAATGAACACCATAAAGATAATGCCACCAAATCTTCAAAGCAAACACAACGACAACCAACTCTAAGTCATGAACAGGGTAATCCTTCTCGTGCATCTCTGACTGCGTCAATGCATAAGATATAATTGTACCATCCTACATCAACACACATCTCAACCCGATCCTTGAAACATCACAATATATGGAAAAGTCCTTCCCCTCCACCGAAAGGGACAAAATTAGGGTTGTGGTCAAAAGATACTTGAGCTCTTGAAAACTCTCCTCACACTCCTCGGACCACTGGAAAGGCACATTCGTCTGAGTCAAGCGCATCATATAAAAAGAAATAGAAGAGAAGCCATTGACGGACTAGCAATAGTAGCTAGCAAGACCTACAAAGCTTCGAATCTCGGTCATATAAGTCAGTCTAGCTTAGTCCTGAGTGCCTATATTTTCTTAGGGTAAACCATAATACCCTCCTTGGACACCACATATCCCAAGAATGCCATAGAACTTAACCAAATCTGACACTTAAAGAACTTAGCATATAATGTCTTCTCTTTTAATAACCCAAGAACCACTGTCAGATGCTGCTCGTGGTCCTCCCGACTCTTCGAATAGATCAAGATGTCATAAATGAATATAATAACAAAAGAATCCAAATACGAATTGAATATCCCATAAACATTGAAAGGGTATTAGTAAGCCCAAAGTACATCACTAGGAACTCATAATGACCATAATAAGTCCGGAAAGCCTTCTTGGGAACATCCTCGGCCTGAATCTTCAACTGGCGATACCCGAACTTCAAGTCAATATTAGAAAACATCGAAGCACCCTGAAGGTGGTCGAACAGATCATCAATACAAGGAATCGGATACTTGTTTCTAATGGTGACCTTATTCAATTGTCTAAATCAGTGCACAAATGCATGATGTCATCCTTCTTCTACATGAAAAAGACAAGAGCACCCTATGGAGATACACCCAGTCAAATGAATCTCTTGCTCAACAAATCCTGAAGCTGCTCCTTTAACTCTCTAAGCTTTGTCGGATCCATACGATACGGATGAATGGAAATAGGTCGAGTACCCGGTTGAAGATCAATATAGAAGTCAATATCTCTATATGACGGCATACCTGATAAATCTAAAGGAAAGACCTCGGCAAACTCACTAACTACCAAACCAGACTCAAGGGACAGAGTTTTCACACTCGTATCCCGAATATGAGCAAGATACTCCAGTTAACCCTTGTCTACTAACTTCCTAGCTTGGATGAAAGATATGATCTTCTTAGGAGTGGGGTTGGGAGCACCCCTCCACTCTAACCACAGAATAACAAGCATAGCAAACATAATTGTCTTCGCATGACAGTCTAGAATCACATTGTACAGTGATAACCAATCCATCCCTAGAATAATATCAAATTCAACCATGTTTAAAATGATCAAATCTACCCAGGTATTGTACCCTACAAAAGTAACCACACACATACAATAAACTCTATCTACAGTCACAGAATCACCAACCAATGTGGACACACGAATAGGGATGTCAAGCATATAACACCACACATCCAAATCACCAAAAAAGTAGGAAGAAATATATGAGAGTGTAAACCGTGGATCAAATAACACTGAAGTAGACCGGTGATAGTCTGAGATGATACATGTGATAACCGCATGGGATGCCTCAGCCTTAGGCCTACTCGAAAATGCATAGCAAAGAGTATGTCCTACATTGGACTGAGTACCCTATAGGCCACCTTAGCTCGAATGAGCTCCATCTCTCCGTAGTTGTGATCCTCTTCAGCTGACCTGACCACTACCCCTATATGGTTGTGCTGGAGTCCTAGGTACACGAGATGTAATTTATACAAGACTAGGGCACTCTATCTTGAAATTCCCAACCTTACCACACTCGTAACAGGTCTTGGCCATCGAGGGCTGATGAATAGAGATAGAAGAACTCGAACTAATATAGTCAGAATACCTAGATTGAGAACCCCTTAAAGACAGGCCCCCACTATAATTGCTCTGCCCCGCAGAGACACCATCTTTAATATGGAGGGCTGCCTGAACCAGTCAACTAAGTTGTGACTACTGATATCAACCTTATTTTCTATAACCATGAGAAGTAGAACAAATTAACTGTCCATGTCGCCTCACCCTCTTATCGATCTCATATCTGGGCGTCATGCCCTTCACAGACTCCACATACTTACATGTTCGGCTGCTATTTCAAAAGAAACCCAAAGGCCACTAACTGTAACATGTCAACTGAAGGGGAACAGTCAAATCTCTAACATACATTTCACTCACTCAGCCTTTGTAGGTAGCAGCAATGCCGCATAACACGATAAGGCATTGAAGCGACTCTCATAATTTGCAACTGCAAAACCCCTCTGCTCTAAACTCTAGAACTCATCACACTTGCCCAAATGCAAGCTAAGAGGTACATACTTCACTAAGAATACTCGATATAACATAACCTATAATAGTGGAGGCAACCCCGCAAGTCAACAAATAACATAAGTTCTCCACAGTTTTGCATCTCCTAAAAGTTGAAGGGCCACAAAACTAACTCTGTCCGACTCCATAATACCCAAGGTATGCAACCTCTCATGACTGCGTACAATAAACTCATATGCATCCTCTTTGGGACAAACATAAAATACCGGATGATTCATGTTCGAAGTGCGCTAAAATCTTCCATTTATCGCGGGTCATAGTTATCCCTACAATCGGTCAGGGACCAAACTCTAGAGCATGAACCTCATCAATATGGGGTGCTGACATTACCGTTGGTTGAACCTCGGGAGTAAAAAACTCAAGAGTCTGAGTTTTTCCCTCCCCCACACGGGTGTGTGACCCATTCAGAGTAGTCGGGTTCATGTTCACCTGGGAAAAACCATCTAAGACACTCAATAATTTGACCAATATGTCTTGTATAACTAGAGTAGCAATAAATCTAGGTTGATCCTGGGCTGACCCCATCTCCTCCTCAAGAAACTCGTCCTGAGGCTCAATATATGGCTCAGGGGACTCTGATCTAGCACGTGCCTAATCAGCTCTCTATGCCCCACCCTGAGCTGGTGCAGCTCCTCACTGCGTCAACATAAGTCCTTATCATCTATGAAGGACTAGGAATAAAGGTCATATACCAATTTGATTCAACTTAGCATGAAAGGAATGAAGAAAGTGAAATTTCCTAAATATACCATAGCCTCTCAAAGATTAGTATGGACATCTCTGTACTGATTCACAAGACTCTACTAGACACTTGTATTTAAGATTGTTGAACCTAAAGCTCTGATACCAACTTTATCATGACCCCTTTTAGGGATTGTGGTGGCACCTACACAATTCCCACATGTAGGTAAATCACTCCAGAATCATTCACACAATATAATATGAAGAAAAGCGAAAAGACAACTAAATACTATATAAAACGGTCTTATGATAATAATACAGAAATATAAGTCTGAGAAACAAACATAACCCTAAAAATCTGGTCAATCATATAAGAGCTCTAAATCTGATACAAGTCTGAAATAAGGCACATGAGCCATAACTAAATATGATAATATATGTATGTGAATATGGCTCTCGATCATAAGTAAAAATCATAATTAAAGGATAGAGAATCCAAGGCATGACGAAAATAGCATTTTCACCCTAAATGCTCAAGTAAGCCCGCTTGGTCTCACACTCGAGCTCGCAAATTGGTAGTGGGATATATATCTACATAAAAAAAGATGCAGCAAGTGTAGCATGAGTAAACAACGTATCCTCGAAGATATCACTGGCCGACAATGATAGAAGATAAGAAAAAAGAGATAAATATTAAGTTGACACCAAATAGTCCTATACTAGCAGATCAATAATACAAGTAATGTCACGTTGTTCACAAAATAGCCCACAAAATGAACATATCACATTTTTCATAAAATATTTCATAATCACTTAAATCACCAAGTTCTAAAAGAGTTCAATAACAGTATCCCAAGTATCAATGAGCAAATAACAATCATTCTTTATCCAGGAAATCCAACCAAGTTATCAATAACCAATCCAACACTTAATCCATCAACAAACAATCAATGAAATGATATATATATGATATGAATGCCATGCATATGCCACGTACCTTTATCCTACAGTATATATGCATTCAAATTTTATGAACTCCACACCCATGGGGGACTAGTAAAGTCCATATACTCGTCTGGAATTTCTTAACGGACCCCAGCACTTGGCTATAATAACTGTTGCAAGTGTGCAATCTGTACCTCGCGTATCATCATCATCTCAGAGTTGCTATAATATCATTGTGTTCTTACCTTTCCAGTCCCTTGGACCCACAACATATAACACATGACAATACAATGTAAGAATTATAATGTATAAGATGCACCTAAGTATAGAGATGATTATCACGTGCTTTCATGAATATATCAACATATAATCCAAGTACAATCAGGATATCATATCAAAGAATATATGATGAATAGGAACAACAATAACAAGTACGACAACGAGCCCACATAATGACAACAAGCCTAATCAATCAGCTTAAGGTTGATTCCCCAAATCACTCATCATCACAGTTCAACACCGGTACCCACTTAATCGTTCATCATAATCGTGTGAGTGGGACCCAAAAACTCACCCACTAGCCCTTAATATTTATAATAGATTACATACTTCTATCGGAGTCTAGTAAAAGTAAACTATATCCTACCTCTAAGTCGAACAAGAGCCTCGAACAATCAAATCAATGCGCAATTCTTGCCCTTCCAATGCGCCTCGTGGTAATCGAAGTTTAATACACATATACTATTCATTAATACAAAGCATAAACATAATACAAGTACCTAGTCAAACTAATCAAGACTTCAAAAACCAACCCCGAGCGCACGTCACCAAGACTCAAACTTTATTACTCAGAAAGAATTAATAGACAATGGAACCTAGTGAAGGAGAACTATCTCTCTTATATATAATCGGGCATAATCTTTAGTTGTATAGGTAGTCTTAACCAGAAGAAAATGAGTCAATTTCGTCAATCTATCGACAATCAGCCATATAGAGTCATACATCCACTGAGAATGAGGAAAACTTGTAATCAAAATCCATGTTAATCACCTCCCATTTCCACGTTAGAAGTTTTATATTTTGAGTAAGTCTCCCGGGCTTTTGGTGTTCAATCTTAACTTGCTGAAAATTTGGACATTGAGCCACATATTCTGCAATATTCTTTTTCAGATCGTTCCACCAGTATAGTTCCTTGAGGTCATGATACATCTCCGTCGACCCTGGTTGAATAGAATATTGAGACTGATGCACTTCTGTCATAATACATTCTTTGAGTCCTCTAACATTAGGCACGCACAATCAACCTCGATATCTAAGAACTATGTCATTCCCAAGCTCTAATATCGACTTCTTTTGTTGTGGAATCGCTTATTTCATCCTCACTAATTCAGGACATCAAACTGTCGCTCTTTCACTTCAGCTATTAACGATGATTCTACTATATTCTGGAGAACAATACCCCCATCACCTTAATCAAGAAATCGAACACTCAAACTAGCCAACTGGTACAAGTCTTTAGTCATTGGCATATTCTCTTCCGCAACATTACTCAAACTACCCATGGACTTACGACTCAAAGCATCGGCCACCACATTAGTTTTTTCGAGTTGATACAGCGACATCATAATATTTCAATAATTTAAGCCACCTTTTTTGCCTCAAATTCGATGCCTTCTGCTAGAAAATTTATTGAAGGCTCTTATGGTCAGTACATATATCAATATGAACCCGATATAGATAATGATGCCATATACTCAGGGCGAACACTACTGTTGCTAACTCAACATCATAAGTCAGTTAGTTCTACTCGTGTTTCCTCAACTGCCTTGAAGCATATACGATAACCCTACCGTTCTGCATTAAAACACAGCCTAGGACAACTCTGGATGCATCACAATACACGATATATCCCTTAGTGCCTTCGGGAAATGCCAAGACAAGTGCTGATGTCAACCCATCTTTCAAATTCTGGAAGCTCTACTTACATGCCTCTGACCACTGAAACTTAGCTGCCTTCTGAGTTAGTTTTGTCAACGGGGTAAAAATAGAAGACAACCCCTCTACAAACCTCTGATAATAGCCGGATAAGACCAAGAAACTCCGAACATCTTTAGGAGTAGTAGGCCTCGGCTAATTCTTCACGACTTCAAACTTCTGGCTAACAACTTTGATACCTTTGCCTGATACTATAAGGCCAAGAAAGGCTACTGAATTCTACCAGAACTCGCATTTGGAAAACTTTGCATATAACTTACAATCTTGGAGCATATGTAACACCTCTTGACCAAAAGCGGACTTTCTCTATTAACGAGAGATCCCATTGAACGCGAATCCTTTGTTCAATCCAACATCCCTCTTCCTTTGCCGAAGCAACTCTCTTGACTATAAGGAAAGAGAGGAGTGAAGGAAGAGGAGCTCAAACAAGGTTCAAAGATCCCCTCCCATTTAAAGAACAGTTCAGATATTCACGACCAAGAAATAATGGATTCTCTTTCGGATAGGAAGGCTGGAATGCCAATAGGCATCTATTATTGAATTCACCCGACCCTTGACTCATTGTACTAGCTATATCTTAAGGGTAGATAGCGCTATAGGCTAACGATAAGATTCAAGGGCCTTCTATTTAGTCGATGCTTCTTTTTCCTTTGATCGAGAAGTAGTAGTTGCTTCTCTCTTCAAGTTCAAGCGAGTTCTTGTTTTGACTTTTGCTCTGACTTCTTCTCATCTAAGCATTTGCTTCGGCCTACAAAAGCTCGGACGAGCGGGGAATATCATAAACTCAAAGAAGACCGGGGTCACCGACCTAGAAGAAAACACAAATAGAGATAGGTCAACCGATTAATAGGTATACTTGTCAAGCGACACGGACACGGTACATAAGGAATCACATCATCACCTCCTTCTTGCTCTTTGGCTTTATTAGCGTCACCGAGGCCTCTCTTTGATCATTCCCTGTGTTTCGGTGCTTGCCCTTTCTTTGTTGAATAAAGATCTTCATCGATCTCCACTACGGCTGTCACTCCTCCTTTAATAAGATCAGGATACTTTTTTTTCGTATTAAGAGAATGTCGTTGAAGTAGGATCGCTAGTGGGATAGTCCAGTGGTACTCCTTGCCTCTGTTGACACAATTAACCAACGGGGACCGTTGGTGGGTATATAATGCAGCTTGCTTAGTAAAGTCTTTTATCTTCCATTCGGGGGTCATGAATGATTAACGAAACGAAGGGTGAGTGCAACGAACTAGAATTTTGGACCAGTCTTGTAGCGAATAAAGGAAAAAGGTCCCGGTAGGGGTCAGCAGCGTCGGGAGGCGGAGGTGAACAACAAGGACTCTCTCTCGTAGCCAATATCCCACCCTTCTTCCGTAAGGATGGATTCGGGCTTAAGCCAACTCGACCAAGGAGGGAAGGATTTTGAGGAGGATAACTCCTTTTCAATAATAGGAGCGTAACCTACTACTAATGTATATAGACCAAGGACTTTCCATTTCAACGGGATTCTCGTCTCAAGGGCATTTCCACCAATCACTTCAACAGTGCCAAAATGCCCTATTCCTTGAGTCACTGGAACCGCTGACCCAACTTACAAGAACCTACGTACTTCTTATGAGCTGGGATCGATCATATTCGCATTTACACCATGTTTCAGCCCCGAGCAGCCATCGAAAGCAAAGAGATCAGGTCGTTATATTCTACCAAATAGATGCCGATACTCCCGAACTGCTATAGGAGTCTAATTATCATTCCCTTCCCGCATCACTAGAAAGATAAAGCGATCGAGGAGCGAAGTTATGAGCTGACATGAGTGGAATCGAAGCAACTAGTCCTGTCCAAAGAGTCCCAACCCCAGGGAAAGTCTTTTGTCAGGGGCGAAAGCCGGCTCAACAAAGGACTTTTTTCAAGGGATCGTCGACAAGAACTACTCATGAAGACCCAAAACCTCAGTATATGGATAATTCTTCCTTGAATTGGCTACTACCGCGCAACGTGCCCTTGCTTGGTGGGTCGGAAAGAAGGGTGGTGCCTTAGCTCATGGGTCTAAAAACTTTTGGTCATGTGCTATCTGCTTGTCCAAAAGGCCAAGCCAATGTAACCGGAAAGGAAGAGTTTGATCCTGGCTCAGTAGTAGGACCAGTTCCCCCCTCAACTACTTATTGATCTGTTGGTAAACCCCCTCCCTTTCGGTCTACTAGCCGGTTACCTCCTTTCCTTCCTTACAATCAAGCAAGCGGCTTTCACTTCTCTCCTTCCTTATAGTAAAGGCGAGTGGATTAAGGCTCATCTTCTGTGATAGCTATTTCCTCGTCTGGGAAGCAATCCTTAAACTCATGCTCTTCCTTGATAGGGTGCAAGGTCTTCTGCTATCGCCCTTTCTTTTTGGTTACATACGTGATGTCGAATTCAGACAGAAGCAGTAACCATCTTGCGGTCCTTCCCGTTACGTTAAGGCGGGTTTCTCGAACAAATACTTTTTTTGTAGGTCCATGGAAGCTATTAAATGTACTTGGGTAAGACAAGCATGTAATGCCTCAATTTCCGCCTTACCCAAACCAAAGCCAAGCGGGTGTTTTCTCCAAATTGGTATACCTGGTCTTGTAGTCGGTCATTTTCTTACGTTGGTAGTATATGGCCCTTTACTTCCGCTTCATCGTATTAAGATTCATCGTATTAAGCCAACATAGACCCCATAGTGGTTTCGGTGATTTGGTAGGTATAGTAATAAAGGCTTCCCGGCGTTGTAGGCACTAGAATGGAGGTATTCCTTTATTTTGTCAAAAGCTTTTCGGCGGGCTTCATCCCATTTTCCTGCGAAATTTAGATTTCGAAATTTGTGTATCGGCTCGCAAGTGGTTATACAAGAGAAAGTCAAAGTCGATGGGACTATTGATCGCTACAAGGCTCGCGTGGTAGCCAAAGGCTACAACAAAGCAATAGGGTATAGACTATGATGAGACATTCGGTCTAGTTATCAAGATGGCATCAAGGGCGATTAGGTGTGACTTGCTTGATAAGGGAAAGAGAAGACGTCCCTCAAAGCCCCATTAACGCAAAACAAGTCGATTCCTCCATTTTTAAATTACCGAAGCTCTTAGCTACTCGGCTATACTATAGGCTCTAAAGGCATTACTTGACCGAAAGAGTGCTTATATTATGGGGGCTTCCCTTTCCAACATCCGACTTATATACAGGTCAACATTGACTTAAAAAGCACGAAAAAAAAAGGAGCTCACTCGACCGAAAGGAGAGGGATGAGAGTAGTCTTTTTCCAATAGGCTAGCCGCCTATTGCGGGAGTTCTTGACTGAAAGGACACAAGCAAGCTGCTACCGAATGTGAACAAAGTCAAGGAGATGGAATCAACTCAATAGAATTAGGTTTTTTTATGACTCGTTGAAGTGACCGAATGAAATGTTGGATTGATTCAATACCGAATCCCAGATCTCCATAGACGACTAATGGTAGGAGCTGCATTTTTCGGAAAGAAAGATAGTGGCAAAAGGATGTTAATCAAGAACTGACGTCTCATGCCGACCCCGTCTGCAGTTGCTACTACACTGTTACATCCGGATAAAGTGACCCGTACTTGGTGGAATAATTGCAATGTGACTATACCGCCTCTTGATAAAGGGAAGACAGTATACCAAGCTTGTCTCGGTAGTCGAGTTTGGTCCTCCGGCAGCAACCCGGCCGGTATACACCCCACAGAGGAAATTGGGCTGTGAGTTGAGTAACTATATTCAACAATCATTTCCCAACATCGTTCCTAAGCCCTACTAAGTAAAGGGGGATGTGTTCAGTCGCAAGCATCTTCGTCAATACTCCATCTGCCCCCCGCCGGGGGTTAAGGGGAGGATGTCAAAACCTTACCCATAAAAAAAGTACATAGACTCGCTCACAAACAACGACTACAAGACAGCCAAAAACATTCGCTAATAAAATAAAAGTGAACAAAGCCAAATCAATATGATATTCAATAAGCCCACTTTTTTGAGAGAAAAAACCTGAATTTGTTGAGGAAGATCGGTGTAGAGGAAAACCTATAGTCAAACCGAGAATCGCAGACCAAAGTTTGCTAAAGAGTCCGCCACTTTGTTGTTTTCTCTAAATGTATAGACGATTTGGAAATGGCCACCGAGAATTTGGATGAAATAAAGCTCCACCATGAGTCTAGGTATGGGTAATTTTAGGGGCTTCTTTATTTTCATTGAAGCAATCAACAATGATTTTGGAGTCAATTGCGAGTTTACGAGCTTGATGAATGTAGAGCGCATCCGAGAAGAATAGAATCGTAAACGCCCAAGATGATCGATGTCAAGAAGTCGAGAACAGTCTTTCGACCCGTCCGTAATTTGTTGAATAATAGCGACGAGTTGAGATATTGGGTTTTCTAATTTACTGCTATTGCCTTCCTTCTAGAGTTCCCAAACTGAAAAAATAGTAAGCATAGACGTGACGTAGCCAACTTGGGATTTCTGCGAGATCCGTTAAACCGCCGGGACCGAATGGAATCCGTTTGGAAGGATCAACTATTGAAAAGGCAATCAAAATGGTTCCAAACCTCCATAGCAAGCTCACTCTTGATGAAGAGGTGATCAATACTTTATTTATCATGCTCCGAACAGCACAAGCATTTTCTTGCTAATCTTATACCTTTCGTCCGAATTTATTCCCTTAACCGATTCTCGAAATCCCCGCATACAAAGTCAAATAAGAGCTTCCACGCAAACAAATTATTGTAGGAATGGCTTTATCCCGGACAAATTGAGTCCAAGCTTGAATGCCCGTTGGATTTCTTATCGATTCCCAACCAGACTTTGAGAATAAATGACTTACTACGATTCTTTTTCCATATGCCCCCGTCCTCCGATGAGATGTGAATATACCACTACTCCCGATATCATAAACCACTCGTGAGGCAAAAATGCTTCGATATCATTGAAAAAGCAGTTTCCATGTGCGTCAAGCACATCTATGATTTTGGAGAAATAACTAGTAAAGGAGTTGGCACTGGTCAATAAGAGGGAGTCATACTTGGACTGCTTTTTTCAAAAGAAACTATCGAAAGACCCTATGGTTTTCGCTTCCAAACCTGGTTGTCGGACTTGGAGTGAAATCGGTTCTATTTTCAGCAACCCCACCAATACTTAAGGGCTCAAAATGGTGGATTGGAAATGGAGCTAGCACCGATTTCTGGTTCCACCCCCGGCTCTCGATATTCTTCTCATTGAAAGTACCCCCTCTTATTGACCAGGTAAACTTCATACGAAAAGCTTTTGAAAGCTCTTGAAAATGTCTTGTAGTAGGAGGACCCAAAGCCCCTTCCTGAATAGGTAGGCACATAGTATCATAAAATAGCCAGTGAAGCTTTCTTTTTATTTCATCACCGCCTCACCAAAAGATAGCTAACATTTTTTCCAACTGGTCAAGAACTCCCTTTGAAACTGGAATCCCTGCAAGAAGGTGTATAGGCATCGAGAAAAGAACATGTTTGCAAAAGAATCCGCCCTCTACTGGATAACAATGCTTTCATCTCCTACCACTTTATTTTTTCCTCTATCCAGAAGATGAGCCATTTTTTTTTCCGATTTAAATAGAGGTAGTCCTAGATCAAAATATTAGGAATCAAAGCAAGGAAAGTAGCATTGATGGAACGGGGGATCGCACCTTCGGCGAAGAAATAAGGTGACCATTTGGAAGTTTTTGAAATCCCAACAATATTTTCTATATAAAAAGAATCCGAAAAGCCATCAAAGCGGGGAGACCTTTTTTGGGTTAGTGCGCGACGACATGCTCAAAATTCCCTTTTGAACTTCTTCCATATTAGGAGGGCTCGTAAGCATCTTATTATCTTCCTCTCGTGACTAGAGAGGGGATGGTCTCAAGGATCTCATCTTCAAGCACCGAACCTTGAGAAGAAAGTAATGTATGAAAGAAATTGAGAGCTTCTGCCATACAGAGACAAGTTCGAATTTGGTTCAAGGTGCTTATTCTCTATCTTTCTTCGTAAAGCGAAGTTTTTCAAGGTTACTCTTGGACGAATCTAACTCCATTTTCTTATCGCAGACCAACTCGTTCAAGAGCAAATTGGCCTTCTTCGTTTTCGGCATTTCTATATTCGAAATAGTTCGCCAATTCAGTGCTTTATTTGTCGAGTCAATCTTCCTGGAGAAGACTTGAAAAGGATTTTCCGAGCATGGTTGAGATCAATGTGAAAATAAGAATGCCGAATCCACATTCTTTGGGAACGAAAGACCCCAGGCCTGCGAGTATTATAATCTTCTAAGAAGATTACTAGAGGAGAGTGACCAGAAAAAGGCGTGGAAGCCCCTGGTTCAAGTGGCAATACTTTCAAACTACGCATCCACTCACACTAGGATCATCAAAGTGAAGAAAGCTTTTTTTTTGCTTTGTTCTCTGTTTCGTGGTCAAAGTTCGGAGCTGCGGAAATCTTGCAAGTTTTGTCTACGCTCGTGAGAAGACGGAAGAGGAACTTTACGAACCGCTCGGGCGGGGTCACCGGTTGTCAAATAGCATTCGCGCCTCCCATTCGCACGTGTGAACTTGGAAAGCGCAACTGTCATCGGCTCGAAGCACACTTTCGCAGACTGCGGCGCGCCTATCGCCCCGGCACGGCACTATAAATGTTGGGTTGAGCAAGAATACTGCGACTAGGGAAACGAAGAATGGAATTGAAGGCATAGTCTTCCACTCCCTCTCTCTATGGAAGGAATAAGACCTTGGTTGAAGGACCCAAGGGTCGAAGAAAGACAAGAGCCGAAGGCTCCATACGCCTTACCCCTGAGCTAAAAGAACACTTGCTTGAGAAAGGCAGATCATAAAGGAGGGGCATATCCGATTGAAATGGAAGATGATCATATACACGTCACGTAGGTCCATATCTTCGCCCCAGTCTTTTAGTACCCTATCCTATAGCCATACTCAATGAGATAGATGTAGCTTTAAATTTCTTAGAGAAAGCTCATTCCGCTACTAACCTGATAGTGGTTGCCTCTGTATTTGAGTATTTGGAATTAGTATCAATAGAAATATAAGGGTCGAAATCATTGTCTTAATAAGGTTAATAAGGGTTCGCTCCATTCCATGTTGTATATTCAACCTCTATGTCAATAGGGGCCTTGGGACTCTCAAAATGCGACTTCGTGAGCTGCGGTTCTAACTAAACCCTGGTACTATCCCTCTCCGCTGGAAAAAGTGCGATCTGAGCCCGTTTCCCAAGGAGATCCGTTGAGACCTATCAATCGAATGTGAGGCCTACGGACTATGGTTAATCCTCAGAATCCGCTTGGTCTTCGTCAAAAAACTCTGAGGCATTTAAGTTATGAGTAGCCGAGCTGCATGAATCAACTTTATTCTCAATTGATTTCATACCCATACCCACCGACGGTCCAAGAGAAGCAGACCCTACTGTCTTAGCCGGATCAGCATGAATGGTTGCATCCTCAAAGTCGTCGATCACAAAGAAGTAACCATAGTACCCAGCTTTTGAGGATTGGGCGGCTTGAAGGACTTATCTTATAACAGTTACGTAACAACACCTTGGCTATTATAAAGAAACTAAATCTAAATACTCACACTAGGCCTCATGGGAAGCTAAAAAGCCGAAGGCCTTGACAAAGGTAAAGGTAAGGCATGAATTTCACTTGTTTGAAGTGAACTTACCATGTCGATAATGGGCTATTCCTCGCTAAGAAAAGAAGAGAAGGAAGGTGCGGAAGCCATTTGAACTCGGCTAGGTATGAGGAATGGAAGAAGCCAAAGGAAGAGGGATGTTGCATTGAACAAGGGATTCGCGTTCAATGGAATCTCTCGTTAATAGAGAAAGTCCGCTTTTGGTCAAGACACCGCTCTCTCCTCTCTCAGTTCAATTGATATTCGCTAGTCAACTCATCTTAAAGCGCCTGATCCCTTGACTCTTTAGATTTACTTTCTTGACTTCCTCTATCCGTTTCCTTTCTTTCATGTTTTAAGCCTTGGACTAATTCCATAACGGCAATACGTACAAGCCTATTAAATACAGAACCCATAATCAAAGATCAAAGTCTTTCTTTAAAATAAAAATGCCCCTAAGGACAGAGAAAGGCATGTGAACGTCTTCAACAGACAGACATTTATACTGCGGCCGTCGGCGAGTTATGTTAGGTCAGCTTTTTAAGTAAGCTCTGTACGCTAGAAGAGTCACTCGAGTTTTTGCCTGCCTCTCTGCTTCAGCATATATGAAAAGAGGTTGGTGACATAACTAATATGAATCGCATTTTGGGGAATCTTTCTTCCGGTGAAGCGCCTTGGAATCTCGTTGACAAGCATGACAATGGATTCGACCTCTTGTGAAATCGGTCATTCAAGTTCTTTCCTACCCTCCATCTATTCCTGCTTGACTTTCTTCAAAGAAGCCTTAGATCTCTTTCTCGCTCGAGGTGGGAGTAGGCAGTTCTCTATGAACTGGATGTTAAATTATCAATAAAAAAGAGGATAGGAATGCGCTTCTTCGATTAGGTGTCTCATGGCAGGGGCTGTTTCAACAGCAATAGTAGGAATAGTAATCGAATCACCGGCAATGCTAGAAGCAGCCGAAATCGTTGCGTTAGTGGCATGAGTAATCTCAACTGGAGCAGGGAAACTAGAAGGAAGTGGTGATAAAATTTCCATAGTAGGAGCTTCCGGCGGAGGAGTCACAGGGGTGACACGCTCCTCAGGACGCACCACAGGGATGAAAAACATATCATCATAAGAAGTGCCATTAGTAGAACCTGGAGACTGGATAGTAGCAAATGGAAATGAGAATTCATCAAAGATCACATGCTTGGAGATGAAAACACGGCTTGAAGAGGGATCGAATCAGCGAGACCCTTTCTTTTTATAGTTGGGGCTATAACCCAAAAATACACATTGACGAGAACAAGGTTCCAGCTTGTGAGCGGTATAGGGTGCGCTAGGTGGGGATAGCACGCACACCCGAATGGTCGTAGGGCCTTGTAATCTGACCAAAAAAGCTTCACTTCAAAAGGAGAACGCTATCCGATAGTAGGCAACCGGTTTATCAAAAACACAGAAGTGCAAATAGCTTCTGCCCAAAAATAAAGAGGTACAGAGGATGCAATCATTAACGTACGGCCCCTCTCAGAAAAGCATACAGCCCTCAGCTAAGCGGTCAAACAACTCTTGAGTCAGCTTTGACACTAGAGCTGATCGAGCGAGATCATAGCTAGCTAGATTCGATAGCCCGTCATAGCCTCTCTCATCAGAGTCTATAGGCATAAAGCAAAGGTTTCGCTATAGTCCTCTCCCAGAGCTTAGGCCTTCGATAGTCGGACAGAGCACAGAGTGCCTTCAGTACCATCCCTCAGAGTCAAGATTATGACAGCTCTTCCCCCAGTAAATCATAGCCCTTCCTCACTCTATCAAGTGAGCGTTAAACAATCCTTACTCAAAAGAAGTAAGCCAGCAAATAAAATAGGTTGATTCCTTCGGTAGCTCCGGACTCTAGCTCTACCCTTAGGTCGCTCAATCTTTTTTTCGTGTATATGCTGATCTGGAAACCCGACCCCTAACCAAAGACCGAGTAAGGGGTGATCGATTAACAGCCAAGGGACTACGAGACTCAAAGAGAGAGGATAAATCCCGCCACCAGTCGTCTAACCGGTAAAACCAGTGGAAAGAGTGCAAAACCCAGTCCCGACCTGTCTCGACTCGACGAATCGACTTATGATATTTCTAGTTTGATCGACCCCTGGGGACAAAAGAAAGATCCTGTGAAAAGGGGGACAGGGAGCATAGAAATCTCGTAGGAGAAGAAATGATGGTTGACTCATTCAAGTGAGAAATCAGATCGAAAAATGGATTCTTGTAAGAATCAAGGAACTGACAATATAGATGTACCAGCACCTGCAGATGAAGCAGTGGGCAAACCCGATCCATATCATATAAAGGCTATGGCAAGCAAGGCGGACATGAAACTAAAGCGACCACATCGTCAACCGCAATTAGGCTATCCTGCTTCAGGACCTTAAGTTCAGTCTCCGCGAACTCAACTCTTAGAGGAAGACGACTGACAAAATAGGAACATCCGATATAGAGAGACGCGCACTACCAGACTATCGACTAGACAAAGGCATACTCAAATCAGTCATTCTAAGCGCAAGAAGGCGTATGCCAAGGACAAAATTCCCGACAAAGCAATGAAGGTTTCGTGCCCCATTTTGCATATTAAAAGGAAGCGTAGAGAAGCGTGACCAATGGGCCTTCTACTGCTCTGAAATGAAACTGGTATGATGAAATAGACACCGCTTCGGATCCTGCTCCGACCTTTTGGTAGTCGATGAAGCTACTGCTAAGGCTATGAATTGGTCAGTATATCATTCTCTTAGGACATGACTCAGGGACAGAGCAAAGACAACCTATCTTGCTGCTACGAGTGCCTACTCAATAGCCGATTCTTTTCTGGTATGAACTCCTGATATTAAGCCGGGTGAGAGGGGAACTATAAAGTGGAAGGGTAAGGCAATCAAAGGCAAAGGATCTCATCCGAGGCAGCCACCTGTGCGGAAACCCGTCGACCAAACCCGTAGAAAATGAAAAACGCAGCCGCCGAAGCGAAAGGCAGTTAACGAGAAAGCAGAGGTGTGGCTAAGGGCGGAAAACCATCTAACTCGCCTAACCACCAACTTTCGACGTTGCCACTAGCGGCATTAGCTTCACTAATTCTTTTTTCTATGAAAGCAAGAGGTGGAAAGTTTTGTTAGAAATTCTGCCTTATTCCATGAGATCTAGAAGCACTTCTGCAACTTTCTCTCTTTCCTAGCGCTTTTTTTTTTTACTTCTTTCAAAGGGCCCATATTTCAAATAAAGATCGCCGCGTGGAAAACTCATTTTTTTAGGTGGTTGTCCCCACTGGTTTTCTCTGACTCGATTCATAGTTTAATCACACTAAGACAGAGCCCAACCAGGGTGAGAGAGATAGAAGAGTAGGGACGGGGAACCAATGCGAACATAATAATTTCTGGTTAACCATGTTCCTAGAAAAAAGATACTTTCGAGAAAGGACGAGCACTGAAAAAAGAAGGTCAATTTTTCGATAGTATTTCCTCCTTTGGTAAGGATTGGCTTTTTGTTCAAGGGTATGTTAAAAACCATCGTCTTTTCTTTGTTTGTATCACCGAGACACCCGAAGGGCCGGCCATATGTACCTCGGGAGCCCCGGCCCATTAAAATCACTATAGAACGAGCACCTACGACTAAGGGGAATGGAATGTCGACCACAGCGTGAGAGAATCTTATAATACGAGGGCTAGTGACTGGTCAGAGTCATTAAAGTTAGTTATTTTGATCAACATGGCTGCAATTGGACTGGGTTTATGGGTTTAAACTGACTACGACCAAAGTCGTGGCTACTTCAACCAAAAAAAGGGCGACCCCTTATTCCAAAAGAAGTACCTCACCTCACTTACGAAGAAGTTGTTGAGCCGGGCTCCGAACTATGAGAGTTTGCTTTTTCTCTTTCTCGCAGCGGTCGATCAAATAGGGGATCGACCACTCCCGGTGTTTTAACTAGTCATTAATGGTCGGCTTAATTAGTACCCTTTCGGTATGTGTTGCGAACACTTTCATTTTGAGCCTCTCATCTTCTCTAGAGAAGCAAAACTCGAACGGATAGAACAGATGGTCCAACTACATAACTTTTTCTTTTTCATTACTTCTATGGTCGTGCCTCGTGGCACGGCAAAGACCCGTACTATTGAAATGGTTCGTCGTAGAGATGTTCCTACAGGTGCCCTTTTTTCCAATGGTACTATAATTCCTATTCCTATCCGTTCATTTCCTCTTTTGGTCTATCTACATTCCGGGAAATTCATACGCTCCGCGGACGGAGCAAAAAGTGGAGTCTTGGTCAGAGCAAGCCGCCCTATTCTATTACCAGACATAATTGGTAGAAGCTCATCCGAAACTAGAGCTAGAAACGCTTTATTTCGTTTCATTCCCGTTCTTCATTTCCTTCTTCTCGAATCCAAGGGGGACTTCTCATATTTAGAATCTTTCTGCGGTGTGCTCCGTTTACTATTCTTTCGTACTTTCTTCTTTTTACCACGCGATAGATCAGCGAAGCCGCGGAGAAGGAAAGGCCAAACACTTCGGCCTAACGGGAATGAGCAACGACGAAATGAGAAGATGAGGTGCCTCGGGCACCCCTATTTAGAAAGAAGGGTCGAAGGTTTTGGGCCTGTAGCTTTCCCCGTCCCCCCTTCGTCGGGCGGTGCTTGTGTGGAGGGTGCGCCACCTGAAATCGGGCTTGAAGCTCTCACCTTACCAACAAGCCAAGAGCTGATGGCTGTTGGTCACGACTACTATCAAAAAGCTCCTATGAAGATGAATATTTCACATGGAGGAGTGTGTATCTATATTTTGGGTGTTCTTTTGTCGTGCGACCCGGCGGCTTATGTGCGACCTGTGGCCCACGTCTCCTATTTGTTCAGGGCGGGCGGCGTGAGCTCTGATTCGATCCTGGTATTCAATCCCACCGCTGAGATGCTCAGTTGACTCCTCAACCTTGATAGGAAGATGGCTTATTCAATAATTTATGCATAAGGGTAAGGAACTTTGGATGAACTAATGCGAATGGGTGTAAGCCTCGCTGCTCGGAAACACCCAAAGGTGCGACCACACCGAGAGACACGAAAGCGCGGTAACGCCAATTGGCGAAGTGGCGTTAAGCATCCCTAGCGGTACGAAAAGAGGGGTCGTGATGATATCATCTACGTCCGTACCGCTCCTCGTGGAGTAGATCCCACATCCAACCAAGTATTTGACCAGGGAATGGGAGAATTCCCACTACCACTGGCAGGACAGCCGGGCCGTGAGCGCGGTGGGAACGGGTTTCCCAAGAAGCCAGCCCGGGCCGGGGTCAGCATAGAATGATGGGAACGGCCCTAATCTTATGTTGGATTTGCCAACTTATTGGGTTGCGGGCGGAGAAAAGCAGACGTGGGGACTCGGGTCGAGGCGCAGCGTAACTAAGAGAGCCATTCCATTTAGGGTGAGACAAAATGGGCGGGCATAGGCGGTCTGGTGTCTGAGCCGATTGGTCAGACGACGACTACTTCACTTATTATTTAAGTATTAGCCGCCTATCCCGGAATCGAATGGGATGGAATAGAAAGAACGCGAAGCGCTACAGGGTCGGTTTTTTTGGGGGGATAGGCTTGTGAAGAAGCAAGCTTATCCCCGCCCCGATCGGCAAAATGCTAGGTTTACCCATCTCTTCTAAACTTCCCCCGGTCTTCGGCCCGAGCTGTATGAGGCAAAAACTCATCCCACGTACGATTCGGAGGCCGAGCCCTACCCCAGCAGTAAGGGTGCGACTTAGGTCAACTAACACAAAAAAGATACAGTTCACTCAACGATTGCCTTTGGGTTCCGAACTCCATATGGGGAAGGAGCGTTGTTGTTTTCGAGGTCTTGATCATTTACATGGACCCACTTTTCATTCCATTTATGGGAATTTGATGATCTATAAACCGTCCCTAACGAGCGATCGACTCATGTTTGAGCATGATGAATCACTTCGTGCCGCACTCGTTGCCAATCCACTTTAGGCCTCATATAAGAATGGAAAATCGGAGCATTTTTTCAATCGGTGGATGAAGAATCGCGAACATAATAATTTCGGTTGACCATGTTCCCGAAAAAAGATACTTTCGAGAAAGGACGAGCACGATCGAAGTGGCTATACATACAAATCTATTTACGGATCTATATGCTTCGATTGGAACCGGAAGTTCCGAACGTGGTTGGTATACCACAATAATCAAACTTCCTTTTCTTTTTTTTTATTCGGATCGGATTTATGTTGGCTTCGTTGGGAGGCTCGCGTAGTTTGTTACGTCGGCTCCAAAAGGATAAGTTGCGTTGGAATTGATAAAGTTCCGTGGAGTTCATAATTGCATAAAAGGAGTCAAAGTAGTGGGCTGCGGCGCGTTGAGGCACTTCTTCGACGGTCCCCGTACGCCGGCCCGGCGGCCCGCTCGAAGAATTCATGATTTATATATGTTTCAGGTGGTGAGAGGGAGTGCGGAATAAGGATTGATTTCACTGTATCCATCTACGCCCACCCCATCTACCTATTGTCGGAGGTCAATTGTTGCTCCCTCTCTCGAGATTGCAATCCCTATCGAGTCGGGAAGGAATGAGTAATGGGTCGGGGAATCGGGCATCGGCCCTCTTGGATCCTGTAGGAGCAGGAGTAGGTAAGTTAGTATCGATCCGGTGAAGAAAAGAGAATTTAGTTGATAGAGACGTTAGATCTGGAGGAAGCATCTGGTCACATATCCTAAAACCTTCACGGGAAAGGAACGGACTCAGTCGCCCTAATTCTAAAGATAGATAGAAAAGGTTAGGGAGTCCCAGCTGCTGAGGTGGCGTAGTGAGAGGTGAGAGCAATAACAACAAAAGCAGCTACAGATCCTGCAGTAGTATATTCGGTTGTTTGCGGTGGACTAGATTCAAGCGTCCGGGCCAGTAGATCCACAGAAAATAGGCGTTGACTTAGTTGCTTTTGCAGTTGATTTTAATCCCGATGTTGATCCGACGCAACTTACCGGTGATAGTCGCAGCACCAGGAGCTTTCAAGGGAGGGGGCCAGGATTTCTAGTTCTGTTCTGGAATCAAAACCAAAAATGTAACTAAATAGGCAGCGAGCCGTTCAGATGAGACCCGAAGACCAGGAAGAATAAATAAGCAAAGGGAGGGGCTTCTTCCTTCAACAGAGGTAATGCTTATTCTTCTTCTTCCTGGTACTCTTGAATAAGGCAAGGATTTTCCCTATTCCCTATCCAAAGCACTTTCAGTAGAAAAATGAATTCGTCTCAAATCAAAAGAAGAAGACTCCGCACCTTCAACTAATTCAAGCAATTCAGTCAGTAGGAAAGTCATATCACTGAACATTGGATTATATACAACCTCGTGAACATTACAACCAATCAATCGAGAGTCTTTTATACATTTAGAAACTTTCTATTTATTCCCATTCCCGAACGCACAAGAAAAGGTAGAACCTTTGGGAGGTACTTTCGTTCTACTTTACTATAGCAGTTTTAGATCTGCCGCTCGCTCTCTTGCAAGTGCTCGTTTAGCTCCCTCTCCTTGATCTCTTCTTTTTCTTTTTAGCTGGATTTGGCCTTCCCTTCGATCAATCCTACATTTTTTTCCCACGATAGCGATATTCCTTTGCTACTTCTTTCCTCGGCTAATGGAAAAAAAATCCTTCTTTTTACCCTGCCTGGCACCATCCATCTCCAAATAGTAAATGCGCTACTGAGCTCAGATGTCCGCTCGTCTGGCAAGTTGGCAGCAAGCACTTCCTCCCCTCTTTGTGTGGAAAAGCTTCTGAAAGCCTATTAGTTAGTATTAGTAAAAAACCTAGTTAAGGGGTCCGTAGTTGTCGCAATCGCTCATTGGTCTTCACCTCAAGTGCTTTATTCAATGAGTCCAAGTCTACCTTCGCGGATAAGAAATCAAGGACTTGTCGGATGATCAGCTAGCTCGCGCTCTAGTCTTTCATTGATCTTTTCTGCCCCTCGCTCTATGAGGATGCGCGCCTATCCAGAACGTGCAAAATAATATAGCGGTAGATCAACTGGGTATAGATCGACACATAGGCTGCTGGCAGAGTGGGGGGCAGAATCACACAGCAAGAAAGCTTCCTGTCAATCCAAAAATGTTCGAAAGAGAATTAGATCTAATCTCGTCAAGTGGGCTTATTCTATTTCTGAAGTTAGATTGAAGATTGAGAAAGCCGGCCAGTAGTGCCTTTAGCGAATGCGTTCACGAGGCCGGTCCCCGGTGGCTAAGAAGCTTGATCACTTTGTTGAATAAAGCAAGTTGACGTAATGATCGAATCTGGGTGAAGTGTCGCTACTTGGCCCAGCGTTATCGAGAAAAGGTTTTGTTTCCTTAGTCTTTCTTGTGCACTTTTTTTAGTCTACTTAGTCTATCTGAGTGGGCTTGGTTGGCAGGGTCAGGGTCTTTCGCATTCTTATCTAAAAAAGAGTAAGAGGGCGGTTCCCTCAATTGTGGCATCGCCTTCATCATCCCTCGGACAGGTTGATGAGCTTTTGGACAATTCAAGATGAGCGAACTCCAGAAGCATCAGACCGTCTGTAATGGCTCGTCCCTAGTGCCTTTAAACGAACTAAAAGGCCTCTCTTCAACTCCCTCTGAGGTTTGAACTGCCAACCAACTCTTTCGACTGCGACTCATCAAAAGAATGAATGACCACTAGAGGGGGAAAGCGATAGAAATTGGTTCCCTGCGACGTCTTCTGTCTTCGCGCTTTCTAAAAACCACCCTAGCCTTCCACGCAAGCTGTAGTACCCCCGGGAATCTTTTCAAACCTTAGTCAGGGCTACTTGAAGATCCTTTCATCTCTTCTTTCTTTGTGTTGAGAGAGAGTCGCCAAAAGGCTCATTCCAGGAGTGAAAGAGAACCTGGCTTGCTTAGCAACCAAAGCTAGCTTACTAAGGAAAAACCTGTTAATGGGAGACCCTTCTTTGCCGGGCCGGGTACTTCTCCTTTATCCCTTGCCTTGATTTTTTGCTCGGCCACTCTCTGTTCTTAAGTAAGGGTTCCCCTCTCTAAAAAAAAAGAATATGTTAATCGTTACCGATACCAGGCAGAGTTGCTTTTCCTTGATCCAGAGGAGATTGGTATTGGTAGAGTCGCATTCAACCCCGTCTTTTTGCCCTTTGGCTGGTAATCACATCGGCCATAAGGTGGTCTATCACCTCGGTTGGGGAGTAAAGCTTTTTTGTTGTCGGAAAATCCCTCTCCGCTTTATTAAACTCTTCTCTTAGGCGAGAGCTCACTCAATTCCTTTTGAAACATTCGCAAAGCTCTCATTTCCTTAGAGTGAGTTGGTTTTGAATGAAAGCTGGTTTCATCCTGACTTTCATCGGGGATAGGTACGGGGTCTGGGTTGGTCGATACGATGAACGGGAAATCCAAAAATGTTGCTTCATTGAAGTCCCTCATGGAAGAAGAATTGGCTGATGTAGAAGGCTTATTTGTTATCGTATCCACCACATAGTTTACATACTCAGACAGGCTGACTCCAGCGCCTATAGTCAGAAGCCCTTATAGAAAGTGCTAGCTCTATTTATCCTATTGGGATTGGAGCAAGAGTGGAATGGAAGAAAGAAAGCTGTCCTTATCTTCTCCTCCAACCGGTACCTCCTCCCGACATGATGGAATGCCCGAGAATCCTTCGGGGGCTGGTATGTCCTTTCAGTTCTGGTCTGGGGAACGCCGATCAGAGAAAGCACTCCTATACTGCCTGGTGTTGATTCGGCAATTTGCGTCTAGTGGGGAGCTTTGTCATCTCAAAGAATAAGCGGATCTTCCCCTGCATGCGGATCTTAAAGTCGTGGATCTTTTGATAGCCGGTAGCTGCTTTCTGCTCTCCTTATTAGTGCCAACTCCGCTAGGTATAGGGAGGGAGTCTTCTACAAGTCGCATTACTGGTCGATGACCTTATTTTGGAAGCAGTCGAGATGCGGGGAACCCTTCCTTGCATTCTTTTATTGTATTCGCTTCAATCGCTCCTGAATCGGGGGATCAAAGATCGGAAAACTTTTCTTTGCCCTTACTCTATGTTGAAGGAAATTTCCTGGTCTTCACTCTTCGCTCCTAACTCATTTACGCTTTTGGTATTGACTAAAAATGTCATCCGGCTCCTCATCTATTGAACTCTCGGCTTACGCAATGATCGGATCGGAAGAACTCTTTTCAACCGCCCATGATTGAGACAAACATAAATGAGAAGAAATTCTTTTTCATAGTCTGTGAATTTTATTCTTGTTGCATCTCGTCGATACGATAGGTTGATTTACCTAACTAGTCATATGCCCTAAAGGTTTACTGTCTGTATGGTACTTTTCAACAGATAAGCGAATCGCGCTCAAGTGGTCGTTGACGAAATATCTAATCCTCATTTTCCCTGTCTGGTGTGGTCTTCCGCTGTCCCTTTCCGCTTCACGCAATAGCACACTCCGAAGCAAGCGGGCTTCGCCGGTAGTAGCCTCCTGAATTAGTCGAATAACTTCTTTCCGGCAAAGCTTACCAATCCTACACTCCTTTCTTCTATGTCTGGTGGAGCTATTCCCAGGCAGCCTGAGAGCTGAGTGAGGACCTTATTTGACATGTTTTTTTCCTTCCAAAGAGAAATAATCACTCCTGTAGCTTATTGCGCTAGATCTACATCCTACCTAACTCGATGTTGCTTTTCTTCGTACACACAGAAGGTTTTTGCTCTCGTATTACGGGTTTTCCACTTCGTTCAGTTACATAAGGGCTTTATACAACTCTACCTTGGTGATTAAGTTCTGCTTTAGTTGGTGTGAAATGAGCGGATTCTGGGATAGGAGGTCTTGTCGGTATGGAACCTACCCTTCCGGAGTGAAGGATTGTCATCCTATAGCCGAGTGTTTTTCATTTGGTTTAGAGTCGAGTGATGAAGCTCATGATTCTGCCGTTAGTGAGAAGCAAGTAAACTCTATAGCCCTAGAATAAAGGAGCAGGTCAAGTTCGTTCAGCTTGAGGGATAAATTACGTGGCTGACCTGCCAGTCCATCAAATATCGTAGTTTATCCTTAAGAGCAGGAGGTTCCTTGTGTGAAACTTAGATGTTGAAGCACGCACCCTTTATCTTATGCTATGGGTAAGGAATCAAAGGCAACGAGCCAAACCTAGTTGTTTTTAGGAAGCAACCTCTCCCCTCCCCTGTGGGTTCACCCTTGAGTGTAATGCCTTAACGGCCTTTTAAGCGCCTCTTACAATGGACTCGACACCAATCATAATGGGGCGGGATTGGTCATCTTCTAGCTTACTCTGCTACAACTATTGTGACTTCCATGCTACTAAGGTAATAAGATAAGATCGGGAGAAAAAGTTCTTAAAGAATGTTCATTTTATTTGAGTTGTAATCAAGGAGCTATGTATATAGCACTCAGATGAGGCTTAGTGAAAAACTAAACAGAACAGATTCAAGTTAAGTTAGCCCAACCCAACAAGGATTAATCCAGCTACAAATGAAAGAGTAAAGCACATTATCTTCATTCTACTTCCAATTAGATGTGTTACGCACAGTGACATTTGCCAATCCTGTTAGAAATCAATTGAAAAAGAAAATCAAGAGTGCTTAGTGCTTGGTCCCAGATAGCAGCTCCTGATGAACTGCCCAGCTAGGCACGATCACAGACAGACACAAATGGGGCGCCGCTTGCCTTAGTGAGCTCTAAAAACAGAAAGGAAGGGGAGGACGCCTTTGCACAAGAACAAAGGTTGAGTCATGGGGGATTGCTTGAGGAAGGCCCACATACCATTCCGAGGGGTCCTCTCTCTTCTTCATTCTATTTTTGACTTATGGATTGCCTTAAGAAAAGCATCATTTCCTTCCTTTTGCTAGATTCGAAAAAATTCTACCGACCAAGCTGGTTCACCTCTAGAATTACGTATGTAAGTGTCTTCTTTCCTGCTACTCTAGTAAAGAAAGGTGATCCTCTGCCCAATAGAGCCTAGCCCGAGAGAGGACTTCTCCAGTGTGGATCGAAAAGGTCTCGCGAAGTCGGTCACCGGAAGCTAAGATACGCGCTTGTCTAACTCAAGACAAATAGCGGAAATTCGATGAAGACAGATAGATTTAGAAAGTGTTCAGCGAGTGAGAGGGAGGATTTCCTTCAGCTTGAACGAAGTGAGAGGGAAAAGGAAGCTCGACCTATAGGTAGAGGGTGGATGTAATTCAGCTCGAACGAAGTGAGAGGGATCGTAAGTAAGTTAGCTTAGTGCCAGTCCCCTTCAAGAAAATGAAATCAGAACAACCGCGCTGGTCATCACATCGGATCCGTCCATATTCAACATGCTCCAACAAAAAAAGATTTTTCTCTTGTCTGCGTCCCTTTTCTGTTTTGGCTTAGTCTTTTTTTCGACCTTCTTGCTTGCTCCATTCTATTTTCTATCTCTGAAACTAGGGTCTGAAGAGGCCTATTGGGCCTTTCTCGAAAGGCTGGCTTTCTCTCTCGGTGGGAAGGCTCTTTCCTTTCCTCTCGAGAGGGTTGGGCTGCTCCGCAGCGCCGGCCCCGGCGATTGCATAGTCTCCGAGATTCGCATTTCGAATCGTGTAATATGATGGCTCCTTCGGGGGCCTGCGGCTCAGATCGGTGAGGGCGCCGGAGGAAGGGGCTTCAGTGGATCGATTTATTTGGAAGCAGTTCCCCGCTAATTCCGGCCGGTGCCAACCAACCGGCCCGGACTCTCCCAACCCCGGTGAACCCGCGGCGCCTCTTGAGCCGAGGTGTACCGG